>CAJQUW010008086.1:0-286216 GCA_907163375.1 Prostheceraeus crozeri | reverse complement strand
CAATTATCTAACCCTACAACTGCGTTGAAGTCTCTATGTTGTGCACCTGAACTGTTCAATCTACTGACAAAATTCCATTGAATAAGACCACCGTATTTTCTCAATTTTATCCCCTGTGTTGAATGATCCATAGAGTAGTGATATATAAGTAGAGTATCGATCCTAGAGTAAATATATTAGGTAGTGGTAACTCCGCATTTATTAAATCCCCAATGTGTATACACTTTCGATTTTATTAAATGAACTCAAGGGAGATACAGGTGGTATTGTCACCAAATGTCTGATATGCAAATTTTTGCAGTTTTGCAGAAATTACAACGGAATTGAGTGATCATGATAGTATAAAGCAGATGGAAATGATATTATTTTGCAGTTCGAACTAATGTTTGCTAAATTAGCAACTGACCTGCTATTGCTTTCATTCTGAACCTCAAGAGAATCTTCTTAAACGTAATCATATGAAAAACAACCTGCAACTGGTACAGCAAAATAACAGAATCAAAGACAATAATTTCAATTGACTTTGAAAAAATGTAAATAGGTCCACATCACCATTCAGATTCAAGAGGTGAAACATGAATTTAATGAATCATAAAATCATGCCGATGAAAATGGAATTAGAAACTTGAAATTTCAGCCAAGAGAACACGAATAATATCGCGAATGTTTCATGAAGACTTCCATAATAATACAATTCATTAAATTCCCTTGTTAATCAGCTTGATTTCAGCTTAGTTAGGATGGTTTTCAGCAAATAATCATTCCTTTTGATATCCAACTTGTTTCATACTACTTATTTAGGAGAGTCATCTCGGTAGTATATACGAGTAATTGGCAAATTTTGACTTTTTTAAAAAGTTCTCAAATAATTTTTTGGACCACGGGAACGTAATCTCCGCAAGAAACTGAATCCTTTGATATAAACATTTTCACTGTATACAGATACTTTTTTGAGTCGGCACTCTACCTATATATCCCTACCCTATGGTGTCGACTCAAAAAAGTATACAGTGAAAATGTTTATATCAAAGGATTCAGTTTCTTGCGGAGATTACGTTCCCGTGGTCCAAAAAATTATTTGAAAAAAAGAACTTTTTAAAAAAGTCAAAATTTGCCAATTACTCGTATATACTACCGAGATAACTCTCCTAAATAAGTAGTATGAAACAAGTTGGATATCAAAAGGAATGATTATTTGCTGAAAACCATCCTAACTAAGCTGAAATCAAGCTGATTAACAAGGGAATTTAATGAATTGTATTATTATGGAAGTCTTCATGAAACATTTGCGATATTATTCGTGTTCTCTTGGCTGAAATTTCAAGTTTCTAATTCAATTTTCATCGGCATGATTTTATGATTCATTAAATTCATGTTTCACCTCTTGAATCTGAATGGTGATGTGGACCTATTTACATTTTTTCAAAGTTGATCGAAATCATAGTCTTTGATTCTGTTATTTTGCTGTACCAGTTGCAGGTTGTTTTTCATATGATTACGTTTAAGAAAATTCTCTTGAGGTTCAGCATGAAAGTAATAGGAACCCATCGAATTCCTAATTTAACAAACATTAAACCTCCAAAGCTGTCATGACACTGAGAATCTATAAAATGCCAACATTTCCTCTGCATTATACTATCGTGTGATCAATCAATTCCGTTGTAATTTCTTCAAAACTGCAAAAATTTGCATATCTCACACTTGCTAACAATTATCAGCTATATCCCCTCGAGTTCATTTAACAAAATCGAAAGTGTATACACATTGGGGATTTAATAAATGCGGAGTTACCACTCTACCTAATATATTTACTCTATGGAATGATCTTCTCTGCAATTCAACCCTCTCATGCATGAATCATTTTCAAAATTAAAGATTTTTAAGATTTTTTTAATATGCAAAGAGATGTTAGATTCTACCAAGGAAACATTTGTGGCATGTGAACAGTTGAAGCCTTTAACTATTATGACCCATTTCGTCTCAGTAAATGAAACAATAAAGTTGCGAGGATATTGATGATTGAATAATCTAGATGATATGAAATACATGGGCGTGACAAATAACTACGACTGACCTCAGGGTGTTTTACAATAAGAAACAGAGCACGCAAAATTAGTTGCAGCTGCAGCAACGCCAGAAAAGACCGGTCGACTTCAGTTATCGGCAGAAATTCTTGATTGTGATCAAGATTGTGTTTATTGCTGAAAATACTGAACATCCTTCTCATTATTTACAATAGTATACGACTCTATTATGAATTGATATCTGCATGTATGTACGCTTATCCGACTGGTCGTCTCAATAAATCGATAATAGGTTTTACCAATAATTGAATGAAATAATTGGGTGTGTGAAATGAAATGATATCCCGTACTGTAGGCTACAAATAGTACAAAAGTCTGTCTGCATCTCGGCACCACGTGCCACCAGTGTTGATATTTCCCCGAATTCGCATAAGAGCCCACCTGGTTAATGGAACGCCAACTGGACCGATGGCTGATTGTCGTTCAAGTGCTTGGATTGACCTTCAACCCTTAGATCACCATAAACTCACTGAAAACATGTTGCGCGCCGAAATGCGACAGGAATGATAAATATATTTATTTCACTATCAATATCAACAATATATGCCAGTTTATCGAACAGGCTACTTACC
Organism: Prostheceraeus crozeri; assembly: GCA_907163375.1. Lineage (NCBI taxonomy): Eukaryota > Metazoa > Platyhelminthes > Polycladida > Euryleptidae > Prostheceraeus > Prostheceraeus crozeri. The sequence goes on along the minus strand of CAJQUW010008086.1, from coordinate 283,560 downwards.
TGCTTGTACAATAAATATCCTCGCAAGCTTGTAAGTCCATTAATCAAGAGAATCGTGCAAAGACCGATCAGTTTAAGTTAATTGGAGTCTCTCTTACAAACTGTCACAGCGGTTCGATCGGAACAAGTCATCCATGTAGAAACTCTATCTCGGTGAAACACAAGATTCAGGTCTTTACAGGATCCCAGTATTCAAAACATTTAGAAGCAATAAAGAAACACCAAATTAAGTTACAAATAGCTAGAGATTCCACTCATTCGTTTGCATCCATATGCTACCTGAAGTAACACATTGCAGACCAGAACCTCATAAAGCGAACTGAATCACCTACAAAAATCAAGACACTATTCATAACTAACAAATATTATCCAAAAGCAAAGCTTTTTAGGAGGCTTGCACATTAGTGCGTCTATGGGCTATTGTTTTGTTTAGCTCTATTCCAGCGTAGCCTCCTAAACTTCTAGTGTGCGGCGCTAGGGTGCCCGTTTTTTCGATTTTAGGAGGTGACGGATTACACAGTGCGCTATTTGTAAATGTGTCAGTGACACTAAACACTCGCATGCTCATTTGCTTGGTTTTCTAGGCATAGAGCAAGTAGCCTTTATAGTAGGTAGAGTGTCAACTCAGAAAAGTATATGTATACAGTGAAAATTTCGGTATGGAAAGATTCAGTTTTTTGCGGAGATTCCGCTCATGCGGTCAAAAAAATATTTGAGCAGTTTTTGAAAAGCTAAATGTTTGCAAATTTATATACTACCGACATGAAGCTTCTCTATAAGTAGTGTGAAACAAGTTGGATATCAAAAGGAATGAATATTTGCTAACAAGCATCTTAACTAAGCGGAAATTATGCTGATGATCAAAGAAATAATGAAAGTCTTCCAAGAAAAGTCGATAATTCAATTTTCATCGGCTTGATTTTATTATTCACCAAATTTATGTTTCATTTCTTCAATCTGAATAGTGATGTGGAAACATTTACATCTTTCAAAGTTAAATGAAATCATTGTCCTTGATTATGATAACTTTTCTCTGCCAGTGGGTGGTTGCTTGTGATATGATCACAAGCACTTAAGAAAATAATCTTTGAGATTGAGCATGAAAGTAATAGCAGCCCATCGAATTGATAATTCAACAAACATTATCAACTATCATATCCAATGCTATTAAAATACAACCATTCCTTCTGCATTACTATCATGATCAGTCAATTCCGTGGGAATTTCTTCAAAACTGCATAAATGTGCATATCTCACATTTGGAAAAAATACCACCTGTTATTCACCTCGAGTTCATTTAATAAAATCGAAAGTGTATACACATTGGGGAATTAATAAATGTTGAGTTCTGACATACTTACTCTATGATTCTAGGTATCACAACATGATTTTGCAGTATGTATAAAGTACACTAAGCAAACATGCAGGCTTGTGTCTTCTCAGTTCAACATTATTGACATCCTTCCATAATATAATTCACCTGGGTGGAATCAAGGGCGTAATTAAATATCGTAAGACATCCCAAATACGATCTTAGTTTTCTGCTGCCAACATCCAACGTTTTGGGAAATTTCAGAGTTGGTGGGGGATTCTTTGCTATTCTGTCTAGCTCCCAAATTTGACCATTTCTGTAAATACTCACAGTTCCGTTACCATGATGGACAACTGCAAAATGTCTCCATTCTCCTACATACCGATAGATGATTGTTGTTTCGTAAGCGGTGTCTTCAAGACTAACGGTCAGTGAAGCTTGCCAATAACTCGGAGAGAATTGTATGTATACTAATTTGTCAGACACACCTTGGCGAGTAGTAATTACGTGAGGATATGTCTTGAAAATGGTTCCTTTCTGCCAGAACGTGACTGTAAATTGATCATTCGGACCTGAAAAGCGTGAGAGATATTTCGATGATGGTCCAATCGGTACTTTTACGACGCAATCCTCCGGAAAGAATGCAAATGTATTATTTGTTTCTCGTCGACCGCCTTCTTGCCAAATTAGACATTTGAACGGATCCTGTGACGCAAAGCGCTCTTGGAATGTTTTATCCAGAGACCAGAACAGAGAGGCGCGAAGGGATGTTGGCGAAACTTCAACGAAGGTGCTCCAATGAGAATCATTGGTGTTTGGAAAGATTGTTGAGCTCATCAATTCATATCGAATTGAACCTATTTTGCTCTTTCGACATTCTCCAGTTTCCGAGTTGTAAGCCACACTACACAGCCCCTGACATGTACAAGCAATGAGGCTGCAGTCAATTGGACTGGGAGAGACCAAAGGCTGTGTATCTGTATCCGATTTGAAGACGAAATGCTGAAATACTCGAAGTGGGCAGCTCAAAGGACTCGACAACGGCAGAAGAATGATAAAGCAAAATGATAGAGATGTGGGAAACGCTGCCATTGTGGTTCTAGATGAGAGTGGCTGAGGCACGTGTGGGGTAGGAATATTATCAACTTATTAACTGTTGCAAATTATCCTTTAGTCCACCTTCAGGGATATTCACATCATCTCTTGAAATCATTTTATATTCATTTTTATTCATGGCAAATGGAATGATGTTTAAGACATCTTAGAAAAGAAGTAATGTTACATTTGTTACAGTCTTTCAACAGCATGGGCCTCATTAGAGAATGAATTTATTCAGCTGAAACCTTCTCATAAAAATCCGACGATGCGCAAATTTCCACGTGTTCATATCTCAAATGTTTTCACGCTTGAAAATGAAGGAGCTACGACACTACTGCTCACAAGGAAGATAGTTCTCAATGTCCTTTATCATCGCATGTCTTACAGTCATCAAATCAAGCCCAAACTGTTATTATTGTCCTTCATATTTACATATACATATTCGTCAGGCAGCCAGCACGAGTTTCTGCAGGGAACGAGGCCGACAATGAGACTTTCACAGAATGATGTGCACCTCATAGTCCGGCAGCCAGCACGAGTTTCTGCAGGGAACGAGGCCGACAATGAGACTTTCACAGAATGATGTGCACCTCATAGTCCGGCAGCCAGCACGAGTTTCTGCAGGGAACGAGGCCGACAATGAGACTTTCACAGAATGATGTGCACCTCATAGTCCGGCAACCAGCACGAGTTTCTGCAGGGAACGAGGCCGACAATGAGACTTTCACAGAATGATGTGCACCTCATAGTCCGGCAGCCAGCACGAGTTTCTGCAGGGAACGAGGCCGACAATGAGACTTTCACAGAATGATGTGCACCTCATAGTCCGGCAGTCAGCACGAGTTTGTGCAGGGAATGAGGCCGACAATGAGACTTTCACAGAATGATGTGCACGTCATAGTACGGCAACCAGCACGAGATTCTGCAGGGAACGAGGTCGACAATGAGACTTTCACAGAATGATGTACACCTCATAGTCCGGCAGCCAGCCCGAGTTTGTGCAGGGAACGAGGCCGACAATGAGACTTTCACAGAATGATGTGCACCTCATAGTCCGGCAGCCAGCACGAGTTTGTGCAGGGAACGAGGCGGACAATGAGACTTTCACAGAATGATGTGCACCTCACAGTCCGACAGCCAGCACGAGATTCTGCAGGGAACAAGGCCGAAAATGAGACTTTCACAGAATAATGTGCACGTCATAGTCCGGCAACCAGCACGAGTTTCTGCAGGGAACGAGGCCGACAATGAGACTTTGACGAGTTCTGCCTGTTTCCTCTTCTGATCAGACACGATCAAAGAAAAACACATGTTAATCCGATGGGACGCAGATTGTAGTCTTTGGCAAAAATGAAATTTTATATGCTTTCTCTTATCAAACTTATCAGTACTAAGTACCATAATTTTTGGCATGATATGTCCTCAGGTCATTTCATGAACATCGATCTATGGAGCTTTGCACATTCAGATTTGGCAAGCCTCTTAATGTCCGCAAAAACCAACATGCTGGCCCATTTTATCTGCATTTAGCCACACTCGCATACATCGCTAATCAGAAACACGATAATATCACATAGACATGATAGCAAGCGCTATGTGTTTGGATATTTTAGTCTAGCGCTGTTAGGCATTAAGTTTTATTTGCTGTTTTATTTTCAGCTTCTTATACTTATTTTAGTTGTTTGTTTGATGCATTAATTTTTCTCTTCGTCTATGAGAATTATTGATGTGGGATTTCTTTCTAGATCATTTTCTTATGTTTCGATTATTAAAAGCTTATGCTGATTAGTCAATTACCTCTAGTTATTTGTTGTATCTGATTTCTTAGTGTGTTACTTTTGATTTGTCCTTTTATGCTGTGTCTGTAACTTTCCATTTGCTCCGCTTGACTGTGGACATGAAATGTGTTCAATTGCAGGTGATACATACCACGCGGCAGGACGTTGACATTCCATTGCGTCGATTGCCCTGCAAGAGGACAGACATTCTCGAAAATTCGGCGAATTGTACTTATTGGCATCGAAGAAGTGACTGTCTAAGTTCCAATGCATCATCGATTCACAACCAAGCAGTTTTCGATTCCCATTCAATGTAGGCTACGATCACAAAGTAGGAGGAAAGTGAGATGATCTTGCACGCATCCAGTGGACATACACTAGGTGACATGCCACGCTCAATTGCGCGTAATTACTGTACACATGACCCTAAACATCCGTGGTTACGCGTGACGTTTGTGCAACATCTGTCGGCAGTCTTGTTATATAGACTTTGCGTCTCATGTGTCTGCATGTATCAGAGGCTAAACAATGTGATAGGACCTCAATTTCATGCTCAGGGAAGACAGAACATGCTTAGCGGTTCATCCGTGGTTCAAGCGGCAACGCAGACAACCGTAGACGACGCGCAAACCATAAACGCTCGCCTGCGCGTATTCATAAACATTCCTCATGTTTTAACAGCATCAGATCAAGTGATTTCTGTCTCTTAGCACTAGACGAAATGACTTACCTAATCTGACTAACGAAATCTTACAAGTTCTGACCAAAAGTATCAGTCGTGCTAAGTCTTATTTGCAAATCTTATCAGATCTTATAAGATCTTATTTGTGATTTTTTCAGAAATCTTTTGAATAGAAAAAATTCATATTTTGCGTTTGTCTACATGTATCCAGTTCACTGATGTTCCATCAAGGTCATTTAACAACCAAAAGCATTGATGTCGTCTGATCTTCACACTATATTCGGACTTAAAGCTTTAAATTTTAATCGACTTCTTTTAATTTCAATTATCAACTGGCAAGATCTGAAAAGATCTTTTTTTGCAAAAGATAAGACTTAGTAAGTCTGATACTTTCTGGTCAGGAAATGTAAGATCTTAAATAAAATAAGTTCTGATCAGACTTTGCAAGAATCTGATCAGATTTAATATGACTTAGCAAGTCACTTCGTCTAGTGAGTGCAGCGCGTATGTACGCGGGTAGAGGAATAGAATGTCTTTAACCACGGATGTTTGGGGTGTTCCGTAATTACGCGTTGCATGTCACCTAGTGTACGGAGCACGCATGATTTAAAAATACTTCTTCGTCGAATCATGAGAAATGAATCACCTGATGTTATCTATAATCTAACAAGACCAACAGCAAAGATCAAGAACATGCATTATTTTCATTCAAAAACAGAAACAGCAGTAGGGTTTTGTCTACGCGATACCTGCACTTGATTTTCGTGATCGGCACTGCGGTCTTCTCATTTCCAGCGGCCGAACCGCTGTCAGTGTTCGGACACATCCGCCAACAGAAATTGCAAGACAAATATTTAAAAACATCAGCTCAGTTCGTTCATCAATTCATGATCGGGAAAAGCTTGGCATGTGCTAGAAAATGCCACTAGAAGAATTTCTAGAAATCCCGCATAGCAAAATTACTAAATTGCTGCCTTATTGCTATTTTCCTTACACCTTACTGCAATAAGCCTACTGGTACGGTTGGTACCAATATGCTACATTATGGCAACCTCTAAAACTGGTTCACATTGACCGACGTTCGAAGCATTCGATGGGTACATTTCGAAGTCATGGTCAATGATTAAGACGCTGCACTAGGAAAAGGAGGCCAAGGCCAAATGATGTCAATAATGACGACCGCATAGCTAATCGCGGCATTTTAGAAATCAGTCTTTGTGATATGGACATGTCGGAGCAGCTGACTGAAGTGCAGCTTCATTTTATGATGCTTCGCTCCCTGAGGCTTGAGATAATGAGAAGAAGGAGAGTGCTTGGAGTTCGATCTTTGAGCATCTCGGAATCGGAATGATTGAGGCGAAGACAAAATCAAAGAGTTAAATAAGGGCTACGTATGGCAGAAAACTCAAAGAGAAGCAGTTGAAAAACATGTATTGGAGTTCAACAACGCAAATCATGACGAAGTTTGGTCTATCGGAGGAACGTGACGTTGGTATCGGGGTGCACCAAGGGTCAGCGCTTAGCCCCCTACTGTTCATTACAGTGGCATCTGGCCCCTTGGGAGCTGCTGTATGCCGATGATCTCGTTTTAACGGCTGCCTCAAAGCAAGAAGCTTTTAACATGTTTTCAAGATGGAAAGATGGTCTAGAGCGGTGTTGTTTGGAAACCAACGTGAAGAAATCCAAGGTCATGGTAGCTGGGAAGAGTAAAGAACACACCAAGTCCGGACAGTGGCCTTGCAGTTGTTGCAGTAAGGGAATCGGAGCAGACTCGATCTTCTGTGTTTCCTGCAAACTGTGGTGTCATAAAAAGTGCTCCCGATTGCGATTATTTCCCGGATTAAGGAACTTCCGCTGTCCTAAGTGCACCGATTCTTCCCGCTCGCCTGATGATGATTCACTCAAACCCGCTGGGAAAAGTGCTCACTATTCGCTGGCTTTTAGTGAGCGAGCAAGCGATGTCTTAGCTAGCGATAATGCAGTTTGCGAGTAGATGGCTATTGGCAAACCGAATTTTGCTTACTTTTTGTCGCTGGCCAATAGATAGCTATTGGCATAGCGAAATTTGCCAGCTTCTTGTCAATGATTAATAAATGGCTATTGGTAAAGCTAATATTACTAACTTTATCACCAGCCATAGCCTGCATCCCTTTATGTAAACACATTCTGTTGTTTGAAGTCGCATAGATGGTTGGAGCAAAATGCAAATAGTGTACGTTAGCGCTAAGCTTTTAATCGATAAATGCAGATTCATTTTAGTCATTCTCATTAATTCTTGATGTCATCAAAGAGTTAATTAGAGTGTGCTTCCGCCGTATTCTATAGCCTAATCATTTTGTAGTGAAACATATAGAAATTCCGTTTAACATGTCGTCATTTGTTCTTAATCATCAGTGTTCAGAAATCCATTATTGATGGTCTAATCCAGTATTGAAGACCAAAGTAGACAGCTATTCAACTACAATAATCAAGCATTGTAACTGAGCTGAAATGTCGAATAGTGAACTGAACAACTGTGTCGAATAATGAAAATGAGTTCATATGAGCGACTTTTTTCTGCTTAAAAGTCAATGCAGTTGACAGTTATTCACAATACTTTGATGATTTTATGTTTCAATCAAGTTTTTTAAATTATGTAAAATAAATCGCTACCCAACATGCATCGGACAACAAACTTGCATTACAACTTAGTCACTGCGAGCAATTAGTTGTTTGTTGACCATCCCAACAGATGATTGTTTTTCTTCCTACGCACGCCTCCCGTCTAATCAGACAGTCACTGTGTGACGTCATCTGGCATTATTCACACACCGAGCGCAGCGCAGGGTGTAGCCTAACAGCTACATCGATTCCCTGTCGTTATGACAATGCCGCTACAACCCGACAAGGCCGGCTGCTAAGAGGCTAGACTTCTTTCGCTCATTCGAACAATTGCCTGCCCGACATCGTGTCAATTATTAAGTGCGCATCAAGTTGTGAGATCTCTGGTGTCGTGCCTTGTACGCGGCTTGGTCAACTGTGATTCTGATAAATCACTTCGAACATATAGGATCAAGGCTGCGCAAATGAATGATTGTGTGTCAATTTAATTCCCTTCCTCATGACTGCGGAAAAAGACAACGGTTGAAGCTACGTAAAAATGGGTGAGTCGTTTCACTTTAATGTCACATTATGAAACCCGTTTTAGTTTTAGAAAAAAAGGTTATTTTCCTATTGTAGTGACTAGCGTAATAGCTATACATACCTTTGCCGTAGACCATGAATCTCTCCAACTTAAACTCAATAACGAGATATGTATTTATGAACCAATATGGATAACATTGAAGTAAGTGAAACGTTTAAAACCTGTTATTAATGCCAGCATGTTGAAACTTCGACGGATAAGGCTTTGAAATTATCTCAAAGAATTTCAATCTTCCAATCGCCTCAATAAAATTATGAGCACCTTAATCATCTTGCATTGATTTTGATTACATGAAATCAGATGAACAACTACCAATCGAATTAAACCATCATGCTTATAATCTATACCATTGAAATTTTCCTCCGTTGATCTTTAGGCTGATTTCAGTTAATGGAGAAAATTATAATGTTGCGAAAATCTTAAAGTTATCGAATTTTTCGTAAAACGACAAATGCTCCAACGGTAGAATTCTTTTTGTAGGATTATTCATACTAAAAACCTTTTAGACAAGTAACCTGGCAATTTATAAATTTATCAAATCTCAACAGATGTAACCACCACGAGACATGTAATGAGTAGCGCCTGCGTGAAGCGCCTCAATCTCGGATGCGGTATTAAGTGATTGCAGAATGCAGTCCAACCTCCACGTGCCTGCGTTAAAGCAGTGCCTTCCTGGCTAATTCGCGCTCTCAACAGATGGTCTGGTGGCCTTGTGGTTAGAGGGTATGCTTGCACGTCCTCTAGCTCCAACGTCGCTGGTTCAAACCTACCCACGACTGATGAGGCTCAACAGGCCGAAACATGTCTCGTGGTGGTTACATCTGTTGAGATTTGATAAAAAAAGACCTTTCACTCTAAAATGTGTAAAATTTGTAGAAATGAATTATCTTTTTGTTCATTTTGTAACAATGGCTAAATAAGAGTGTTAATTTGCTTTCAGCTTTTGTTATATGATATCAGATTGCACAAATTTCACATTGACCGGTTTTTTTAAAGGGTCTGGTATAAAACTTTTTATCGTATATTTCAGACCGCAACGCTGCCCAACAAAATTAAATAGCAATACCCCCGATGTGAGAGCAAAAAAGAAAGAAGTCATCGGCCAGCATCATGAATCATAAAGACAACCCTACAGCCTACACTGCACAGTCTGGGCAGATGAAACAGTCCTCGTGTACACTTTCTCATGTCTTGCAGTACCAAATTCATCTTCAACTTTTTCCTCTCTTGCCTAGACTTAGACCTTCTCGTTTGTTTTTCGACAGGACAGGTGTTTGCTTGAAGCGCTTTTTAGTAGCAAAAAGCTCCTTCGTCAGCAATTCTTTAAGGCTTTGCTTGCGCTTGCCTGAATCAGACTTTGCACGAGCTTTACATTGGGTGATCTGACATGGGATCGGATTCTTGAAGGTCACCAACACTCACTCACACTCAATGTCGACGGTGCGATGTCTGCTTCTGGTTCGGATTCATGCGGCAGTTGAGAGACTGTGACACATCACTTGGGGCGAAAGCTCTTTCTGCATAACGTTGCTGTTGAACTGATCCGCTGATTACGTTTTCTGCCACACTGAACATTTTTCCAAATCGTTCTTTCGAAATTCTCTCACCAGATGATTCTTTAGGAAATCTCGAACGCTCGGAACACACTTCTGTCCATTGGTTGAAGTTGTGTGTAGTATTGCTGGTCAAGCAAAATGTCATGGCATTAGCCTCTTGCACGATGTCTGGATCAGTGAGATGATGCGCCGTCAATATGAGAACTTGGCAAAGTGCTTTAACCACAGAATGAAGGTACTGGTTGTCATACTTCCTTTGGGCGTCATCTGAAATTCGGCGTGAATTGCGTCACTGATGCGTTAGCAAGTCACATTTTCAGCATGCTCAGAAGCGACAACATGTACTCTGACCTCTTTCAGCAATCACCTTTGTTGGTGATGAAGAGTAAGACAGCAGCCATTTTCGTCCATCGAGAAGTAGCACTAAATGACAGAGTTCAACTTTTGAGCTCTCCCTGGGTTCATGTCTGTGATTTTTCTAATCGTTTTCTCAGGATGTCGTCGCATAAATCGTCTGAACCAGTCCCTCCCGGCAGTCTTCGACGATGAACTGAAAGGGTTGTTGATACTGTTCTCCTCGCAGTATTTATAGATGTAAGACTTCAACATTTTCGAAGTTATAGGCAAACCGACGTCAGCCAGTCTTATGAGTCGAGATACAAGTTCCTTCTCGTTCAATGTAGGTGTCCAAGTTTGCGTTGTATTCGCCCAGATTGTAGATGATTACGAAGAGTACGTCGAGGTATGTTGTAAAGCTTCGCTGCATTTCTTTGGCCGTGATTCTTCACTGCTTGCACAGCGGCCTCTAACTTCGAAGTCCATTTCGCCCGACGCCGTTGATCACTCATGTTGCATGCGAATAGAAGTAACCTGTGCGCTCTGCGTGTTATACACTCTGAGGTGTGCCATTGATTTCGCCCCGTGGACTCTAGGCTAGGAACGAGGAGACATTTTTGCTTCGATCATCGTCTGTCGTCCAATCAGCGTCGTTTGCTTGTGACAATAATGCTATGAAGGGGAATCACACGCTCACACAGTTATGCTGAGAGCACAATTTGACCATGAGGAAGTTATTGGTTCATGGTTTATGAGATACATAAGCAAAAGTAGCTAATTTGGCATGGGTTGGTAATAAGGCCCGGGCCTTATTAACATCACTTTGTGTGGGCCTTATTGGCGACACTGACATCTTTTTCTAATCAGTGATTTTTCGCACTTTTACGAACTCCAGAATGAAACTGCAACACATGGCCATATGGAGGATGCGCCAGAGATACTTTGTCAAGTAAAGAGTTTATTTGCACCACTAATTAGTGCTATGAAATCTTTGAACAAATGAAGAGTCAATATTAGATCAAGGAAGAAAATTGAAAGTACTTTTTTTTGAGATGCTGTAGAATCGGATTCATTGAATGAAAATCGATGAAACTTCTGACACGTACTAAGAATTCACTATATTTTCATTTATTTTTTGTCGCATCTAAATCTATTCACTAGTTTCCGAGATCTAACAAGTGGGCCTTATTAGCAGCTGGGCCTTATTCACCTCACCCACCTTATCAAATACGGGCACGGGCTCTACCAAACCAGTTCAATGAGCATCGACGGGAAAGAGAAATTGGCGACCATTTTTGCAGAGGTGAGTTCCAAATTTCTGATATGAATACAATTTTTATGTGAGTTCTCAGTTTGTCACTGCCTCCGAATGTTTTGAGTTTAGCAGCATTGAGTCATTCTGCTGTTAGTCCCTGGAGCGTTTCGTGGCAAGATGACAGTGATCAATAGTAGATTATTATGAGTGTGGCCTAAATATTGCATAGAAATAATCAGTGAAAACGGTAAGCAATGCGAATGTTCATTTATGAATTGTAATTTTGCATGTAAATAAATAGGCTTCATTATTTTGCATTTTAGACACGAACCACTGGTCAACAGGAATTTATGCTGAAAATATAACTAATTGTAACCAAACCAGCTCATTGAGTCTTCATGGCATGGAAGAAACTTTGAACTTCTGCAAGCCTACAATTGTTTATCAGAGGTGAGTCTCACATTTTTTGTCACTGTCTCCGAATGTTATGGCTCTGACATCCACTACTGTTGATCCATGAGCATTTCGTGGCAGTATGACGTTGAGCAGCATGTTTTTGTGTTATGTTAGATGTGCAGGTAGGTCTACAGGAAGTCAACGAACTAGGCTTCATACATGCTAATAGGGTACAGCGAATATCAGGCGAGCAGTTAGCTTTTCAATGAAGCAAGCGATTAGCGCGCTACATTAGCATTCGAAAAGCATCGCTAATCGCGAGCGAACAGCAGCGTTTTTGCTCCTAAATTGGCAAGCTTTTCGCCAGCATTTTGCGGGACAAAACGGAAGCTATGCGCTCGTTATTCGCTCGAGATATGTGCTAGCTAATCGCGAGCTTTTTTCCCAGCGGGAAATGAATGGGATCCAATAGAAGTCCAAGAATTTTGTTACCTCGGAGATGTCGAGGACTCAAAGGCAAGTTTGGCCATGTGAAAGGGCCAGGAATGACATCAGCAGCAAAGTTTACCACTTACCGGTCGATGGTCGCCGAACACCTGGAAGACCTAAGAAGACTTGGCAAGCCTGTATCCAAGAAGACCTGGAGTCTCTAGAGGTGTTGGAAGACGTTGCTCTAGATCGGTCATCGTAATTTCGTCCAGCCCCGGAACCGGGAAGAAGAAGCGATGAAGTAAGTAAGAAGTTGAAAAGCGGAGGTGGTGCGATACAGAAGAAAGAAAAGTGGCATCTGAAGATCATAGGCCTACATGTGAATGACAGACTGCTCTTTCCTTTGGGAACTTGTGTTTCCTGTAGCTTTTTTTGGTAATACAGGATTCAATCCTGTCTTTTACTTATCTCCATCAACTAGAAGTTCGTCATGCTTTTTAACAGCTGTGGTTATTTTTGTGTGAAATTATTTGATGAGATAATGACCTCTCTTACATTTAATCGTTGTCTATTTATAAAGTCATCTACAGTAAAATACTTTCAATGAGTGTTAATCTCTATTTCGTTCAGTTGACTTTTTCTCTTTCTGAATTGTGACGCATTAGATAATGAGAAAAGTCAATTGACATTTGCTTCACTAATTAGAAAAGCGATGAAATTATAAAGGCTAAGTTGTTGCTGCATTTTCCTAAAGCACAAGAGAGATAAGTTGGCTTAAGTCGCAGATATCCGATTTGCAAAAGTTGACGTTAAAGGAAAGTGATAGTTCATTACTCATGGGTTATATTAACCTGAATGAGGGACGTCATTCAATTAACAGCAGGAATTGGGGCCTACAGTTTGAATTTGATAAATTTTCTATCGACGGCGGGTTACTTAGCTATACAATCGATTCAAGCTTTGAATGCTTCGTGTATTTTCGGAGTAATAATAATATCATTCGTAACTTGTTTTGAAACACAAGGATGTCTTGGATATGGGTTGTGCATTGGACTTCTTTTAGCACTGTTGAGTCAACTTCACGGTTACTAGGATATATTTGATTCTCTGATATTCATCAATGAATATCAGACTAATATAGGCTCAGTTGTCGTAATCTCTAACGGTAAAGTCGACTGCCGTTATTGAAGTAGTAAATCTATTCTAATCTGAATTTGATTTTTAGTTGCCATCGGTCGAAATTCATTCATGATTCGAAACAGAAAAGATCACTCCCTTTTTGAGTAAACCACGATATATTGTAATAAGATAAATAGCTAAAACTTTGTACAGTGGCATACGTTTCGCGACCCAGTCGCTGCCTCAGTGCCAAATAAAACTAAGACGGAAGGTGACAGAACACTGTGTGTGCACTTAAATAGGTACGGATCGATTGCTTAGACGCGAGTATTCATCAGCCAACCAGCTCGTGCTTCCTATTCAGACCCGGTGACTTATTGTTGATGTGCCTCGCTTCAGCAATACGGCTTTCAATAGGTGAACTTAGTTTGTCTAAAATACAATACCTGAAATCGTTAATGGACATGTTACGATTGTGGGCGGTCTTGGCATGCTCAGTAAGAGCGCTGGTATTATTAGGTCTGAATAGGAAGCACGAGCTGGTTGGCTGATGAATACTCGCGTCTAAGCAATCGATCCGTACCTATTTAAGTCCACACACAGTGTTCTGTCACCTTCCGTCTTAGTTTTATTTGGCACTGAGGCAGCGACTGGGTCGCGAAACGTATGCCACTGTACAAAGTTTTAGCTATCTATCTTATTACAATATATCGTGGTTTACTCAAGAAGGGAGTGATCTTTTCTGTTTCGAATCATGCCTAACTACCTCCCGTACGCCACAATCAACGAAATTCATTCAATTTGAAAGGAGAAACAAAAACTATTTTCTGCGACCGTGTAGGGAATAAATTACCACACGGTCGCAGAAAATAGTTTTTGTTGCTCCTTTCAAGTCTAATCAAATCTGTTTAAAAATACCGAATATATTTCGACATATCTTCAACTATGTTTTCAAAATCATGTAGTACATGCTTATACGAGTGTCACTCAGAAATGCATAGATGCTACAGTAGTGATGGAAATGGAAAATTTTGAAATTTATTTTTTGGTGATTGACGTTTTTTCCTTTGTTTTGGAGACTTGTTATAGTCGCTTGAAAAGACTGTAATATTCAAAGTCCGAAAACTTCTCTATCATCCCTTTATGTTAGCTTTTGGTACCAACTGCACCTTTTCCATGTCTATGTCAGATTTTTCCAAATGAATTTCAGACATTATGGATTTCAGATATCTGTCACAAGCTCAACTTTGAAAAGATCTTTAATTCAACTGGAGATCTCCAATTCATGTGGATCATATCTGAAATTCATTTGGGCAGATCTGAGATCGATTTGGAACTGTCTGAACCATCTGAACTAGAAATGGAGGATGTGTATCGTCAACAAAGATGGACAATGCGCCAGAAGTTTGAAGCTATATAGATATTCTTTTACTCATCACAGATATCTTTAGTTTCCAAGTATCTCACGAGTTTACAGTCTTTATATCTTCCAACATGGTCGCTCATGAATGCTACGTGGACTGTGTGTTTATACTTCATCACATGTTCATCAACACATAGAGAATTTGCATTGATCAACGCTGCATAATAAAGCTTAACTTTCAAGCTAGCAATTAGCAAACTCCAAAATGAAGTACATTATTTTTGCTCCAGATCTTTCACATTGCATGAAATTATACCCCTATTGTAAAGCAAGATTCACGTTATCCCAAACGGTGTCTCTGTGATAGTTAAAAATGCTAACAACTTAGTACAAGCAACTGGTGGCAAAGGAATGTTCAAAAATCCGCGGACGGAAATCGTATTGCTACGATCGCTTTAATCGAAATAATGATGAAATCAAGAGTGACCCAATTTATTGGTACGCAGCTGCATCGGCACTCGGCAGTGAAAGCGCTCATATTAAGCCTATCAAAAAATAAAAACTTTCAAAATTTTCCAATATTTTCCATAATTTTCCACGGATAATTTTGATTCAAATTTTCCGGAAAATTTTCATCACTATCCTACAGTAGCATTACTATATCATGCATTTTTACGGCAATAATGCATGATTTACAAGATTTTCTATCTCCTCAGGTTAATAAGTTCCACGAAGCAGGTAATTATCTTCCTGGTTCGAAATTATTAACCTGGTGACGACTTCTATGAAAAAGTCATGCCTTCGGCTCTCGGATATTGTAGCAATAATGACCTCAAATCTATGCATTATCTATTACGCAATATCAGACATAGATAGGATATTCTACCCACAAAATCCTTGATATAATGCTATTGTATGTAACTCTTGAGAAGTCAATTGATCGCTGTTTGGAGTGATAAAGAAATCTTTGACTGACTTTTATTGAAGTCCATGAAAGTTGGCTCTCTCAATAGATTTTAATTCATGAAAGGTTTGAAAGTCTTTGAATGTTTGCAAATGTGAATAGATTTGAATTCAGATTTCTATCTAAAAATGATTTGAAATATCCATTCAACAATTCATTCATTAATGAATTCTCAAGCTGGAGTGACGGACGGCAGTTCATGGCTATCTGGTGCGGTGAGAATTCTATGTGAATTTGGCGGACGTATAATGGTGCATTATATACCCTCCAATGCCGGGCAATAATGCATTTCAAACTTATTTCAATCATTTCTATGACCTCCAAAGCCATCGAGAGTGAAATGCAATGTGTGCTAGGCCTACCTTGGAATGCTTGCTGTGATAGTGGTCTCAATTTACTCAAGGTCGGTGTGCTAGTGCTAATTTCTATGAAATTTACTTACTATGGTTTCTATTGGCTGAAAAGAAGCTTCATACTATTGTTAGAGTTTCAAAAAGAGCCTACAACTGAACTCTAGAATTCCAAGTCGATATCATGATATGAAACATGATGTACCATTGCCAACTGTTCCATCTTCATCAATTACAACGAAACTCGCATTCGCTTCGAACAGGACGACATCTATAATGAACCGAATCCATTGTCAACTCTTCATATTTCTGGATTGTTTAAAAGCTTCCTGCATTGATTCGCTCCTTTTTCTATCGAACTGATTTGCTGTGCAAAGTAACACTGCAGTGTTTATTTTCTAAACTATGAAGTAGGCCTACGTCGGCTACACCATGAAAACTGATGGATTCAGCTAGATAGACTTAATTCCATTGGTTTTCAACATGAAGTGCGTTGGGTCCATTGCCCTCGAGACATAATTGTGAAAATTTGGCTTTGCGTTTGTGTTTTATTATAGTGCAACACGGAAGAATTCATTTTACCGGAAGTTGTCTCAAAAACGCCCATAGGAAGCGGCAATTTCCCGCCCTCCGAATGTTGCTACATGTTAATACAGATATAGTGTGCAGCGGCTAACTGCATCACACAAGCGGCTTATAGCCACGGTTCCCATTTGACAGATTTCAGACCTAAAATGTAAAGGTATACACATGCAAGTGCAAGACTTAAAAGCATGTTTTGGAATGTATTTACACAAAGAATATAAACCTACCTACTGTTTTCTTGTCTTTTTAGTTTTTGCTTTTATCTCCCACAGAATATTAATTGATAAGCTACTTGCTCGAAGTTTTCCACGTGAATTTATTGAATGAACTGTGTCGCATTTGTGTGAACGCTATCAATCTGTCCTCTTGGGTAACTGCATAAGTAATCCCGTTCTCCTGAGGAGTGGGGTGCCTCAGGGGTCCTTAATTGGCCCTCTCCTCTTTGCTTTCTACACTGCGGATCTGATTGACCCAGACTGTGTTGATTGCGTTAAGTATGCTGATGACACTATGATGATACAGACAATTGACAGCGACTCCTTATCAAACATTCAACACCTTCACGACACTCTTAACAGCATCGTTGCAGCAAGTGAAAAAGTCAGCTTAAAGTTAATTAAATGTCAAAAAGTCGAAAGTGCTCATCGTACCAAAGAAGAATTATGACATAAATTTTGTATCCGCTTCATTGCCACATGCTCAGATGGTTGACAGGCTGAAATGTTTAGGAGTAACTATTACCTCCGATTTTAAATGGGATAATCGCATCACTGTAACGCTAAAGAAGTGTAGCTCTCGCATGTATGCCGTTCGTGTCCTC
Organism: Prostheceraeus crozeri; assembly: GCA_907163375.1. Classification (NCBI taxonomy): domain Eukaryota; kingdom Metazoa; phylum Platyhelminthes; order Polycladida; family Euryleptidae; genus Prostheceraeus; species Prostheceraeus crozeri. The sequence goes on along the minus strand of CAJQUW010008086.1, from coordinate 266,334 downwards.
CGACCAATTGTTTAACTGTCGATTTTAGAGGCAACTTTCAAAAGCATCATTCTGCCACTTCTAGACTATGCTTCATCTGTGTTCGTGTACTTACCTTCCCACCTGCAGGACAGACTTCGATACTTTCGAATAGGTGTCATTGCATCATTCACGGTCAAGATTGCAATTGTGAATTTTTTGAAGATGTCTACGACTGCCGTATGAGACTAGCAGGTAAACTCTTTCGATCAGCAGAATTAATGACGAAACATCCGCTTCATGTGCTCATCCCACATCGGCTCAGTAGAAGTGGTCAGTACTTTGTTAAAACGTCAAAAACATCACGTCGACAGCGTCAATTTCAGGTGTTCATATCTATCTTTCTGAACGGTATTTCATGATGTACTATTAGTCATGATCATAGCCAGGGCTGTGGAGCCGGAGCCTTAAGGAGCCGATGGTTTTGGTCGGAGCCGGAGCCGATTTATCACAAAGGCTCCGGCTCCGACTCCGATAGTTTGAGCTTTGATATAAATCTAGAATTTTGAAAGTTATTAATTGGCATCATAAAAAAATTAAATCATTTGAAATCTAAAGATATGTCTTTTAAGTATACCAATGATCTGTCCTCCACGATATCTTTCTTTGCAGTTGCCGCCTTCTTTTGTATTATATTTATTATATATTTACACACATGTGTAATATTTTTTTATTGCATATGTTTCGTAAGACTAATTTCCATATTGACAACGTATTCTCCAAAATCCATTAATTTGAAGACTTGTTATATGCATGCTAACTAGATGATTGTAGATTCCTAGAGACAAGTCGCCAGTCGTTTATGTACACATTTCCAGTTCAGTCAGCAAAGATAATATAGCTACATTTCTTGCGCAATGTCTCAAATCTAATACGGTTACTATGTAGGCTATCATCTATCGGTATGGCTACTGGCAGAAGCTACTGGCATCTGTGACAATGTTAATTTCCTTAGATTGTATTGTAGGCTCTTGTGCAGTCCCCCCACCTACATTTTTCAAAACAATCGATTATTCAATTTGATCAATTTTGATTGGAGGGATAACTCTTCACACTCACACGAATGACCTGGCTACAAGTCCTCACATGGCTATAGCAATAAGCGACCCAGCCACTTCTAGTAGCGCCCTATTATTTTAAAGGTATCTCATTCACAATGAATTTCCTTTGACTTCAAAATTCAAAGGGTATATTTCAATGCGAAAAACCCGAAGGCAAATTACAATGTTGACTTGCTGACGAAGTTTGCGACCATGACATCGCAATTACCCACGTAGATTTTTACAACAGCACGGAATGCTTCATTCAAACCGGTGATGCTGAAACGGACATCCAATGGTGCTGCATCTTTTGACAGAGAAAAAATGGGGGGGAGGACTGCACAAGAGCCGTATCGTGTAATGATATTTCCCCAAATGTCACAGACCTGTGGATTTCAAGAATTTTCATTATTATTTTTTCCGTCTGTCAACACTTTATGCTGATATCATGCTGACTTATATGTAAACAATAAAAAAAGACTGAGACGCTCTCAAAAGGCGCCTTTTGACCTCCCTTTTCTATTGTCTGTGACATTAAACCGCACGCGCATTCGAAAGCTAGCAAAGTAGATGGGATTTCTGCTCGGTGCTCGCAGTCAAATTTTTATTATGCATCCTGCAACATACTGTGTGATACTCCGAGTTCAGTTTTATCAGCCTAACCATCATCAGAGAATAGTGGTAATGTGTTATACATAAATTGAATATAATAATATACATGAATCATTGATGAATTATTTAGTGCAACTTTACGCCATAATGAAAAATACGAAATTAATATAATGTAAGTTAGGCCTTAACTTATTAAGTATGCTGCATAGAATTACAAAACTTGTCCTAAATTAGATATTTTTAATTTTTTTAAGCATAATTTTCAATTGTACATTTCTAGCCTACACTGCAATGAGGCTATCTAAATTACAATTTCTACAGATGATGAGTCGTGGGCTACCCACCGATCATATTATTCATGGACCAACAGACTATTGAATAAAGGCAATAACAAATAACAATAACAACCTAAGCTAGCCTATATACACTTTAATATTCAATAAAGCAATTGATATCTTTATTGATACGGTATATTTGGCTATATAGCCGATACCCTTTCCATGTTCGAGTAGATACAGGCCCTATAAGCTATTTAGAGGCATACGCTATCCAGTTTCATATTCAAGCTTTGTTAAAAAGCTTATACTACTATTCGGCCCCTGTGACGGCTAATTAGGTATATCATCATCACTCATGTGGTCTTATTTAATGTAGCCTCGTAGTAGACTGGTTGCAGGCTAGGCCAATTTATATTTAGCCAGTGCGGGAGATCTTTATTTAATTTAACTAATCCTGGCTATAACTTTATTTTATCTTTCAGAGATAGTCAATTCATGCAAAAATATATGACAAGTATGTTATTTGTCATTATATTAGGCTATTATCATTTTTATTATTAACTTAAGTCGTTGCTTGTTAATGAAAACTAATTTGATGATTGTAGCAAGCCTCTAAAGGCCACACCGTTATCCAAAAAACCCGTTCAACGGATCCAGGATAACCAGCATAGATAGAACCTGAATTTGAAGTCGGAGCCGGAGCCGAGCCGGAGCCTTTCACATCAGTGTCGTGGAGCCGGAGCCGATGAGATAACGCATCGGCTCCACAGCCCTGATCATAGCTATCTTATGTGACTTCAACGTGCATTTATACTGATTTCCATTCCGAAATTTAAAAAAATCTTTCTCATTCTTCTCTCCCATCGTTTACTTTGCTTTTTTCTCCACCATTTTTCATCGTTCGTTTTCAATTGAAGTACCTATCAAATGTGTCGGCAACTTTGAAAGTTGTTTTGGTGTGTGACATAAGGCCCTTGTAATGGCGATAACATGTCATTAATAAGTTTACTTGGCTGCATGTTCGCATTAGTGTGCTCATGACTTTGAACTCAGATGGGGATAGAAAATATCTGCTCTTTTAATTCTTAAATGTATCTTTAAGACATTTATTCTTAAGACATTTATATAATTATTAAACACATTTCTTAAATTCTTAAATGTGTAGAATTAAACAATAAATTCTATTGGCGAAATCCTTTGCGTCTGTAAATAAGGATTCGGTTTCTTATTTGACTCAAAAATATTAAAATTCATTTATTAGAATTCAGGATTGTTACGTTTCGGTGACAAAATTATTCAATATTAGCTTGAGGCCTTCACGTGTTCCACCTGCTCTGCGTAAACGTTGCGTTCTATTTCCTGACATCGCAACTGCTCGGATTTCCTCAGTTTCGCCTCTATAGCAGACTGTGAATAAGTAGTAATGGGTATATCCATTTTATATAACAACATTTCGGCAATTTTTGTCTTTTCAACTTTGCAACTTGAAAATTTGCATGTCAATTTTTCAAGCTGAATCCGAAAATCATAGTGGCGACGACACCAAATGAGTATTTTACAAACTTTGTACTTGCACTCTAGCCTATATTACCATCTGACCGATAACTTTGTGATCTCGGTCAGATGGACATTTTGGCCGTTCTGTGAGATTTTGAAAATTAATCATTGTCTTTTCAAACAAAATTCCACATGCATGATACCATTATGGAACTTCATAATTCTGTGAGTTTTCATGAGATCCGTATAAAAAATGAGGCTTCAGCAACAAATTGAAATTTTGAGAAAAATCAAAAAAGTCTGGTCGAAAGAATACATGTCATTTTTTAAATTAATTCACAATTGCTCAATTGTGATTATCCATAGTTATTTTTTTCTATTTGGTGCAACAACTACTCACAAATGATGTATTTTGTCGTATAAAGGAACATCAATTCTCAGTTGAGAAATGCGCATCGTTCAAAAGACAATTTTTGGGGCACAAAGGCTAATTGAAAAAATGTGCCAAATCAATGCATTGATTTGTAATATGATGCGATTTGTATATATGATTACATGTAAATGCAATCCTGAATTATAGTCTGGTTGAAATTAAGGTTCATGTGCTTTCACGATACATAACTTTACATAACTTTATGTGTAGCCTAATTGTGTATAGGCTAATCACAACGAAATTTCTTCCCTGAAGTATGGCCCATGCTGGGAACAAATCTTTTGGTACTTTTCTGCCCTGAGTTAAATTTTTCATAAAGAAAACTTTGTTGGGTTGAGTTGAATTTATCATGACCGAAAAGAGGCGATCCTAAGGATCAAAATGAAAGGAATATGAAACGGTTCAGAACGAAGGATTTTAGACGGAAGACACGTTCTGTGTTTGCAAAATGGATTTACCCGATTACTGCCCGGAATTTACATTGTCTTTTTCTGCTCTCGCTTCGAAAACTTACAATAATGGCTAGGCCTATACCTATAGGCAACTCGCGTAATTCATTAATTACACCCTAGATGCCCATTTTTGGATAAAACATGCATGATGCATGTATCACGGATAAATCCTATCAAGAAATTTCATTCCTTATTAAGTAAAATGGAATTTTTTGGTGTAGATATAACTATATTAATAATATTTAGCATTGTAAAGAGTGGGAAATGTATATAAAAATTACTCTGAATAGTAATTTGGAATTGTACATGGTAAAAACATCGATGATCCATGTACGTGGATAAAATACATAATTAAAAGAGCGTTTCCTGTAGAGAAGAATTGTCCATTTGAGTTAGATACCGACTTTACTAATAATATTGATGCTGTAAGAAGTAACAAATGCATTTAAATTACTCAAAGAATCGTTCATGGATAAAAGATCAATGATCCATGGATATCGGAATATGAAACATGTAGGGCCTATACGACATATGAAATGTGCATGTCTACTATTATTTCGAGTATTTTATATATGCCCTTTATATTTGATGAAATGGTGTGCATAAAACAGATATTCAGGTGACTTCATCACTTCTCTCTCTTTCTCACTCACTCACTCGTTCCTCTTTTCTTCTTCTTCTACTCATTTTTCATCATCTTTCACATTCACTACATGTACACTGTAGCTACAATAGCAACAACATCAGTCAATGCTGACGAACAGGTCAACAATATTAGGCCTACACATGACATATATTTTCAATATTAAGCAATTCTATCGACACACATTTTTCTTCTCAAATTGAAACATTTATTGAAGTTTCTAAGTTCCACACCGTGCCCATCAGCAAGTCGACTTTGATCAGTTTGCTCGTGTGTTCGCTAAATTACTTAGCTAGTAATTTGCAAAACTTATGATATTAAATCAGCATGTAACTGAACCAAACAATTGCATAATTATCTCGCTCAGTCTGCGTAATCGTATCTCGCTTCTATAACTTTCCGTCACTATATTAAGGAAATTCTCCACGCGCACGCAGCTGAGGAAGTTCGGTCACATTGTTGGCAGCCTGGTCGATGGGAACTGTTGATACCATCACGTGGGACAGAAAGCTGCGCAAGGCACAGTAGCTTGTGCGCTCTTCGTTCTCGTGAACCCGTGTTAACTGCTTAATATTACAAAAGTCAGCGCATCAAGAGGATATTCTACTTACACACCTTTATTTATTCATCGTCTACGTTTTTTCATTATCTTACTTAGTTTCATGCACAACATGGAGCACAATTCGAAAATGAACACTCGCATGTAGTCAGTGAGTTCTTCCACTCAATGAAGCCATCAAGTTCCTTTGATTTGTGCATCAGAATTAAAAATTCATCACTTGGATCAAACTGCAGAAAAAGGGTAAGCTTCTAAATGTTTCCAAATTTATTTTGTCAACTTACAGCATTTAACTGCAAGTCTAGGTACATGTATTTGGAAATCCCGAAAACAAAATCAAAGGAAAGATTTGGTCATATGATACAATCGACAAATCAAAAGTTGGTTTATTGACCATGAACACGTAGAGACATTTCTATGACTATACTGCTACATGTATCTCTGCTTTTAATTTTGCAAATACTAGAAAGCTACTAGCGTCATACTTAATTTAATTTACTGGCAACAACAAAATATCTCAATTCCTTTTGGTTCCTCTTAGCAGCACATTTTAGGAGTCCTCTATTTATACATAAATATCATAGCTATCAAGAAATACATCGCTTTACTTGGGTTTTCCATCACACAAATGATGTCACATGACCAAGACTTATTCACTTTGAATTCGATATGAGAATGTGCATGCATATCAGTTTTCACGACGACGTTTCTTGCTGAAAAATCGATCAAAAGTTGATTGTGTCGTGAAAAGAATCATAATCAAATGGGAATATGTTGAAATGGTAATACACTGCTTTTAAATTCGTAATTTCTAATTGCTTTAAAAATAGCACAAAAATCTGGGCATGTTGAGACAAAATAGTTGCATGCTAGAAACCGTAGAAACTATGAGCATGAAAGAACTTAATTAACGCATTAAAACCATTTCAATTTAGCACTTCAATAGTAGGCTATACTTGTGCTATAGCATTAATATTTGGATGACAAATAATTGAAAAAAAATTTCAAACAATTGAACATGGTATAAGGCATAAAAAATCTATCCGGGACTACAAAACGTTTAGATGGAGAATTATGATCTAATAAAATAAAAATCTAATATTTATTTTTATCAATGCGGACAAACTGTTGAGCTATTCGATATCTGCTTAAGTTATACAATTTAATCTATTGTTTCTGAAAAATAGATCCATCAAGGAAGCTTGTTTAAATAGGTCACTATTTCCATTTCATAAATATTGAACTGAAAACCTGTAGCTAACGCCAATGATATTCAATTAATTTTTTCAGAATTGCTACATTTTAGAAAATGATATCAATTTGATATTTCGAGTCGTTTAAGAATAATGATCAAGCACACAAAAGGCATAGATGCTACACGACGGACTGCACACTGTAATAAAGAGCAGTTATGCGTTGCAGTCCAACAATAGGTTTAGTTTTGCAAAATCAATTATTTTTCATGCCTTACGATTAATATAAAACAATGAAAGTGCAAACTCATTGCTACTCTTTTATATCAATTTGTGTTTACTTATTACAAATTATGCATCGCACTTTTCATATCATCGTAGGCCTAGTTATTATGGTCACATGTTAGTTGTAGGCCCGCATGTCACCATGAATACCTGAAGAGATGCCGTCATATAAACGGTAGACAAGATGACATTATGTGTGTGTGTGTTTGCAGATTGTGATTTTAACAAAATGAAATTACATGTACGGTGTTAATATTATAGAAAATTCAAGCATTCCTGACTATCTTCATCTCACGAACGATTGACAGGCGGTCGGCAATAGGCTATACTCCGTTTTTATTTGCAGATTGCATTTTTGTAAAAACAGTTACCGGTACTTGAATATCAAAATAAAATTATTAATAAATACCACAAACATTGATTAAAAAATAATTCATAAATTGTTAATGATCACAATTCAACCACTCCTGAATATCTTCATTTGCTATCAAAATTCCTAAGAATAATATCGCTTGTCACATTGTCAGAGGTGAAATGAATCAAAAGCAGTTTTCTTAATAGTCTTTACTACAACACCTAAAATTACTATAAATGATTCTCTTCTAAACTTTGTGTAGGCCTACCCATAGAATGTTAAGATTAGTTAAGCATGATAATTCTGCTCTGCACATCATCACAAAATTTGTCTTCTTTTTACAGGTGCTTATTGCTGAGGCTGCGGAAACTCGTCGTATCTGTGCATCAATGACTCAATACCTGACCTACGCTCGGCTGTTTTTTCGTTTTGTCTTGTGAGCTAATTAACCCCGAAATACTGGAACTATTATTTACTCATAAATCTCTCATATATTCGCAACGTTCCAGCGATCATCAGATTCGGACAACCGTCTTGTGGTCCAACCGAAGATGTTTTTTCAGTGACCTCGTATCATCGCTTCAAACTTCATTTGAGTAGTGATTGTTTCTCCGTTGAACTGTGAATTTTTCGTGACATCACCTATACATGTATTCTTAAAAATGTGATGATGACGTCGCGACGGTGTTCGACTCGAAATGACAGTGTTTCAGATGACGTGAAATACGCATTCGGACTGTGGGCATGTTCTCTGAATGGAAGGATTTTCAAATGAAGGATGATCAAATCCGGATAGAGAAATTTTCTTTATGTTGTGATTTTCATCAAAATTATTTGTATCTGATCGTTCGATGTGTGCTACTATTTGAACGTCATCCTATACGGTGGTAAAACTTTGTGTATTTTCTAGATACGTATGAAAAATTGTAGTTTTGAATGATATCCATTCCTTCTGCTGTTTACTTGGGAGAGCAGGGCTCAGTTTTTGTAATCTCTACGAATGCTATCGTACAAAGCATAATGTTAGCAAGAATAATCATTTTACCAAATGTAGGTCTAACAAATATTTTCTTACACGATTACTATTGTGCGGAAAATCAATCATGCTTGAAATTTGAATTAAGAACAAAAGAACACACTTCAATCTACAGCGTTATATTCGGTATAGCTCAAAGGGAAGAAGCGTACCGTGCCATAACATATTTGCTCCAGAAGAAAACTCCATAAGCTGAATGAGTGATCAATCGTTTCTTATTATAAGTTCAAATATCTTTCAACCAAATTTCTCAATAAATTGTCATGTTACCCTTCCAGTCGACAATGCTACATCAAGAAAATATATATAGGCTAAAGAATATTTCAGAGTAACATCTTCCGAATAATCGTTTGCAGTCTGCCATTTTAATCGTTTTAAAACATTTCTAGAAAATATGCTTCTCTGATAGCTTTTAGAATTATAATTTGTTATTCGATCAGAGCCTTTTTAAAAAATACATTATCTTACTAATTACAAATCACATGTAAAAGCTCTTCTTTCTAATTTTTTACTCCATAAATTCATTAGAAATGTTTTTTGAATCGGAGATTGAAAACTGTGTTAGAGACTGATTCATTTTTTGTTTCATTAATTCACGTTATGCATGAATTTTCCTTGTGTCCTCAATACATTGCTATAAACATGATGTTGATTTTATACACGGTTATTAAATTTGCATTTGAATGCCTCTGTGACATGTGCAATTTTACATCGAAGATAATGTATGGCCTTGCGCCACATCTATGGAGTGACTGGAATTTGCCAGGGATGTAATGAATGTATTTTAATTTGTAAAGTAAGTTGTGCATGTTCGTAAATTTTACAATGTTGTATTCATGCAGCATGTAGAATTTCCCGTTAGATCGCCCGCCTCCGGTACGTGTTCGTTACACGAACTCGGCCCGGTAAACGGGTCGTTCCTACCGTCACGTAACCGGTACGAGCTCGTGTACCCGAAGGAGGTTCCAAAAAAAAATCCGCCCTGCTGCTTGATTTACGGGCTTTCATTCAATCTCCAGTGCTCTGTATTTTAGCTGGAGATTAAATGAAAGCCCGTTTTTACAAGCAACAGGGCGGATCCTACTTAAAGAGAAAAGTCAAACGTCAAATAATAGGTTTATTCTTCATGAAATTATAGTCACGTACCACAGTAACACTGCCTGGGATAAAAAATAACAGTACCTGGAAAGTTTGACAGCAGTTCGGTAACACTTAACCATTCCTTGTGCAGCAATTGCCTTCACACTTGCAAACAGTTCCACGCAGAATCCATGTATAGGCCTACTTGGTTTGATATCCCAATCTTATCCGGAAATGAGAGAATCATTGTCTCTGAAAAAAGAAATATTTTTCATTGACATTTCACGCTGGATTCATGCTATCGTAAAAAGCAAGGATATGTATAGGATGCATCCATGCAAGAATTACATGATGTATTATATATAAGAGCACAAATGAAACAGTATTTAATATCAATTAGTATTTACTATGCCAGCATCAATTATAAATAGCATGCAAAATTATAATGAGATTAACATTTAAGTCAATGTATGGATTAATCAGAGCTTCTGTAGACCTAAAATAACAAGCAATGCGTCAATCATGTCGCAAAGCATCTGCACGCATACTTTAGGCCTAGATAGATTTTATCACGTTTGTTTAAATTTTGGCATCTAACATTATAGGAGAGATTATTACTTATGTCTTTATATGCGCCTCTTACCTCAGTTCATTAGTTGTTACATAAGACAGTTTCGAAATGAAGTTTTAACCTAAATCACACTTGTCTACAGTTTGCTTTCCAATGAACTTGGCTTCTGTTTTCTGAACGAACTGTAGACAAGTGTGATTTAGGTTAAAACTTCATTTTGAAACTGTCTTATGTAAGAACTAATGAATTGAGGTAAGAGGCGCATATAAAGACTGATCTCTCCTATAATGTTAGATGCCCAAATTTAAACAAACGTAACAAAATCTATCTAGGCCGAAAGTATGCGTGCAGATGCTTTGCGATCCAACGCTTGATCATTGATGATGTCGCTGATGAAGTATATAAACTAACCAGTTAGCAGTAGAAGAAGCAGCATCCCCGTGAAGCCTGCATAATACCTTTTACATTAAGCTTGTTTCAATCGGATCATTAACACATTTCAAGAACTTAATACAAGCCATGATAAAAGCGAACTTAATATGAAAAGCACTACAATCCCTATCAAATCATCTTTTATGAAGAAAAAATAATAATGCGATGAATTATTTGTATCTACTAAATACGGGAGGTGTGCACCGTACAGCTTTACTGATGTAGGTCTCACTGTAAACTGCACACCACTAAAACAGCAGTTACAGTAATATATATATATATATATATATATATATATTCTATATATATATTTCTCTATATATATATATCTCTATTTCTATATATATATATATTTATATAATTTTCTTTATCATGAAATCAACACTGGGTTCACTATGCGTCAAAATATATATATATATATATATATAAACTTATAATAATAATAATTTTAATAATATATAAACTTAACAGAAAAACGTAAGAAACTTCGTAAGAAACTTGAAAATGATGAGTCACAATTTGATGATATCAATTAAAATCCGCTAGTATCAGATAGAGCGTCTCTACGGATATTTTCTGTTCGGAGTGTAAAGACAGCCGTGAAAGTAATTTTAGCTGTTAATTTTAACGGATATTTGTTGTTTACAGCGCACTTGCATTAGTCACTCGCAGTGACAAAGATAGTTTTTTAACTACAATACATCATCTCACTTGGCTCTTCTCCGAACTTCTATAAGGAATAGGAATGAACTGACGTCACGAGGATGCTGCTGCCTTCCCTGCAGACTAGACAACTTGATTTTGTTTACATCTGCATCAGCACCTTACAATATTTCCCCAAAATCGCCGGTTAATCAGGGTTTGTACACCTAACGTCAGCCAGATAGCTAGATTCAATAGCTAAAATTTTAAGCATGAAGCATTTCAGGAGAATGCAGTTTACTTTCTCTTCATAGAATAATATCCATATCAATGAAGAAATTTGAATATTGAAAGTAAATCAGCCTCAAGATGACTGCAGACTTATGATTCTTGTTTGCATTTTTTCATGATTGATCATCATAATCCATTGCAAACGATACTGAGCAGAGTGATATTCCAACATGCCTATGAACGATTCTACAGGTGATTTTGTGATTTCATCTTTATGGTTGGACATGTCATTGATCTTCATAAATTGATAATGGGCAATTCCGTAAATAACGCACGTACGTTCTGACACACAATCTTCATTTTTCATCATGAAGCAATGCGATTCTATCTATGAAAATTGCACCATACCATGCCAAAATAGTATGAAATATTAATCACTTTTCAAATATTCAAACACTAGTCCCTCTAGCGTCGAATGAGGGACTGCCATTAAATTAATTATTTAAATTGCTTTTACTTATTATATAGAAGGGACTACTATAATGTTTCAGAACGTTCGTGCGTTATTTATGAAATTATTCTAATCGTTGTGAATGAATTATCTTTCAGGTTCAGACAAGACACTAAGGCTCATGCAATAAAAGACCAGTTGCTCACCAGCTTATCAAGAATTTTCTGTACAGCTCGTTGGGCATTTCATGTCCACAATTCAGTTACAATTCACTGGTACGATGATGTAGCGTTAATGAGAGATGCTGTTTCATGTCGGTACAGCGCACGTCCAATGTAATTAAATATTGAATAGGCTTATTGAACGCTTTCGTTCTGATGAGTCCATAGAGTTAGATTTGCATACTGCATAACAACACTGTAACACATTCACAGATGACTGCTTTGAATTTGTATCCGTTATGAATACATGCTGGAAATGTCTCATGTCAGCTCAAGATGACAGATATCTATCAATCCGAACTCTGTACCCCGACCGCACTCGAAAGATAGGCTCTAATTACAGGTTTTCCCGAGCAAGTTCACTCATAATGCATACAAGTTCAAGATACGTCAAGCAATTTCAAAGACCATAGATAGTTGAACCTATTTCAATTATACGTCACTTAAGCTTCAATTTTAATGAAAGCAGGTTCGTGTTAAAGTATTCAAGTTCAAGATAGTGCAACCAATTTCAAAAATAAGGTATGCAGATTCATGTGCAGAAATAATATTTATGATTTAGGAACGGAAGCCCCTTTCATTTCCAATTTCAAAGGGTAAGGTGTTTAGATTTATGTATAGAAATATAAGATATCAATGAAAACCCACTAAATTCGTACAATGAAAACCCATGAAATTCGCATTCAGAACACAGAGTCAGAAAAGGAGCACTATTTTCATAATCAAACAACAATGTCGCGACAATTTAGGCACCTGTCCAAGTAAGTAATAATGTGATTCTGCATGCGTGCTACCTTCACACCAGAAATTGTTTGGTCTTGTAGGATTTCTTCCACAATGCCTTGTAGAACAGAAATGCGGTGCTCTGAAACAGAGGTGTGAGTTGGAACATCTGCAATCCTTCGCACTGTTGCTGCCTCGCGCAGCTTCTCTCTCAACCGCAACTTAATGGTGGAAAAGCAGTTTTCAATTGGATTGAGAAACGGAGAGTATGGTGGTATTTTCCGCACGGTTGCTACAAAGAGGAAGCGTCGATGTGGATGGGGGCGTTGTCCATGATCACGAAACAATTCTCCACCGCTTGTGATTCCAGCACTCGATCCAAATTATCCATGTAGTTACGGAAATCTTGTTTTGTGTTGGTGCCTCGACGAATTTCGTAATAGACGATGCCAACATCCGCAGCAACTGCCAAACACAGATTGAGATTCCGACCACGTGTGAATTGAAGCTGTCGGACAGCTGGTCGACCCACTTGAGATCTGCCCCTTGTTCTCCTTGTGAAGAGGTTGAAACAGGTCTCGTCCACGTACACAAGGGTTCGATCGGATTCCTCCATGTACCACCTAGCGAACTCCTTTCTTAGCAGCTTCACACGATCGGAATTTCGTGCACTCCTGTAATAAAGAAGAGAGAAAATGTTGATGTAATGTGCATTGAATGATATTTTGCGTGATATTTTTTACTACATACCTGTAACTTTTTGGTGGATATCAAACGGCCATCTAGTGCTCTGGCAATGGAGGACTCTGAGATCAGTATGGGTGCATCTCCTGCTGCCAGCGCCTCCTTCATTGCCTTCAAGGTCAGGTCCGGCTTCTCTTCAATCATTCGCACACAGCGATCAATAACGGCGTCTTGTCACTTTTATGCTTCTCTCCCTTCTTCCTCCTCTCACATCCTCCACGCATCCTTCTTCCTCATATCTTAGGATGATTGATCTCGCAGTGCTCTCTTTTATGTTGAGTGTTTCAGCGGCAGCCTTCCAATCAGCTCCATTTTCGTGAGCTTCAACAAGTCGCTGCTTTAAATCAATGCTGATCTTCGAGTAACGCCCACGAGGTACACCTGGCCTCGGTCCACGAGAGAGGGACAAACTCCGAGAAGCACTCGTGGTGTCATCACTCCATGTGTCGTATGTGCTGCTCATGATTGGTATAATGTCAGTTGCCAGGCTACAACGTAGGCTAGTCACACAGGATTCAGATACAGTGTAATAGCTTCACAAACTTATATAGTTCTATGATTTATGCAAATAATAGGCTGAAATTGGTTCATTCTTTGATCGCAATCGTTTCCATGAACAAATTTTACGCTATCAATGTCAGATTATCAAAAAGTGATAGAATTTATTGATAATTGAAATTGATTGATTAACAATTGAACCTGCTTTGCTTTTCACGAACATGCGATCGCTATCACGAAGTTTTGTGGCGTATCTTGAACTTGTTTGATCTAACATAGAAATCTGTGACGCTTCTTTGAAGTAGCTTGACGTTGATTGAAGCTGCATGCTGTATCTTGAAGTTGGATGACGTAGAAATGAATTTGTCCGGGAAAACCTGTAGTGTATCTGACATGCGTGTGGAAGTGACAACAAGCCACAAGACCGATTAGTCATTACAAAATCTGAGAGATGAGACCACACTATGCCCATAGAGTTCTACATGACTATACCTTATTGATGTCACAGAGCAAAACACTTCGATGGAATGCTGCATAAAATCGATATGTTGCAAAATCGATCAGTGTTGAAAATTTAAGCATGTTAATCAAAATAGCGAATGAAGATAGAACAAATGCATTGCTGAATTAGTGAACAGCGAATGACTACATGAATGTTGTTCAGGTGTTCTAAAGCATGAATCATTGCACCAGAGAAATCAGTCAAGCCACTGAAGTCAGCTGAAGACATTGTATGAGATTGCAGTACATGGCTCGATAGAAAATGTGCCCCTCCATCTCAGAATAATATGCGCATGTTCTGCTCCACTGCAGGTAAGATTCTGACTAACATTTGTTGCTTCGAAATTGCATGCATTATGCTATGAAATACTCAAGATGGCTAATAAAAACATGTTAGGGACATATTGATAATCAGGATTTACTAAGCAGGCGGGAAGTATTTTGGGATACCGTACATAAATTAACACTTTAGATATTCACGCAGTTTGAAACTGCACGGTCAATGTCCATTTATTGAATGATAATTGTGCTTTTTACTTTATCTTTCCTATGTCAAAATACCGCTCATGTTGTCATTAAAAGAGAATCCTCTCTTACTAGTACAGGGATTATTATCGGAAATTGGTGTTCTACGTGACAGTGCAGGCTAGGTGCTTGGTTAGCGATCTTTCGGTCCAGAAATCGAGCACCGAAAGTGTCATAGGAAGTCGTCAGAAAGGGCATCCGGACCAAATGGTCACAGCCAGATCAAAGTCTGACTCTGTGTCAACACAGTGGAGCCCCAAGTAAGGTAGAGTAGACGTTGACCTTACAGGCCACAATTTACTTCAACTAATTAAAAAACAATATTGCATGAATTATCAGACTGCAATGAAGTTATACCTGGTCATCATTATTACGTAATGCGTAGGCTATACTTAACCTTAGTCGTGCATACATAAGCCTACAACGATCAAGGATGCAATCAGAACACTAGAACCTTCAGAGATGAAACATAGGCCTACATATAATACGACATAACAGTTTAACTGATCATCAGTCTGCAGCTGCGACACCTATCCTGTTTTCTTGAAATTATCTTAATATGATATCTTAATAAACAATGCAAAAAGTAGTCCACTGCAAGGAAAAGAAAATTAATTTATTGAAATTAATTGCAATTAGTTGATTGATAAACCATCTTCAATTCAATTAATTGATTGGATCAGCTGCCAATTATTCCAATTAATTGCAATTATTCACAAGCAAAAAAACGATTTATTGAACGATTACTGCAAGTTATAATGTATAATTAATAGCTCTACACAGTCGATGATGTGATATTCTGTAGATATACTCGTTTTTGAAACGAAGAAATGTTTGATGTTAGCCTAATGCGAAACTTGCTGTTAATAATCTACACAATTCATTTAAACTTTAATTTAAAAGTCTCTAACTAGTAAATATAAATACTTCGTATTTTCTCTTAGATAAAAGTCAAATTAAGGTCACGATGGTCAGAGTGACAGTGTTTGAACCAAAAAATATTGCACTTATATATTATTATAAAAATATAATAAATGTTAATTATCAGTCATTGCTTGATATTGCTATCAGAACATTTTCATGTTTTATCATGCAAATTAGTTCAACGAGCATAGTGGTGCAGAAAATACATACTTGTGATTGCAAATTCTATTCTATAGTGTTTTAATGCACTTTCGTAGACCTGTGTGCTGTGGAACTAACGTTCTAAGTGTTAATCAATCAAGTGTCCGTCAACAGCGGAAAGATCAACCTAGATCTGGCAATGATAAAAAATTATTGCAATTATTGTCAACTAATTGATTGCTCATGTGATCCAATTGAGTCAATTGATTCTCAGCAAAAAAAATGAGACCAATTAAATTGCTAATAATTTTTTTCCAACCCCAGGTTGTGTTCCAGTACCGTATGAACTCCATCTCAATTATCCTTCGTCTTGCGACATGTGATATCGATTGCGACATTGTGGCGCTATCTTGCATCGCAAAGTAGCCACATGATTATGGGCTTCATAACCGTGCACTGTATTACAAGCATTTTATCAATTGATTCAAATAAATTCACAAATATATACTTCAAAGATCATCTGAACACCTTCATGTTTAAGATAGAAGTGCAACTATCAATTACAACTATGCTATGAATCTGTTCGGTTTTGGCGTCACTAATCATAAAAAATTGAAGTACAGCCTGGAAACCAAAAAATAATTGCATTGCAATTTATTGGTCACAATGATCGCTGTAACCCAAAGATTCCAATTAATTAATTGTTGTTACAGAAAAAATTGCAATTGATTGATTGCAGTCTGTCAATAATTGCTATCAATTGATTGATCTGTAATTAAGTTGTTTAGTTGAATGCTAACTTGCAAAACCGCCTACACTCACCACCATAGGAAAAGCATAACACATTCAGTGATTAAGATTATTAGTATACCTATCTTATATTATGTCATTAAATCTTAAATTTATGTCAATCTAGGCACGCGACTTCTTGTTCTTAGTTTGAATAGTCACTCCGACTAAGAATGTAGCAACATGTATTTCATACAGAAAGTCACCGCCCAAATTGGCAGTATGCAAGTTTACGACTTGCACAATCTGCCAATTTATGCAGCCTAAATAGGTGTAGCACATGTTTTTATCTAAGTCGAAAATTAAAATCAAGAATTAATCTAATCAAATTGTGATTAAAAAAATCCAATTAGTTGATTGCTGACATACGATGATTCCAGTTAATTGATTGCTGTCGTCCAACTATTTCAATTAGTTTTTGGTGAATCCTGAACCTAGGTATAGAATATTTACTAGAAGATAGGCCAGATTCTTCTACCTCAGCTAGCGGTGGCCCAAAGAATTAATAAAAGGCGACTGCGAAATAATCCTAATATTACTAAATGATCTGATTTGATGGCATCCTTTAAGTATCTAGGAATCCCTAAATTGAAAATGTAATCCAATAACACAGAACCTACGCAGGCCTACATCATTCTTTCAATTTATGAATTTCTTAGCCAACTAAACCTACATCGCTAGACTCTGAGAAAGTTAAGCTACTAGATTATTAATGTGCTGCAAAAGATGGCCATTGACAGAAAACACATTTTAAACATTAAGCAACCAGAACAAAGTATTTTGTCATCTATGATAATTGTGATCTATTATACTAAATTTACTGAAATTGCATGCAACGATAAATTGCAAGTCAAACGAAAAATATCACTGTCCAGTCAGTTCTTATTTATTATTCAAATTTTTGTGTGAGCCATGATCCTAAAATTCAAAACGTGCGAGATTTTCGTCAAAAAAAGTCAACCTGTCGAATCTTGCAGCGATGGACTTCCAAATTTGCTATGAAATTAAGGAAACACCCTTACACGGATGACTTGTCAGCGACTTTTTCATTTTCAGATATTTCGAAGAAACAGATGGCTTTATGATGAACTTTTACAATTGGATTCGTCCAGGTGTTTTCCGACGCTAAATGAAGTATGAATAGCCAATTACCAATAGTGAGGGAATTTGCACGCTACGTTGGAATAACGATCGTTTTCTTTAACAAAGCACTCAATTTATACTACACTGTAGATAAATTTAATAGAAAAGTCTGAAGTCCCATTATCAATGAATAGGTAATCACAAAAACATGAAAATATGCATAATTGACCATATATCTTAATTATCAGTATTTAGTTAAGGTCTTTCCAACCAATTTGGCGTCGGAACAAACGCGTATACAACTTATTTCCACGCAACGTTGCGTGCGGATAACCTCACTGTGGGTAACTGTCTATTTCCATGTAATTTTTTTGGTTGGAATTACCACACCGGTCAGATCCCGAAAAATTCTCGATAACCGGCTTTTAAGTTCCATCCTTTTTACTATCTCGGTTGCACGCTATTATTTTATAAAATGGAAATTGCAATCATGTACATGCCAGATGAGTAACGAGTGATAAACCTATAGACTTCGATTAGGCTAAATAAAAGATAGGCCTTAATAGTTGCAGATTCTATGCTAATTTGCATTAGGCGTGGGTACCGCAAGTTACTTATTGTGTCCACTTACAATTTTTTATTTACAAAGATATTACAAAGATGACTACTAATACTGTTGGCCTACTCAATCACACTTGCAACTATTCTGAATGTCATCGTGACAGTTCAAAGCGTGATCACAATCAAATAGTCAAGATTTATGCAGAGCTACAGCTAGTAAGGCCTATATTATCCACTCAAGCAGCTGCTTGAGAGAACATGAAAACTCAGCAATTATGAATATTCACCTTGTGTGAAAATATGTAGGTATCACCACTGAAGGATCACACAATGACTTAAAATAAAATTGTAGAGCGCGTTTGGACTAGACTGATGAACTAGGAAAAATAAGAATAGGAGAAACAATCATTCTCCTGATGAAAATACTCTTTTGGAAGACAATCATTTTCAGGCGGTTCCTATTAGTCTCACTAATTAGTTCCATGCAATAAGTGGGAAGTTTAGAACGAAATGGAGAACACTTATTTATCTAGAACCGGCTATCAACAATTTGCACACATAAAGCTCACTTGATTAGATGCTATAGCCTACCTCAAGCACAAACCATACTGAGTGCTACTTTGTACACTTGACATACAGGTAACTTACTGATGCTGTCACACATTTATCAAGGAGTAAGTGACAGCAGATAGTGGATGACAATATAGGAATCAATCTCACCGAATTGAAAAAATCTGCTTTCCACTTATGACTTGCATTCATTCACATTCGCCAAGGAGTAAGTGACAGCGGACAATTGATGAAAATACAGCAATAAATCTCAGTCGAATAATACTTGATTATAGGTCTGCATGCTTGCTCTCGACAAAACGGTGGTCTGCCTAAATTCGTATCTCCGAAGAACCGAATATGTTTAAACAAAATTATTTTAAATAACCAGATAGAGTTTTATTCTTGTTTTATCATGTAGGCTTTTCCTCGATAGCCCACTCATGAATGAATTAGCATTTGGGCAATGCTTCAGCAGTGTTGAGATGCAACGATGCAAGTATATTCACCTACATCACTAGAACATTATATTTTTGTAGAAGGGTAATTCTATCTTTGGGTATTACTTTGTTGAAAACTGAGGGTTAGAGAGAAAAGCAAGACTATAGAGTAAGTACCTTTTCTGTGAGCAAGACTATTGAGAAGAGGTTCATCAATATTTATGATCAAATTCTACCTCGCCACGGGAATTCAACCTCGGCGGCTAAAGAATTAGAAGATTCCAGGAAACGAACAAGTGTACTTGAGCAGATGCCGCAGAGAAAAGCTGTGTAACAAACTATGCTACAATTTTGAATAATTTTTGATGAATGAGAGCAAAACAGATCTACGAAGTTTTCAATTATTTAGATGTTTTGCGTTGTATCAAAAACATCAATTTTTTGACAAAAATTGCCACTTTTATCAATTATATTAATTATCTGCTTTTCTTTTAATGACTAAAATAATTGAATTCGAACTGTCACAGCTGATTTAATTGTATTACACGAAAGAAATCTATTTTGACAATTTTCACACGACTTAAGAGCTTGGAATTGATCGAGAAAACATTTGCCGGCACTAAAGAATAAATTATAACGGCATAATATCTCGGATTTTGATTACTCCAGCACGACAAAAATCATTTGTAGTTGAAGGCATTGATTTCCACAATGTGGAAGGTTGATGTTCCCATAGATGATTATGCAATTCTAGTTCAAGCCAATGCAACTCCTTGATAAGATTGAGTGTCCTAGCCAAGAAGTGCTTCGGTCAGCGGTTATATTGCCTAAATTGGCAATGATTCAGAATTGCGGAAAATTTTAGGTTCGGCTACAAATTATGCGAAGAATTAACAACAAACATTCATATGAACCGCATCCTTTTGCAGCTATACAAAGCGTCTGTCGCACCACTGTGATGAGACCACAATGTGAGATGCCATTTATCTGTGACATGATGTAAAAGGACTGAAAAACAGCGGAAATTTTGTAATAGTAATTCTTGATTTAATTGCAGCATTTCAATCATTTAGCAAACGACAATGGGTACAAGTCACG
This sequence comes from Prostheceraeus crozeri, assembly GCA_907163375.1. Taxonomy (NCBI): domain Eukaryota; kingdom Metazoa; phylum Platyhelminthes; order Polycladida; family Euryleptidae; genus Prostheceraeus; species Prostheceraeus crozeri. The sequence continues at coordinate 245,729 of CAJQUW010008086.1, read as the reverse complement.
GCTAATCAAATTACCGCTTGCAGCATATTCCTGAAAAATGTACAAATTGTAGAGAGAAATGCATATTTTCTCAAAATTTTCAGTTGGTATTCAAATAATAACAGAAAATTTTATGTGGACGGGAATGCTTCGTGTGTACAGCAATAGCCGGGTGCCCGAACTCATTACATATATCTTCCGGCGACCACCGTTATCCCATTATAATTCCGACCTCTGCCCGACCAATTTTTTTTGTTTTAAAATGGTCTAAAACCACTTCAGTGTCAACCTGCTTTCGAAGGAAGTAGCCCTAGTGAGCACAGAATGCGTCTCAAGTCATTTCATGCTTCACGAAGTTTTCCCGCTACCCAGCTTCGTTACGAATTCGTTACGCGGGTGGGCATAATGTTAGCAAGAATAATCATTTTACCAAATGTAGGTCTAACAAATATTTTCTTACACGATTACTATTGTGCGGAAAATCAATCATGCTTGAAATTTGAATTAAGAACAAAAGAACACACTTCAATCTACAGCGTTATATTCGGTATAGCTCAAAGGGTTAAGAAGCGTACCGTGCCATAACATATTTGCTTTAATCAGAAGAAAACTCCATAAGCTGAATGAGTGATCAATCGTTTCTTATTATAAGTTCAAATATCTTTCAACCAAATTTCTCAATAAATTGTCATGTTACCCTTCCAGTCGACAATGCTACATCAAGAAAATATATATAGGCTAAAGAATATTTCAGAGTAACATCTTCCGAATAATCGTTTGCAGTCTGCCATTTTAATCGTTTTAAAACATTTCTAGAAAATATGCTTCTCTGATAGCTTTTAGAATTATAATTTGTTATTCGATCAGAGCCTTTTTAAAAAATACATTATCTTACTAATTACAAATCACATGTAAAAAGCTCTTCTTTCTAATTTTTTACTCCATAAATTCATTAGAAATGTTTTTTGAATCGGAGATTGAAAACTGTGTTAGAGACTGATTCATTTTTTGTTTCATTAATTCACGTTATGCATGAATTTTCCTTGTGTCCTCAATACATTGCTATAAACATGATGTTGATTTTATACACGGTTATTAAATTTGCATTTGAATGCCTCTGTGACATGTGCAATTTTACATCGAAGATAATGTATGGCCTTGCGCCACATCTATGGAGTGACTGGAATTTGCCAGGGATGTAATGAATGTATTTTAATTTGTAAAGTAAGTTGTGCATGTTCGTAAATTTTACAATGTTGTATTCATGCAGCATGTAGAATTTATCACTCCACGAAAAAATGTGCTATGAACCTACTATACAGATTGTACAATGATACTAGCATCCCTGGTTAATTTCATCTATTCGATGGTAAAATTATAGATGTCACATGATTAAGTCATCGATATTTCATTGACAAAACATGCATGTCTCATAGATATAACATGGATATCTCATATGGATAAAACATGCATGAAAATCATGCATGGCCATGTATGATACATGCATGAATCATGTATGATCATGCATGTTTTATCCAAAAACGGGCATCTAGGGCAGGCATGTTATACACATGCAATTAATATTAATTGTATTATGCAACACCTATCATGCAATTCTTATTGTGCAATAAATTATATTCATATTGTAGGCCACTCACAAAAGCTGATACAGTATATAGAGAAAAAAAAATGAAAATCCTGCGGACACATTAAGCGTACGCATATTATAAATTAGTGGGAATATGCTAGCTGTGTCACCTTAGTTTCCATGTTAGCTGCAACACCTGATACCACCATCGCCTTTAATCGCGTTTTTAGCATGTCTTCTTAATGCATCATCATAGGGATCATCAGATGGTCAATGTAACATTGATCGCTAATTTTCATCCTTGCCTGCATCCCAGAATTGAGGTCTAATGTTCGCTAGGTTAATGTTCGTTCTTGAAGAGATCGACGCAATTCATGCAGCATCATTGTCAGAAAAGGCGCAAAAAGGACGGAAAAGATGGAAAATCACGAACACTTATGATGCATTCAAAAGCATGCTTAAAACACGATTGATTGTAGAAGCTAATGTTTGAGACGAGGGTTTTGCAGTATTTTGAATGAGGCTCATTTTCAACAGCTTCTGGAGCCATCTATGAAAAATGTACGAAAGGTTGTCGTCAAACATGCTATCTTGTCCTTGTGGCTGCAGTTATTCAATTGACATCCCTGCTGTCGATTCAGCCTTCGCATCCTTGCTAAACCTCAAGCATGAGTTACCTAAAGAACTGTCCGGACAGCGATTATTTCAATACATAATGACCTCGAAACGAACAAGGAAATTATCGACAGGTTCGGTGAAGAATTTCGCAGATGTTCTGCATGACTTCAACAAGTAATTTCTTTTGGATGATTTCATTTTGAGCTTTAATCATAATCTCAATACGAAACCTACATGCCACTAAGAGAGCTTCCACACTGAAGTTCCATTCTTCGTGCATTCGTGAGTTGCTCACATCAATCATCTTTCACAGCTGTTCTGGATATTATGAAGGCCTAGAATCAGCAGAGCAGACCTTGAATGAAGAATTTCGCTTCAACAGTTCTCTCATCCACATAAAAGTTCCATGAAACTGGAAATGTGAAGATTTCCTTTGAGTCAAATGCAATCAACGCAACCTAGAAGAAGGACGTTAGAAAGTGGGTGATCATGAACAATCAACTTCACAGAAAAGTGAAAATGAAACAAAATCCCGCCCCGATTCATCATAGAAAACAACATCTCTTTGAAAACATGTTATCCTCATGATCTGGAACCATGTACAATGGAAATATTACAGGTAAATATTTACACGTCGGGTAGGATCTGTACATCACTGACAGCTGGACGGGGGCAAAGGCGGGCGGCTACGGGCACCGCTGGCGCCATGAAGAGGGCGGCCTATAGAAGGGCCATGAGCGCCAGAATCTGAGAGACAGTCAAACGCTTTGTAAGTGTAATTGATGAACACCAAGTCTTTCACATAACGTTGTTTATCCTGTGAGGATTGAGCACCATTGTGAGCTCCATTCGTAGTAGCTGAAAATGAAAAGGACATATTACAGTCTATCTACCGAAAATACATTTCTGAAATACTACTATCTCAAATTATCAGTAGTAGTTAAAATATTATAAATCTTCTGAGAAAATAAATTAATAAAGTAATACATATCCATTGTAGCAGATATGTAGGCGAAGTCTGAATGAATCAACAGTACTTACGCCAACCCAAGTCGTCCTCAGGAAATTCATCGAAGTTGGATGTGTCGTCGATGGATTTCACATTGACGGTAATGGCAGCGGGTCGTTCTCGTATGTGGTCCCAATCAACACCTCGGAAGAATGAGTGTTCTCGAATTTCCTCGATGCCGTTGGAGCCAAGCCTTTGGTCCGGTTCTCGACACAGACCTTGGATGAGGGAGATTGACTCCTTTGAGATTGGCATCTCTGGAGGAAAGATGAGCGTCTCGCGCCAATTGATGACTTTCTTGTACGTCTCAAGGGCAGTCTCCGAGCAGAAAGGGGGATAACCAATCAACATCTCGTACATGATGACACCTATAAGGAGACAGGAAAGTCGAGAGGGTTTCCCATCCATTTCAGATGAAAGAAGACGAAACCAGGACAGAGAAAGTGAACTTTCCACGTCTTGTATTTCTGATTTCAATACACTCACTGTGTTCAAGGACGTAGTGAAGTGATTGCAACAGAAGAGGTGATTGGCAAAGACTATGTAATATTCAAAGACTGAAAACTCTCCTATCTCTGTATGTTAAGCTTTTGGAAACAACTTATTTGTCCTCAACGAAGATATCGGATAGGAGCTACCATGGATATTCTTGTACTCATCATAGATATATACCGTTCCCAAATTTTCTACGAGTTTACAGTCTTTACATCTTCCACTGTCTTTGGTGATTGGGGGCAGACCACGGCTCGAAGTTGGGCCCCGCAACATTAATAGTAAGAAATCAAACGTCCTTTTGGAAAATTCTATTCATGTTCAAACTAAGTATGTCGATTTCAACTACAAGCACAAGGTATCGTGACATTTCATTCATCAGGTTTCCGAAAGTAAAGAGTGCTAGAGGTCTTGTACGATATTTGATTTAAGTATAATTATGTACGAAACTTAATGCAATCAACCAGCATGTGAAAAGATGTTCCCTGCGTCAAGTGAATCAAATATCAGCTTCTTTTCAGATATCAAACAATACAGCATACATCTCACGCATTTTCAATGCCTTCTTCAAAGTCTATGTTTTATTTCATTAGCTAGTAAACCAACAAGTTTAGCATAGAAACCCACGATCTCCGTAAAGTCGCTGTTTTGTTATCTGCATGTTGTTCTCCTGTGTTAACGACTTGAAAGAGTCGAATGTCTTCTGCGGTCTTAGGTTTAGTTTTTTCAAATCAAACGTACGAGAAACTCCTTGAATACTGAAGTAGTGATGTGCGGTTATAACCGTGGCTGTGGTTAAAGTTTTCACGGCTACGATTAACATGATCAGCGATTACTGTTAATAACGGTTACATTTTGAATTGCAATATATTTTGTTTTACTTTAGGAATTTTAAATGAGTGACCATTGATTGCTGTCTTAAAGTTTGACAAAAAAGACAAGATATTTAACGAAATCTGAGTAATGTCATAATCGCAACGGTATCATGAGAATTAATTTTGCAGGTAGGTACGTTGGATTTATGCATTTGTTTTACGCAAAATTAACAGCTCTGTTAGATGGCTGCATAAAAAAGCAGACGACTATCACATGATATATTTCATAATTGGCTGGAAGTTCTAATCTCAACTATTGCAATGTGAACACCATTGTTTGCACACAATAGCAAAGTTGATAACAATTCGAAACTTCAGCGCTTGATACCGGCATCTTGGCTTTCTATTTACCTGGACTCCTCATAATTCGCATCCAGGCCACCTTAATGGGATACTTACAAGTGCATGTAGGTTTGGACTACGGATCTGCCTTATGTAATCACATCTCTATGGTATAGGCCATCCCATGCAGTAACGTCGCATATACTACATCAAGGCATAATTATTAGCTGGCCGATTGTGATTGGAGCGTTTATCAAACGAAAGAAAGAATAGCTTAATCATATAGTGTATCATAGGCCAACACATGCGCCTATATGATTGGCATTTGTAGCGGGTGCAAAGGCGCTGTCTTTGACTACATGCATTTGATAAAATGCTTTAACCATGAATTTTGCAAGAATAAAACTTTGTATATAAAACTATAGCTAAGTAAGGTAAGCCGAACTGGCCCACACCTATCAGGCAGCTTCCAGTATTTTGTCGATATTTGCGAAGCATGCATCATGTCTATTATGCAAGTTGTGGTCTATTACAATGACCAGTAGGTACGAGTGACTGAGGCTCATAACTGATGTACATCATAGTCCCGTAGCTGATTTAGGGCATTGATTCAACGAGCCTATGCGTTCAAACGATTAACGGTCAGATACACATGTTTTTCTGCGGTTAACGGTCGGTTACGGTTGCGGAAATTTTCTGTACGGTCGGGTGTGGTAAGGAAGTTTATCTAACCGCACATCACTATTCTGAAGCCTTCCATTTTTAAACTTTCCCTAGTTCACGCATACCAGTGAAGTAGCTTCTACATAGTGGCTACTCTTATCAGGCAGAGATTAGAGACATTTGCTTCTAGCGAGAGTGGCACCTCCCCAGGCGGGCAGATTCGAACCTTCTGCACCTCCGCGCCGAAGTGCGCCCTTAACCCACCGAGCTATCCCACCACCTTCAGGCTTAGAAGCTTATGTACAAGCATGATTATGAACGAAATGAAAACTCACCAAGAGACCACCAATCACAGGAGCTGGTATAACCGTTGTGTTGAAATACTTCAGGAGCGATATAATCGGGAGTTCCGACAGTGGAATAAGCGAGCTGTCTGCGATTCCGTTTCCAGCTTTCCGCGCGACGTTTAGAGTCGACAGGATTGGTGCAGTAATGAGCTGAAAAGAGGAGATTCAACGTGTGAAGAGGGTCGAAGGTGGGGAATTAACAGGTGCTTGTGTCTGATTGGGTAAAGGGCAGGATGGAATGTGGCTCACACACCACTTGTTGAAATCCTGTTTAAGCAGGTGTGGAAACATAAGTAAACCCCACCTGCTTAAACCAGCCACACATTATTATCGTATCGAATTTTGCATAATATTACACAAATCTTAATAGTCCGCATCAAAAGTGATGCAGCTAACTTGAGGCTCTTACAATGGAAAACTTGCCTCTAGCCAGTATTGCAGTCACTGTCACGTCTCATGACGACTTTCAGTCACTGTCACGTCTCATGACGATTTTCTGTCACTGTCTCACGACTCATGACGATTTTCTGTCACTGTCACGTCTCATGACGACTTTCAGTCACTGTCTCACGACTCATGACGACTTTCAGTCACTGTCACGTCTCATGACGACTTTCAGTCACTGTCTCACGACGACTTTCAGTCACTGTCACGTCTCATGACGACTTTCAGTCACTGTCACGTCTCATGACGACTTTCAGTCACTGTCTCACGTCTCATGACGACTTGCATTATTTTCATGCTTACATTCGCGATATATACCTAAGAACTGTAACTAAGTGGTTGAATTCTTATGTTGAATTAAGAGTTGTTAGACGTGCATTTGTGCTTGATGATTATCGCCGCTGTGGTGAAATGACTACACGAATTAACTACTTGTGAAAGCTTCTAAGATGTCATCATATCACAATAACCAGCTGATAAGAGTCATTGATACCAGCTGAATGAAGTTCGTGTATAAAACCTCAGAATTGAATTTATTTAATGCACACTGTTATGTGCATCCGAATCATAGTGAATATCGAAAGGCTGTTTCATCGTAATCACTATCAAAGCCGACATCATGATAATTTGTATTCCACATGCAGTGATTTTGTGATTATATTCTAAATACCATTCAAAGTGGAAGATCAAAATCATTACCGGCAATTTTATCAAACCCTAACTGACAATGATTGGTTCAGTTAGTTAATAAGACAATCATTAATGATTGATGAAGTTTGATAAAGAATCATATAAAATATTTGCAGTTTATCAAATGTCATGGAACGTTTTAGTTTCAGTCAGAGTTTTTATCATGGTGAAATCCGGATGAACCTTTGATCAGATCAGTAGATGCCACCCTGCTGAAAGGAACGGAGATTCGCACAGGTAGTGAGAAATATTTGTTAATTCTATGAATGAAGGCGACGATAGGAAAATCAAGATGAACATTTGCACAATACCAAAGATCGGCAATGATAAAATGATATCATGAAAAACTTCTGTTCCATTATTATTAGATCCATTAATCTAATCATAAATTAGTCGCATTTTGTATTGAAGCACTTGGATAATAAGATTCTGGTTAATAAAGACCGCCGTTTTCTGGGATTAGCTCTACATGTAATGTACATTGTGTGTCTCATATATTGCTGGTCACTTCAGACTTCCAGTAGGTCTATGATTGAACATTGAACTCATTAATAACTGACTTAATGTTTTTGAAGTCCTGACTGCAATCTAAATATTTTTAGCCTTTTTTCGTGCTTGAGATACTGTTGGCCTAACCAACTGCATATTGTAGTCATCTTTGTAATTCGAGTGTATAAAGCTTAAATAAAAACTTGCGATGTCTAATGTATAGGCCCCACCTAACTTTGATATACAAGAAGCTTTGTATGACTGACTACTTTCTTCGGTCTTGCATTTTTTGGAATATATCGATGCTGCATGCAATCTAATTTCAATTTCATTGTTAAGGAAAGTAAAAGTAGCATGGTGCAGTGCAAAAATCGGAAAACTCGCATGACTAAATCTGTTTACGGTGTAGGGCTATGCATACTTCACTAAAAACGGCATATTTCCATTATGAAAAATAAAAGGATATAAAATGATAACATTTTGTAAAAATCGTAAAATGATTAGTAATGGGTCTTTGACCGTACCAGGACAGCAATTTTTCAAAAAATTCGAATTTTAAAATACCCCAAAATCATCAATTTATGACCCAACAAAATCACCAATTTACGGGCCAAAATAAATGCGAAAATGGGAAAAAAATACAAAAATAGGGTCCTCTTGAAATTTACAGTTATAAAATGCAAATGAAAATGAATATGGACAAAAGAATGCAATAAAAATTTATGATTAAAAAATGGAAGATGAAAATGAAAAAACAAAAGAACCATCAGCCCCTTTATATCCGTCATTATCATATGAAATGGATAAAGCAAAACATAAAGATAGAGTCAGGTACATGAAAGATAAAGAATCCCAATTATTATTAAGATTAGAGCATTATGATAAATTAAGAAAAAAAGATGGACTAAAGTTAAAAATGTAACACAAGGTATTGGAGTATTGTTAACATTTTCTTTAGGCGCTCTGACTATTATAAATTTCAGGAGCGTCCCTAATTTTGTATTTTTTCACATTTTCGCATCTATTTTGGCCGTAAATTGATGATTTTGGGGTATTTTGAAATTCGAATTTTTTGAAAAATTGCTGTCCTGGCACGGTCAAAGACCCATTACTATGATTTCATTTCATATCATTTTACAAATTAAATGACATCATTGCCGGTCATAGGAAACTACATAGAAATTAAACATCTTGTCACGGAATCAAGTTTGAAGGAGGATACGCTGCAACTTAAGTTCGGTGCGACGTTTCTTCAGCTTGACGGTTTAATCATGCACGAATTATCACGGAGGTCTTTAGATTAGTATTCAGAATTCCCCGTCACCATGTATGAAGATGATCTCTACAGTTCGTCGTTCAACTGACAAAAAACATGGAAGTGAATATCGTTGGTTTGTAATCTGTGTCCAACTCTCTTGCAAGCATCAAGAAGATAAGATACATGTAAATAGGTCCTCTAAAGGACCTATCTCTCCTCCACCGGCGCTGTGGCCTTGTGGTACAGCGTTCGCTCTGCGTCCGGGAGACCTTGGTTCGAACCTTGGTGGGGTCAAACCTAAGACTTTCAAAATAGGTGCACTCTGCGTTCTTGCTAAACACTCAGCACAAAAAGAATGAGAGTGGGATAAATGGAACTCGGCCACATGGAAGAGCGGTGTTTCACCGAATGTGCTTCCGAGTATAAACAAGAAACATTCTCTTTTTTCAGAAAATTATTTATTCTCTAATGTCATGTGCACGAGTTGCAATGATAATTGTACAAATGAAGGGGAAACATTATTAAAGGTCTTTGAGGAAAGGTTCTCTTCAGTCTTGTACGGAACTGCATTTAAAAGGTAGAGAACACCAGGAAAGTCACGGTACAGTGAACACTTCGGCATTTGCTCAAGGAAAAAAACTATGAAAGAACTCTTTGCCCGGAAGGACAGGCCAGAAACAGATTTGACACGGAAGGATTGATTGCCCTACCCAGCATCCAAGATTTTTGTGAAAATGTTCATTAATATTCTAAATCTACATTCTACTTATAAAATCGCAACCAGTAGCATCTACGAAGTCATCCAAATTATTCAACTTCCTTTCAATTATGAAATCTACAGGCATTGGAAATTCATTGAAATGAATGAGCCTATTTCACTTGTCGCTTATCTGATTGTTGTGGATCTTCCATAATTTTATAGAAATGTTGAATATAAAGGCATGTTCAAAGGATGGCAGAAAATGCAAGGCGGTTTATAAATGCATTAACGAAGGAGAAGAAATAGGCAGGATGAACTTTCCCACAATGAAAACGCTGAACTAGCATGCCCAAACTGATTGAAAACTTTCATTAACAAGCATGAGTGTCCTCTTAACTAATGAAGGATACTCATGTAATTCACGTCTTTAAAACCAAAATATTTTCACATTCATCCGATTTGTTTTAATAATGCACTGGTCATGATGAATATCACTAATTTCAATACTTTCATATTCTACACTGCATCATAGAATGCAATGTTGGAAACTTTTGATACGAAATTGTGAGCAAAATTACTTCAAACTATAGAAAATCGTATTTCTGACTCTATACATGCTCCAATCATTTGATTATCAACATATTCGTGCGACTCTGAAATACTAAGCCTGCACATACCGCACAGTATCGAGATTTCTGATCAAATTTCGGAGGAATATCTACATTTGATTTCAACCATTAAATATATTCATTGTGATCACAACAATGGTTTCCTTCTCTACTAAATATCTGTAATATTTCTCTTCAATATTGGGCTTTGTCTCCGTGGCACAGTGGTGAAGTGCTGTGAGAGAGGTCGAGCCCCGAGAGTGTCATTAGAAGTCGGCAGGAAGGGCATCCGGTCCCCTCTCACAGCTCTACAGATAAATCTGACTACTCAAATGGTGAAGAAATGACGTCAAAGCTTCACTTTCATAGTTTTCTATTAAATATCTGCACTTTGACATCCTTCAGCAGAAAATACTGGTGCACTAATAATATCAGTTGCGCAGTCGATATTCATATACCCAAGATCGCATGAGCTATGTCAATCCGATGTCTATGCGACATTAAGACTGCAAAACAAGCAAAGCGAGTATTAACAATGCCATTGATGAATATAGACATCGCGTTGAACCATAGAACTAGCAATGAAGAATCAGACCATAGATTTGTAGTGATGTAACTAAGATATCTATGTCTCTAAGTCAAGAGAAAGTTCCGATATCTTGGTGATCATAAAGCAATCTGACAAAGCGAGTATTAACAATGCCATTGATGAATATAGACATCCCGTTGAACCATAGAAGTAGCAATGAAGAATCAGACCATGGATTTGTAGTGATGTAACTAAGATATCTATGTCTCTAAGTCAAGAGAAACTTCCGATATCTTGGTGATCATAAAGCAATCTGACAAAGCGAGTATTAACAATGCCATTGATGAATATAGACATCGCGTTGAACCATAGAACTAGCAATGAAGAATTAGACCATAGATTTGTAGTGATGTAACTAAGATATCTATGTCTCTAAGTCAAGAGAAACTTCCGATATCTTGGTGATCATAAAGCAATCTGACAAAGCGAGTATTAACAATGCCATTGATGAATATAGACATCCCGTTGAACCATAGAAGTAGCAATGAAGAATCAGACCATAGATTTGTAGTGATGTAACTAAGATATCTATGTCTCTAAGTCAAGAGAAACTTCCGATATCTTGGTGATCATAAAGCAATCTGACAAAGCGAGTATTAACAATGCCATTGATGAATATAGACATCCCGTTGAACCATAGAAGTAGCAATGAAGAATCAGACCATGGATTTGTAGTGATGTAACTAAGATATCTATGTCTCTAAGTCAAGAGAAACTTCCGATATCTTGGTGATCATAAAGCAATCTGACAAAGCGAGTATTAACAATGCCATTGATGAATATAGACATCGCGTTGAACCATAGAACTAGCAATGAAGAATCAGACCATAGATTTGTAGTGATGTAACTAAGATATCTATGTCTCTAAGTCAAGAGAAAGTTCCGATATCTTGGTGATCATAAAGCAATCTGATTGAATACATTCTTTTAGAATCTTGGGCATCAGCGAACATTTAGTTGAAGGTGATGTTAACAAACAGACTTTTAGTTCATTGTTGAAATTCTATGGCAGTAAATTGACGCAGAAAATGTTGACTTTTTAATAACACTGACCAGATATAGACATATTCATCAATTTTTCAAATCCATCAAATTATGAAGGCATTTTCAAGATAAATATTGAATCACATACGAAAAAAAGCAGCATTAACAAACTATTAATCAGTGACTTCCAGATGAATTCATGCGTTATCATCATCAGATTGGAATATATGACTAGTTGAATATGATTCAAAACACGAACAATGCAAATTTGGAGTTCTACACGCGGCATCACAAAGACTCACGCAACTTTCGGACAGTTTGTGAAGGTTTTACAGGACGCAAGGGAAGGACCATCACTGAAAAGAGTGTGATCGAAATGACTTGCATCCATTACTCTTCTGGACAAAATGCCGTCGAAACTTATGGAGATGACAAGAGAGATACAGTGGTTCCCCCCACCCGTTAACGCCCACACCTCTCCAGCAACCACCTGCAGACCGACAGCTTTATGAAAATCGTCAAATGAGTGAAGAGGTTAATCGAATACCTTTCTGACCTCACTCTCTAAAGCCTCAGCTTCAACACGATTTTTGTCTGCTCGCACTTGAAATAGGTATTGAGAAAAATAAACAGAGAACGCTGACTAACCATTGAACGAATGCGTGTCTCTGACTGGCAAACGAAAATTACATTTCGCCAATCACCGTTGCTAGAAAGCTGCAAGAAGAACTTGTGGTCTGGTATATCCTTTAATACACTTCTAAAATCTACAACAAACGTTAACACAGCATTCATATACAGCATCGCATGGCTATAGTTGATTACCTTACATAGTACAGTCAGCCTAATTTTAAGAAGTTCAATTTCAAAAATATTCAACTTAGTGAAAGAGAACGATGATCATGTATAATCACCTTCTATTGAGATGTAACGTCCGTGCTCGAAGTACATGTTGGCTATCTATCACAAACAGTAGAGACTGCATATATATTGAAATACATCCTCCCCAACAGCGGCCCCCCGACAGACTCCACTTTCCCTTACTCTCCTTAGTGGTTCTTGTAAGGGGAGACCACTGTAGTAACAAAGTAGACCTGTCACCTCCTCCAATGCGTATGACAGCAATAGAAATCACTTCAACGCAAATGTCGGGTCGCGAGGTCTTTCTCTGAATTACTTCAAATGAAAAATCGATTGCAAACGAAGGAGGTCGGTTCATCAACATTGAGATTGGACAAATCATTCTCATGCAGATTGAGATTAGGAAAATATTCAATGGCGATGAAAGTGTGAAAAATTGACCATCAAATACTAAATTTAATTTGATTGAAACCTATTTTCTCAGCGACTCGAGCAGATGGTAATTTCATTCGGCTTCATTAAGTATATTCACATTCAAGAGCAGTGTCTGAGCCGTTGCTGAATATTTCAATACAAACGTGAGGTGAGCATGGTTTGATTAATTTCTAGCCGTTGAAGAGAGATTCTGTCTGTATTTATTCAAGGCATGAAAGTTTGCCCAACTTACCGAGAGCGCATTAAAACAAATAAACACTACGCCATAGAAATATTTTCCTGCAAATTCTCTAATTATGGAAATCAAGCATTTCTGAATGAACAATGTTCTTCCCTTCACCCAAGTTCTAGTTTGTAATTGATGGCTTAATCATTGTTGCAGTAATTACTATTTCTATGCACAAAATGGATAGATGCTTGATGTCTGCAGTTAAAGTTGATGATAAATAATTCCATCACTTTCTATACCATGAATGATGCATACTGGGATTTGCAAAACTGACAATTCACGGTTACAAAACGTTCACAGGAACGACAAATCCCACGCACGAGTCATGTCGAACTATTTAACAACAAAGATCAGCGAGCACTTTTGTTTACTTATCTAATTGCGTTGGAATAATCCAATGATTAATCAAAGTATCACGTTGCTAAGCTCTTTTACTAAAAGCAAATATGGCAGCATTTTAGCTAAATTTGATCACATCCCGAAGTTCAAAATTACAACTGACAAACGAGAGGATATTAATTCACGGTCACACTGTTGAATTGGTAATTCGAATGAGTATTTGATAAAAACAACGAAAATTGCAATTTCTTGCATATTGTGTTAAGGTTCAGGAAAGAACATTTCGCGAGTACGAAAATTGCAATTTCTTGCATGTTGTGTTAAGGTTCAGACAAGAACATTTCGCAAGTACGAAAATTGCAATTTCTTGCATGTTGTGTTAAGGTTCAGGAAAGAACATTTCGCGGGTACGAAAATTGCAATTTCTTGCATGTTGTGTTAAGGTTCAGACAAGAACATTTCGCGAGTACAACGGAAAGTGCAATTTCTTGCATGTTGTGTTAAGGTTCAGGAAAGAACATTTCGTGAATACATTCAAGCACTCACCGAAGTCGCTGGGCTTGGCTTGTGAGAGATCCTTGTAAAACTCTGTTCGGTGAGACTTCTTGAGGCCAGTACACAGTCCGAAGTCACTGAGTTTGATGTGACCCTGCAAGAATAATACACGCAGTGTGAGAAGCTACAGAAAGCAACTGTGTTGAGTAGAAAACATTTCCCTGTCATCTTGTATGCCACGAGCATGCGACCCTTCCAGCAAATGCATTCAGCTACCATCCCGTTAAAAATTTTCTTTTGTGATAAATCATAGATCAAACCAAGGAAAGAGTTACATAACATTACTTTATAATCAAAATTAAACATAAGGAATGCTCACTTTTTTGACGCGCCTTAGAAATAGCTCAATGCAACATCAAAATTATTTACAAATTCGCCGTATAGGCCTCACTGGTATAATACATCGGACATTTGTGAATAGAGATAGGACATAAAAATCATGAACTTTCAAATCTCAAAGTCAAATAATAATACGTAGATATGTGTAATTGAGAATGTTTATATGCAATTCCACTAGTTTTAGCTGTTCATACGCAGATTTCTTTATTTCTGAGAATTTATGCATGAGCAACAAAAACGAGAGGAATCCCATAAACATGCCGCGACTACAGATATCTACGTAGCATCGAGTGAAGACATTTGAAAAATCCTGATTTCTATGTAATACCTTTATTCATATGTTTTTCAATGTATTATCAGACCATATATAGCATTGAATTATTTCTGAGGCGCTTCGAAGGAGTAATTTATTCTTATCAGTTATTTACGCAACACGTGCCGTGTATCTTTATTGCGTTTTTCGAGATCAACATGTCCTTGCACAAGCCGGAAGGGCGAGGACACAGTTTATTGATCGAGAATAATGCAATTAAGATGGATATCTTTGCACGAGATGCGCAAGTAACTTCATTTCTCTCCGCGCATGTATTGTAGATATCCTATCACTTTATTTGACCTGTAAAGCAGATAATTGCCCGCGCGGCAGATAATATTTACTCCAATGCACTGGAAGGATCGTTATCTGTGCCAATTATGAGTGTTCTTGTCCTGCTTTAGTATAGACTGTGAATAGATATTTTCACGATTGATGAAGCTAAATTTCTATTCAAATACTCTTGATAATCATAGACATGTCAATCACAATCTGTCCTTGATCATCATAGCACGTCGGCAAATAAAATTGTCTACACCACCCGTGAATGAGATTGCTTCATCTCAAACCATGTCTGTTTAACTCTACTGTGTCATTTTCCTACCTATGTGATAGGTGAAGGTTATATCATGACTAAATCTAGTTTAGCAGGTCTCAACAAGGACAATTGCCCGAAAGTTAGGCCTGCTATGAACTAGATCTAGCCATGATATAACCGTTTTAAACCATGTCTGTTTGACATTGATTAACCAAGATATTCTTGATTTATACAAATCCGAGTAAACAGAACACGAGGAATGATAGAAATCTGAGTAAACAGACCCCTCAGGCGCTTACGTTACATATCGTTATCACGTAGATAGTATACGGTCTTGCAAAAGTTCCCGCACAGTTGAAAAATCATATATCATTGCCATGTGTTGTGTGGATATAGATGGCTATGCAAACTTGACCACAATGTCTATGACGATTGGATTTGCATAGTATTCTAATCATACAATAATGAAGACATTCATTGTAATCTGAAAACAAATTTAGTAACAAAAAATGCTTGATATAATTGCAGAATACAAACTATAGATTAGAAAACTGGTGTGAAAGAAAAGTAAAAAGTTAATATCAGGTTATTCCTCCGGAAGCAGCAATCACTTGCTCACAACGTGACCGCATCGATCGAATGGGCCTTCTTACACGTGTTTGTGGTATTGCAGACCATTCCTCCATCGCTGCAGGCGCCAAGTCTTTCAGATTTCGGATCGATCGCCTGGAAATGGCTCCTTCAAGTTGTTCCCACAATAGGATTGATGTCCGGACTTTTGCTTGGCCACTCCATGTGGGTGCAATCTGTCCGCCCTTCATGGAAAGCATTGACATATGTATTGCGGTGTGGTGTGGCATGATCGTCTTGGAAGATGAAGCCAGGGCCAATGCCTTCCCAGCCGAACGGAACTGAGACTGTCTCCAAAATTTCATCCCGATATTTCTGACCATTTAAAGTATCTTCTATGAGCACCATGGCATATTGTGTCTCCAACTTATGGCGGACCACCCCATTATGCAACCTCCTCCACCTCCTGCTCTGTCACACCATTGTACTGCAGTCTGATTAGTCAGTCTCGTTCCTCGAAGCCTCCGTACTCAATTCTTCCATCAGTCCAACGCAAGGAAAAACGACTCTCATCAGTAAAAACAACTTGCCGCCATTGATCCACAGACCATGGAAGATGCTGCCGAGTCCACTCTAGTCGGTCGACTTTGTGCCTTTCGGTCAGCAGCGGAAACTTAAGTGGACGATAGCTGTTGAGTCCACGAGCACGGAGGCGACGACAAATCGTTGACTGTGAGACTGTCACAAGATTATTGCGGAGTTCTTTTTGAAGTTCAGGTAAGGTGGCGAATGGATTGCTTTCAACAGTCGCTATGACACGATGTGCATCGTCAGAATTCATTGCTTGTGGCTTGTCCTGATCTGAGCCTGTCTTCAACGCTACCAGCTTCAGCATAGCGCTTCACCTGGTCTCGGACAGTATACCTTGCAATTCCAAAACGAGATGCAATTGCCCATACAACCCCCTGCGTCTTCTTTTCTTGAGTGATAATTCTCCAACGCACTGATTCAGACATCCGATTCGTTTTTCAAATGAATGCAAAAATGAGCAGCATAGATTAAAAAGAATAACTGATATCGTCATTTCACGCAAAAATTTGAACTCATGGCAATCGATATCTCCATTACTTCATCTCCATAATGTCATTATGCATTTCATTAGAAAGATTTCATGGTAAGACAATGTCAAAGACATCGATCGATCGATATCATTGACTTCAATCGCTACTGAAATTGGTTCTGCCTTTTTTGAAACTGTTCTCAGTGAACCATCGCATGACTCTCACAAATAATTTTATGATAGTCCTATTCGTCTTTCCATGAAGTTTAACCGACAGTTAACGTGAACTTCATACGCAGTGTAGAACGACCGCTAGCTGAGATTTTCTCAAGGTGTGCGGGAACTGTTGCAAGACCGTATAAAATTGCATAATAGAGTTAAAAAGACATTAGTCCGGCAGCCAGAACGAGTTTCTGCAGGGAACGTGGCCGAAAGTGAGACTTTCACAGAATGATGTACACCCTATGCGTGCTACGAATCGTCACGTCTGCCGAGTTCTAGTGAGTTCCTCTTCTTGTCAGACAGGATCAAAGAAAAACACATGTAAATCCAATGGGACGCAGATTGCAGTTTTTGACTCAAATGAAACTTTGTATGTTTTCTCTGATTAAACGAAAATTATTAAGTCCAGAGTCATAATTTTGGCATGGAATGTCTTCAGGTCATTTTCTTTCATTTTCATGCACCTCTGTCTATAAAACTAAACGCATTTAAATTTGGCAAGCCTCTTAATGTCGGCAAACACAAACATTTTGAGCCACTTTATCCACATTCAACCGCATTCTTACATACATTGCCGATTAGATGCATGATAAAAGTACATGTACATCACAGGAAATGACTTCCATGCCAAAAATTATGACTCTGGGCTTAGTACTTTTCGTTTAATTAAAGAAAACATAGAAAATTTCATTTTAACCAAAAACTGCAATCTCCGTCCCATTGGATTTACACGTGTTTTTCTTTGATCCTGTCTGACAAGAAGAGGAACTCACTAGAACTCGGCAGACGTGACGATTCGTAGTAGGCATAGGTTGTCCATTATTCTGCGAAAGTCTCACTTTCGGCCACGTTCCCTGCAGAAACTCGTTCCAGCTGCCGGACTACATGGTTTAATGATATGGAAAGTTAACGCCTGAGAAGGAACTGTTTACTCAGATTTCTATCATTCCCCGGGATCTGTTTACTCAGATTTCTGTCAATCAGGAATATCTTGGTTAATCAATGTCAAACAGGCATGGTTTAAAACAGTTAAACATGGCTTAGTTGAGGCCTACTAAACTAGATTTAGCCATGATATAACCTTTACATAGCATTCGAACTCGTTAGATTTAAATATTCCTCACCCTACGCGATCGGGCATTTAAGATATCTAATTCGTCGAATGCTATCAAGAAGCAATCATGCAACAGTTGCGTAAATAACTAATATATTTCACAGTATCCGCAGAATCCATGACCATCAGGCTAAATCCGCGCAATGGAAATAACGATATTATGCGAAATAGCTTTAAATCAGCCCAACGCCGCTTGTCAATATTTACGTCAACGTTGTATAGAATCCAAAATGCTTTCCAGTTGGCTTCAGAACATCCATCTACTCCTCAAGACAACTTTTGAGGATCATCACCGACTTTTCAAGCAAGGCACTCATCATGTTTTGCATCCAAGTCTTCATATCATCCGAGAATTCAGTTAGAAAGAGTCAGGAGAATTTTGTATGTCATCAGTGTGTAACTCAGGAACTGAAGCTACCACTGTACCGCCTCGGCCTGCTGATGATTCCTGATATTGGATGAAATAGCAGCTATTCAGCTCTTTGTTCAACTGAGAATGCAACTCAATATCTAATTATTCGATTGACAATAAGTCGATACTGATTGGAGGCAGTCAATCGACCGCCAAGATTCAAGACTTCAACATTGAAACGGCTTCACATTGGAGATGATGTTCAAATAACTTGTGAATATCGCCTTGCACTGCATGTAGTATAGTCATTTTGAACAGCATCATTACAGAGGAAAGCAATCATTTCGGCGCAGTATAAATTACCTAGAAATTCCTCTAGACATTCTTGATGAACAAGATTTTCAAGCAGTAAAAAATTACGCCACACCCAACTTTTTCACGCATTTCACGCAAAAATCGTCAAATTTCGTCATGCATTCAAGTCACGCCCTTGTGACAGCACTGAAGTTAACTAGCATCGCTAGTAAGATCAGATATCAGACACTGGCTGTATGAAAGAATTTTGTTCTAATTCAAATTCATTTCATCAGTAAGACTATGAGCAAACCAAGAAGTGATAAATGTTCGTCAAAAGAAGTTTTATCCAGCTTATGAATCTTATTATCGTTTGGTCAAAGCTTCCTCCAATTTTCAGCATATGAATACTTCCAACACGAATGCTGGATTATTCTCTCTGCAATGTGTTTGTAAAAGCAGTTAATTTTGCCAGTAGTGTGTTTGAGGTGATACTGAATGAATGCCCGTCGACATTTCATTAACTTGCTAATTGTAAATCTCAAATAGAGAGTTGTCGGTGTTGAGAGATGTGACCTAGGCCTGCTGATGATTCTTCATATTGAATGAAATAGCAGCTATAATTCAGGTCGGTTCCCATTTTTCAACTGAGGATGCAACTGAGGTCTGACCATGTCAGCACCGTTCAAGCCCCCTTGCCGAGTATTGACGGTAAATAATCATCTTTTTACATTGTGCTTGCAAAAAGCAGCATGACAATGATGCCGTCCTCAACCACAGCTAATACTCATCTCTCTTACTTTGGCATCGAGGAGGAGGTTGTCAGGTTTGATGTCGCGATGAATGAACCCAAGTTTATGAATGGAATCGATCGCCAGCACAGTTTCACAGACATAGAATTGAGATTGTTCCTCTGTCAAAGTGTCTTTCTTCATCAACAGCGTCATGAGATCACCGCCCGGCAGGAATTCCATTACTAAGTAGAGGTTGTGAACGTCTTGGAAGGAGTAATACATTTTCACCACCCAGGGATTGTCAGCAGACACGAGAATATCGCGCTCTGCTCGCACGTGAGCAATCTGAAAGGAGATGTTAATCCAATTTCTGTTACATAATCCTCTGAGTCATCCATAGAGAGAGAGAGATGAACGAATACTGCCAGAAACGTCTCCTAATGAGAGATTTCCTTACCTGATCCTTTTGGAGCATGTCGGCTTTGCGGAGAATTTTCATGGCGTAGATATGTCCGGTGTCTTTCTTCTGCACCAGTCGCACCTCTCCGAAGGCGCCTTTACCGATGATTTTCAGAGGATCGAAGTCATCCACTGTCAGTCGCGCGCGCTTCAGCCGCAGGAATTCGGTCTCCTTCAAGGCATGCTGGGCACGCTTCTCTTGTTTCTGAAAACATGAATGATGTCGCTGATTGCGCAGGAAAATGAATATTCCGTAAGAAACCTGCTTGATTCAGGAAAAACATAAAAATTGTTCAATTCTTTGTTTCATAGCTACTGTGATATCAACATTCTCATAACGAATGTTTTCAAAACTGTTTCATTAGAAAACAGTTTCCTTGCTCTGTGATAGTCTCTGATGATGTCTTCTCGCATCGGCTTTTCACTTTGTACTTCTCTGGCCACACAATTTTCATTATTGTGACATTGTACACGTATGAAAACATATGATCACTATTATTACATTGCCACCGCTCTTGCATGTGAGTCAGTTAAGTCACATTGACAATGTTGGTGCTAATTTCGACACGATGGCTCAGGCTACCATAGCCATGAAAAGTCACTTAACACCGACATATCATTAGTGTGCTTGAAACGCAGCAAAATATATCAGTCATTTGACATTGATTGAAATGAAGTGATTCTTTCTGTATGATGGAAGTCAAGTTGTAGACATGGAAATAAATCGCCTGTCAGTCCGATATTTCCATATTGACGAAGAAACTTGACAACTTCCACAACTATTGAATATGAACTTCTCAGAAGTGCATCGTGAAGAGAGAGGCTTACAGCTGCACTGTTGAGAGAAGATCATCCGACAGATGAGCTGGTAACATTGCAAGGTCAATCACTGCTCAACTCTATTCATTCTGATCTCAACTGCTATGTGTTGAATTAACATTCATGGTCGACATGAAAGATACATACAATTATCTTTGATAACGACGGGTTGTTGAGTGGATGATGAAATCTCTCTACTCACTGAGTCAGTTCTAATACAGGAGTTGATCCTCGGACGTTACTGTCACGTAAAACTTCACACAATCAATCTGATATCTGCCCTGTAATCTTGATATAGGAATTGTTCACCTTATTTGCTTCAGGAATTGCCACCAACCTCGTGAATCTTTTCTCAAAATTGAACTATTTCTCTCTTCAGTGAACTTTCTTAATTGCTTTTGGGATGATTTGGGTGATGTGATCGTTGCATTGGCCTCAGTATTACAGGCACGATAGTTTCTTGAATTTTCTGCCAAAATTTTCTATTTTTCGGCAATTGTAGCTTCCACGTTTTTCCAAGTAATACTTCATGAGATAACTATGATAGATGCAGGATATAAGACACATGAATTCTTTCTCTTAATGTGCAATGCCAACATGCATGTATAATCGCATTCACAATAATGTTACACGCTACTACCGCTATAAAGCATGGTTCTAGTGGTCTCCGTGGCAGTGTTTGGACTAGCATTCGTTTGATCTGGAGGTAGTGCCCCGAAAGTGTCACTGGAAGTCGGCAGGATGTTCATCTGGACTAAAACTATCACATCGCCACAGCAAAGGCTGACTATATCAGCACCGTCGAAGCCCCAGTGGGGGAACAGTGATGATAAAGTCCTAACTTCTATTAGATACTTCAAAATTCGAAATAATACAGAGAACGCATGAAATTTGGTCATTTTCAACAATTTTTGTGGAATGTACCAAAATTTCTGAACTTCTAAACGGTATGAATATCGATGGTGACAAGATCAACTTGAAGTTCAAAAGGAATGTCTACATCGGAGACAGTATGGAAGCTACACACAAGCTTATGCTTACATGAGGTTTACAACCTTATTTGAGCAATTTTCATGAAATTAAGCAGAAAGGAGAGCTTGAATCGCTGTTACTAGTAAAAAGGACCATCGAAGAGAGCATACTCCAGTAGTGTCACTCTACTGTTCCATGAATTTGAAGTGCCTGTTTCGAAGGGGGGGGGGCAAATCTCCCCCTAACACTGAACAGACAAGAAATAGTCCGATGCAGATGACGTAAGGGGTAACAGAACCCGAGAAGGCGATGAAATATAATAATTCACTTTCTCCCCACCAATGTTATCGTGGGAAAGTGTGATACAATCCATCCGCCACACTAATTGTGATGACTAATTAATGCAACTAATTTATATTAAATTTATTTTAATTTCATTTTAAATTTTTTATATTTAATGCAACTAATTGATGACTAAAATGTCTCTCAACAATTTGAATGTCAATTCGAGCTGACCCCAACAGACAGTGCGTATTTCGATCTCATATGTGTTAATATTCCTGTCTGGTGTCTTGTATACTTCCAATACCAAGAGATTCAAGCTATTCAAGGTTTTGTTTGGCTGAAACCACTGAGATAGATTCATCTGCGTGTGAATTAGTCTAGAGCGGACAACATCCTATCCCAGCCATTGTCTGCAATGGTAGCAAGCGACAGAGATTGCCATAGATTGTGAAAACAAATCTATCTCTTAATTGTGAGATTTGTCAAGCGTGCGCACTGCAGAAGCAGCTGTGACCTAAATACCTCCGAACTTCAGCGATCAGATTCCAGGCCGGCCTGTCAAATGAAGTCTTTAACTTAGCTACCTTCCTCATTGATGAATTCATCAAATGGAAATATTATTCACATCCTTCGACTCTTCACGATCTGAATGTACTGGTTGTGCACGTTTAGAGTGGCGTCAATGTCCTGGTTCGTCAGAATTCAGACTTAAATTTGCATTGCGCTCAATTGAAAATTGATCTTCTTGGCCCTCGGGACTACTTCTGACCGTGACCATTAGTGCTGATCATTGTCATCCGCAGACCCAGACATGGAGACAAGAGAATGTATCTCTGCACCTGAAACATTCAAGATGATGACGGAAGTATCGGCATGATCGAGGTATGCGGACGTCATTGTCAAATGTACTGTTGTGATTATTATATCGTTCATTAATATAGATGCTGACACCGCTCAAAATGTGTCAGACATAAAAACAGGCTGCATTGTGCTTCACAAGACATGAATAGTTCACTTGTTGGACTCAACAGCAGCGTGAAGAAGGTACAACAGAGACTAGACTGTTGACTACACCCAATCAGGATGTAAAAGGTGGTGTACATATCGAAGCAAGTTGAATCCGATAAGTCCTTCAACAATCCATTCAGTTTCAATGCAGAAGAGTGGCTGTGCGTTGATTGCAATGGTTGAAAAACTGTCGTTGAAGCTGATAAAATGTTAAGATGAAATTATCTAAAGTCAACACTTCTATCTGCACACTAATGGATCAAGATAAGAAATGATTTTCCGTTCGTTGCGAAGCTTGCTTCAGTTCCTGTCTTCGAACATCGCAACACTGTCATTTTGCCGCATTTATGTCTGTAAAGACGGATAGTGGCTCAATCTACGGCTTTACATTCTCTGATGTGCAAGCTTGTGTGTAGATCAAAACTAACTCTCAACTGACTTTTAGCAAGAAGCTCAAGGACAGTAATATTTATATCCTGGTGCTTAACTTTAGAAACTGTACATGCGCCGACACATAAGAGGGAAAATCCTGAATGAGACGTCAATATCAGCGAAATGGGACGTTGTCCTTCACTCATCTCAAAAGAAATAGTGGCAAGAGTTCACCCACCGAATCTGCTCGGTCAGCTTCCATTTTTGGATTTAAAGCAATATATTTGGCCTAAACTTTCTACGGGAACCATGTCTGAGACGCAATGACAGTCAGTATGTCATTGACGAGGCAGCATGAAAACCTAGATATATTGGTCATTAAAGTATTTCTAAAGTGCTTCGTGAGCATACGCTCAATTTCATCACTCAGTAAGCGTGTATATTACTATTTTGCACACATTTTTATAGAGGGGGCAGCTACATAATAAAGCAACCACGAATTGGCGCATGTTGGAAGGAATACAGATGCTAATTGCTACTGATACGGACACTAAATGAAAGTTGAAAGTCAATTGCCGTGTCAAATTCATTTTCGGTTAAAACTGTTAGTTTTCATATCACTTTCATATCAGCCGTACACCGTCAAATACAGTCAGGGATCGCAATTTTCCGGTCTTTCCGCTTTTTACGAAATTAGTCAAATACAAATGTTTCAAACTTAAGCATTCAAGTATCTGTTTTTCCCGCTATTCCGGCTTTTTCTGTGGCTAACTGTTCTTGACAATCTTTCATGTTGGGCTACAGCCACTGACAGAATTCTGAGAAGGTTTCGTTATATTGTCCAAGTTCATGAAAGCAGAATTCGTTCCCTACACGAATTCATTGATGCATCAGTGAGATATTAACACGCTTAACATTATCGATCATTTGAGACTATCAGAGCACAATCCCGGCATGTTTGGGGCTCTTCCTTCGATCTGTACCACAACCCCACGACTTCTGCTTCACCGTGACTGTAGGTGTGACATGTCGACTGATCGAAGCAGTGCTGTAACCTGCTGTAAGCGGATTATCACAGCTGCCTCGCGCGTGATCAGCTGATCAGAGTGACGATGAATGATATTTTCGTCCAGATCACTCACTTGCTCTTCAGAAAGACCTTCTCCCTCCATCGTCTGTTCCAACATCTTGTATCTGAAATGAAGGAATGAGAATATATTTGCTTAACTTCGCTTGTGAACAATCTGCGCTTTTTCATCGTTTAATCGATGTCTATCAGGGAGTTCTACTGTCATGTGACGATCAGAGAGCGAATTCTTGGGAATTAGTCAAGTGCGCCGTTTGATGAAACAATTTTGCAAATTCATGACGTTTATGGTTCGGAGATTTGATGACACAATCATCAAATCAGAAGGGAAAAAGACTTTTTTCCGTTTTAATTACCTTTAACCATATTTCTATTCTATGTAGTTGAAAACTAGTAATTCATCACAGGAATTAGTCCGGGAGCTAGCGTGAAGTTGTGCAGGGAACGAGGTAGTACATAAAACTTTCACATAGCATAGTGCACCTCTAACCTACTGCAAAACTTCGCGTCTGCCGGATCAGATCATTTGTTTTTCAGAAATAGAGAGGATAACACAATCCTATGTATTTCCAATGGTAAAATTGTGACATTTAAGGTGTTGACTCCATTTTTTCGAAGTTTTGCTCATAAAAGTGACACAAATTGGTATTTTGTTGAACTGGTTATTATAGAAATCATCTACAGATCATGATCTTTCAAATGAGCTATCATTCAGTGACAGAGGATGAAGTAAAGTGTACAAACAGACACTTTTCGTTGGTGTAACTGCAAATTTTAACATAGAAATTTCAGGCAAATTGTTGATATACTTTAACGAAAAGTGTCTGTTTGTACACTTTACTTCATCCTCTGTCACTGAATGATAACTCATTTGAAAGATCATGATCTGTAGATGATTTCTATAATAACCAGTTCAACAAAATACCAACTTGTACATTTTTATGAGCAAAAATTCGAAAAAATGGAGTCAACACCTCAAATGTCACAATTTTACCATTGGAAATACATAGGATTGTGTTATCCTCTCTATTTCTGAAAAGCAAATGATCTGATCCGGCAGACGCGAAGTTTTGCAGTAGGTTGGAGGTGTACTATGCTACATGTATGTGAAAGTTTTATGTACTACCTCGTTCCCTGCACAAGTTCACGCTAGCTCCCGGACTAAATAGCAAAGCCTTGAATGAAAGACGGATGGAATGACTGTAGAACTATTAACATGCTGTGATCACTTTCGATGAGAATATCAAACGGTTAATACATGGCTTGCTGTCCATTCACGATGGATAATTGCACGAGAAACAGAGATATGTGTCAAAAACTCGAGCCGAAGGCGAGTTATTGAACAGATATCTCTATTTTGAGTGGAAATTACCAGAAAGTGAATACACTAGCAAGCCGTACCTTTGTTAAATCCTTTTTAAAAATCTATGTAGCCTGCCAAAATCATGGAAATTTGAAAATTAACGGGAGGGCTGAAAATTTCAGATAGCTACGGACCATGGACATCTACACAGCGGGGTTATTATGTTTTAGAGGAACCGTATAAGTTTGGTAAAAATTGGATCGCTTTAGAAATCGGAATTACAAACACATTCAAATCAATACATCACGTTGGAAAATTTTCATGTCTATTGTGTTCTTTTACCGAGAAATAAATATGTTTCACCTGACATGGCAATGCACTGCTAAAAGTATTTAACTTGAGATAATGTATGATATTGAGGCCTTGTATGTCCACAGGTTAATTATTTTCCTTGGTGGAAAGATAATGCAGAGATTTGTTCGGTCAATATTTGTCATAATATCCTCAAGGCTTCGGCTCTCGGTCATGATAGCAAATAATGACTTCAAATTCAGTCGTAACAGCAAATAATGGCTTCAAATTCGGTCATAACAGCAAATAATGACTTCAGATTCGGTCATAACAGCAAATAATGACTTCAAATTTGGTCATAACAGCAAATAATGACTTCAAATTTGGTCATAACAGCAAATAATGACTTCAAATTCGGTCATAACAGCAAATAATGACTTCAAATTCGGTCATAACAGCAAATAATGACTTCAAATTCGGTCATAGCAGCAAATAATGACTTCAAATTCGGTCATAACAGCAAATAATGACTTCAAATTCGGTCATAACAGCAAATAATGACTTCAAATTCGGTCATAACAGCAAATAATGACTTCAAATTCGGTCATAACAGCAAATAATGACTTCAAATTCGGTCATAACAGCAAATAATGACTTCAAATTCAGTCATAACAGCAAATAATGACTTCAAATTCGGTCATAACAACAAATAATGACTTCAAATTCGGTCATAACAGCAAATAATGACTTCAAATTCAGTCATAACAGCAAATAATGACTTCAAATTCAGTCATAACAGCAAATAATGACTTCAAATTCAGTCATAACAGCAAATAATGACTTCAAATTCGGTCATAACAACAAATAATGACTTCAAATTCGGTCATAACAGCAAATAATGACTTCAAATTCGGTCATAACAGCAAATAATGACTTCAAATTCGGTCATAACAGCAAATAATGACTTCAAATTCGGTCATAACAGCAAATAATGACTTCAAATTCGGTCATAACAGCAAATAATGACTTCAAATTCGGTCATAACAGCAAATAATGACTTCAAATTCGGTCATAACAGCAAATAATGACTTCAAATTCGGTCATAACAGCAAATAATGACTTCAAATTCGGTCATAACAGCAAATAATGACTTCAAATTCAGTCATAGTAGCAAATAATGACTTCAAATATTCTTGACTTATCAGTCACCATAATTCTTTGATCATCAGGGCATGTCACAAAAATATCCTCTGCGCAACAGGTGCATGAGACTGCTTCACCATAGCATTTCCCGATGTTCTCTAACGTTCTCTTTCAAACATCAATTCTTCATCGACATAACAGGTTTATAAATCATTTCAACAACGTGATACTTGAATTTTCCACCATTAATATTGGTGATGAGCTCAAAGATTTCCTAATCGCCAATTCGTGCAGAACTTTGAAACAGCGATGACATTAACATATTTCCATGAGTGGATATAACAAGATTAAAATGAAGAGCTAGCGATGACAGATTCATTTGCCATCGAGCTAATTAAGAAATTTAATGAGGCAAATCAAGTTGAGAACGAATGACGTCGCAAATTCCTTTCAGAAAATTGATCACAAAGCACTACAGCAGGAAGTAGTAGGCACTGATGGTAACACAGACATCTAAAGACCATGATTCTTCTGTGCCTGTCTTATTCAATGGGTGGACAACAGCAGAGATCAAGTCAGGAAGCAGTCAAGTATGGCATAAGCAACAACATCCTGTGTCCATCAAGATACATAAATGCCAATGACATTGAAAAAGGAGCGCTTGTAAGCACAAATCAGATTCGTCTGCCGAAATGATCTCTAATCGTGCACAAACTGATAAGACAATGCTAGATATAGTTATTTGGAAAACAGGACATATTAAAAAATGTGAAGTTTCAGAAATTGAAGAATACAAAATTTAGCGAATTTCCAAATGGAAATTCCCAAAAAATAGTTTATTAGAAGTCCAAGGCGTATATTAAAGCAAAACTGTGCTGACATGCTAGTTTGCGGATTTCAAAGCAAGCCCGTCGCTAGCCGGGTTAGAGGCCGCCGTGCCCCGCTGTTAAAATCTTTGTTCTTCCTGTTTAAATGAAGAGCATAAGTTCATTCACTTAATTTTTGTCAATTTTCCAAAGGCCCAGCCCTATCCTTCTCCCGCCCGCGAATCAGTAGCAAGTCTTGTTGACAACGTCTTCACGACAGTGTGAGGCATCATTCTTGGCAATCACACGCATTGACCGACTTGGGCCCATTATCCAGCCCTATCCTTCTCCCGCCCGCGAATCAGTAGCAAGTCTTGTTGACAACGTCTTCACGACAGTGTGAGGCATCATTCTTGGCAATCACACGCATTGACCGACCGCAAGGACGCAGTCTGAAACAGCTTTGACGAGCCGGCTTTTGGAATATATTGACATTATTTACAGTAATGTTGCACGCTGTTGTAATGCTTATAAACGTCTGTAGATTTTAGACGTGTATTTTCTTATGATACGCTTAGAATTACAGGGATTGACACATAGGAACATCAAATACATGTTCAATTGTTCAGGTGTTTCAGTCATCGCGTTTAATTGAATGCAAGAATGATGACATATTACATCAACCAGTCGTCAACGAAAGTATTTTTAAGAAAGAGCGTTGAAATGAGATCGATATTCTACCGAGTGGAAACCTCTGCGTATTTCCACCAATGAAAAGTCTCAAACTAACGAGAAATTGAATAATGACAAACTTTTATTGCTCTCATAATCTGCTCAGAGTTCATTCAAAGATGTGTCTGTATGAGCAGATCTGATAAACTCTCGTTAAATTCATCACGTTGTCGATAAAGCATTACCTTGACAGCAGTAGATAAGAATCTTATCGAAACTAGAGGCAAATGATCATCTGAAGCTAAAATTAGCCGCAGCCACAAACAAACTTGTATCAATGAAGACTTGAGAGAGTTGCGCTATTCGTCTGTTACACAATCGGACTGAGGTTCTGTCTACAACGCTCAATATTCTCACTTTACAGTCTAGGAAAGATGACCGTGATATCTGAACTATAGTGAGGACGATTAACAACTGTCCCCGTGTACTAACAGGACTCTGACGTTCATTATGAAAGAAAAAAGCATCCGACACAAGAAGGAAAAGATCAACAAAACAATTGAACAGTTGAATTTCATGGTTGAAGTCACTACAAAAATGCCGCGACACGCAATTAATAAAACAGTCTCTGCAGTAGCCACAATTGATTTATCAATGATGAAAATAAAAGTTCTGCCTGAATATGCACATACAAAAACATCAATGTGTTAGCCGCCAGGTTGTCCGGATTGTAATTAGTTTAGAAGACATGAAATGCGTATGATACGTGTCACATTTCCCACAAGGTTTTTTTTTCATTTGATGTGTCAATGACGTATTTTCTAATACTATGAAGATGTGACTATTTGATTAAGGACATGGAGACGGCATGTAATCTGATGCTGATTGCCACATCGTGTTCTCAGAGAAATTTTCCTCGGCAAGAATTACCTAATGATCTGTTTAGTCACATCTGAAACGCATTCTCTTATTGATGAGGTTGAAAACGGATGAATATTTGAATTATATACAAAACTTGATGTTTTTGTAGATGAAATTTCCACGGAATTGTTCAACGAATCACAATGAAAGTGATTTATGGTTTCTTCTTCTTCGTCCGCGCCTCATTATTCCCACTAGGTGGAGTCGGCGGCCCCAATCCTTGTGCGTCAGAGTCTCCTGTTTAGAGCGTCCACCGGGTCCACTCGCAGTGTCTTCAAATCATTCTGTATGCAGTCCATCCATCGCTTCCTCCGTCGCCCTTACTTTGTCGGTCTTCTCCAGCCGCTGGACGTGTCCGTACCATCTCATTCGAATCTCTCTTTCCACAATGGGGGTCACTCCAAGCTCCTTTATCAATTCGCTTCTCACTATGTCCTATAGAGTTACTCCTTTGATTCTCATTTCTGTCCTTTCCAGAAGTTGCTCCTCTTTGAAAGTCATCGTCCAACATTCTGAGCCACATAAAAATATGATCATCTTGTACACTTTCGTCTTTATTTTCCTTGGTATTTTGTTATCGCAGCTGACTCCTGTCATTGTGATTAATGGTTTATCTGAGCGTATTCAATAGATTTTAAGGGCATATCGACATTGATGTACCAATAATCATAATGGACAATGGAATTGGAATTCCATCAGGAGGCAAAATATAAAATTTGCGACATGTGATATTGCAGACAAACCATCACAATGCAACTTTGCAACTTTCACTAATAACAGAAAAATTAAATCTCTTCTTAATAGAATTTTATGATTTAAAGACTTTACAGATTTCAAGATTCAGAAACCGATAAGAAACATGAATCAGATGTGGTGCAAGAAGTTTTATAACAATACACATTCCATTGCTATCATCTCTCTTGATTACGCCTTTCTCTTACATTTCGCTGCGCACGTACTTCACACAGTACAAGATCAATACATCAGAAGTAGTATTACCATATGTACAGTAATAGCAAGGAACTTAATAAGTGTGTGGCACTATAACTAATCATTACAACTTGTAAATGAATGAATGAATGAATGGTTTGACGTCACTACCACCCCCTTATTGAGGGCTTGGACGGTGCTCACATAGTCAGACTTTAAGCTGGAGACCTGTGATTTTTTAGTTCGGATGCCCTTCCTGCCGACTTCCAATGACACTCTCGGGTCTCGACCACTGGACCGAAAGATTGCTAGGCCAAGCACTTAACCACTGCACCACGGAGACCGGATGCCCTTCCTGCCGACTTCCAATGACACTCTCAGGGCTCGACCTCTGGACCGAAAGATCGCTAGGCCAAGCACTTAACCACTGCACCACGGAGACCGGATGCCCTTCCTGCCGACTTCCAATGACACCTTCGGGGCTCGACCTCTGGACCGAAAGATCGCTAGGCCAAGCACTTAACCACTGCACCACGGAGACCGGATGCCCTTCCTGCCGACTTCCAATGACACTCTCAGGGCTCGACCTCTGGACCGAAAGATCGCTAGGCCAAGCACTGAACCACTGCGCCACGGAGACCGGATGCCCTTCCTGCCGACTTCCAATGACACTCTCGGGTCTCGACCTCAGGACCGAAAGATCGCTAGGCCAAGCACTTAACCTCTGTGCCACAGAGACGACCACGGTGAAAAGCTAGTGATGATGATATAATTTAAACAGCCACTTTGATCAATCTACTCATGTTTCTCAGAGTTTACCTAAACACCATGCCTATCCATCGTAATGAAATGTATCTAATCGTAATCATTTAGACTCTAGGTCCTGATTTCCATACAAAAACAATACTTCCAGGAAGGATTACCGCCATGTAGTATTATGTGGATTCGGGTCCGTCAAGTGATTCATTTCTCGATCCTGAGATTTGAGAACGCTTTGGCCCGAATCCCGAGTTCTGGCAGCAGTTGAAAAACTAGATAAATGTAAAGTATTTACAATTAGTTGAGAGTCGGCCTCAGACAACATATCTCCCACGCCAGCTTTACAATCCTGAGGAATAGCAACTTGGTCAAGTGATGGAATTATCGCAATTATCCGTGTAGAAGGGCTTTGTCAAGTGTCTATCAAATAAAGGCCTCCTGTGTTTGAATGTGGTTTCGCTGTTAAAAAACCTATTTTCTGCATCATGAACTAGGAATCGAATTGATATTCCAAGTCTCGTAGAGAGGAGCTCTGGTCAATTGATTTGCACTTTATGCATGCATTTGATTGCTGCTTTGATGTTAGAGATGCGAAGAGATTTCAGCTACAAAATCGATCATCGGAAGCCACTGGAGTGCTAGAAACAGGTACAATATCCGCCGTCTCGACTTATCAAATCGCTGTAGAATTTGTAGAAATCGATTTATGTTTGTACTAGCTGTGATTGATCTTAGAGAGAAAACATAATCAGCTTCTAAGCTTGGATTCTTTGTCTTATCTTACCATCAGGACACATCAAGGACGTGAGATAAATCCAAGCCAGAAAGATGGACCTTCTTCTACACTTTGTCAATTCCTTCTCGCAAATTGAAGTTTTTTACACTATGATAATGCAAGAAGTGTAAGAATCACAAGTGGAAGTTCGTAAACAAAGTAAGTGAAAAATAAATAAAACACAAAAATGTGAAAAAGTTGATGGGTCAAACAAAATCAGGGAAAAGAAGAGAAAATGTTTTTTTTGTTTTTTGCCTGATTTCAAGAAAGTCCTTAAAACGATTGATTATGCGTTCCCTACAAGGTTTGGAGGTCTCCCAATGATTCTCACATCCAAAGCAAAGTGACCCGCGGTCATTATTTGAATCGGTGATGTGAAACTGGCCCACTACGACTTTGACCTTTAAAGGTACTTTTCAGACTGAGGTTGATATTTTTTAGAATTTGCAAAAGCATTAACATATGACAATGAGCAATATGATCGCACAAAAACTTCCGCTTTCATTCGAATGCTGAAACCATGCTTCATTCGCAATGAATATCTTCTCAGTATGAAGCCATCAACTGCGCGAATGCTCAAACCACATGGTATTCGATGCCTTGTTGAGCATGTTTCACCACAGAATGACCAACTTTGCAATTATCCTAAAAATACATACAGTAAGCTACGCAAGAAAGAAGATATGGGATTCTTATAAGTCAAGGATTCTTTCTGGATTTTGTTCGTATGCTGCACCAATTATGTACTATGATGGCATTATCGCACGAGCATCATTAGGTAAGCCTA
The DNA here is from genome assembly GCA_907163375.1 of Prostheceraeus crozeri. Taxonomy (NCBI): domain Eukaryota; kingdom Metazoa; phylum Platyhelminthes; order Polycladida; family Euryleptidae; genus Prostheceraeus; species Prostheceraeus crozeri. The sequence goes on along the minus strand of CAJQUW010008086.1, from coordinate 212,770 downwards.
TGCGCGGTTTTCGAAAGCTGCTTATGTTTGGGTGACGTACGCCTATGTGCACCTAGGTGCATGTAGTAAAAACAGTTTTTATCTATACTACTTCATATTGCGCGGCATGTAGGCGAATAGATACACTATAAAGTTCCAGACCGTCATTGTTCGATGAAATTACGGGTTTATTCTCCTCGCTGGACAATGTACGTTTTCTGCTATTCTACTATCGCTCGCCATTATCACTCGCTTAGTCATCGTCTCAAACCCAGCGCATTTCCCTTGTACTGGGTCTTTCACCTTGTCTGCATCTTATTACCTGCGTGCTATCTCCTGCCTTCCTTCTCCAACATCTTTCTGCAGTGCTGTGTGACGTGTTTCCCTGCATCATTCAACCTTATGACTTATTGTGACCTTCAGCCAGCGACGCGCTTTAATTTTTCTTTGTAAAAGCTCTTACCGATTCCTGATATGTAAGACTTCAATAATGATATATTATTATTAAAAAAAAAAATAAGGTCGCAGAATGAATCGCAGAGATTTGTCACACAGATGACTAGACGTGAATCACCTCTGAACTCGCCTTCTGAGCACCCCCAAACACCTATCAGACAGATCAGCGCCTTCTGAGCACCCCCAAACACCTATCAGACAGATCAGCGCCTTCTGAGCACCCCCAAACACCAATCAGACAGATCAGCGCCTTCTGAGCACCCCTAAGCACCTATCAGACAGATCAACGCCTTCTGAGCACCCCCCAAACACCTATCAGACAGATCAGCGCCTTCTGAGCACCCCTAAGCACCTATCAGACAGATCAGCGCCTTCTGAGCACCCCCCAAACACCTATCAGACAGATCAGCGCCTTCTGAGCACCCCTAAGCACCTATCAGACAGATCAGCGCCTTCTGAGCACCCCCCAAACACCTATCAGACAGATCAGCGCCTTCTGAGCACCCCTAAGCACCTATCAGACAGATCAGCGCCTTCTGAGCACCCCCCAAACACCTATCAGACAGATCAGCGCCTTCTGAGCACCCCTAAGCACCTATCAGACAGATCAGCGCCTTCTGAGCACCCCCAAACACCTATCAGACAGATCAGCGCCTTCTCAGCACCCCTAAGCACCTATCAGACAGATCAGCGCCTTCTGAGCACCCCCAAACACCAATCAGACAGATCAGCGCCTTCTGAGCACCCCCCAAACACCTATCAGACAGATCAGCGCCTTCTGAGCACCCCCCAAACACCAATCAGACAGATCAGCGCCTTCTGAGCACCCCCAAACACCTATCAGACAGATCAGCGCCTTCTGAGCACCCCCCAAACACCAATCAGACAGATCAGCGCCTTCTGAGCACCCCCCAAACACCTATCAGACAGATCAGCGGCTCACCTGTTCTCTCGCTCTTTGAACTGCGTGGCCAAGTTGGTGTAGTAATTCTCCAGCTGCACTTTGGCCACTCGCACTTTGTCCAGGGTGTGATTGCTCACTGTCCCAGCTTCTTCCATCGTCGTCATCGTTTCCGAGCGCTGGAAGACAAGGATTTGCGATCAAATGTACGATTCATTACTTGGACAAAGTCTCACCTCCAGGGAAAAGTCACCACTACTTGGGATATTCCCTATCTTGTCGTCAATCAAGTCAACAGAAGGAAGAGAAAGACACGAGCACACTACTCGGCCCTGTGACTGCACACACAAGCACGCACGGGCGGGCTACTGCTGTATTAAGCACGCACGTTTCATCTCTTATGCAAGTGTCATACCATCAACCATTGGTGGCCACTGCCTTTCCGACGACCTTTAGTCGCGTCAGGAGTGGCCTGACAGCGCGGTTGAAATGGACAGTAACCTTGCCCGCTATTCATAGCCGTCAAAACACATCGCAGCCTCAGCGGTCTCATCAGCCGATCGTGGCGAATCCTTGTTAATTAAAGACCGCTTTGATAGCGCAGTTTTCATTGATTGTATTTATCGGAGTTCAGGAATTGTCGATAATTTATTTGCATTGTAGTTAATTGATTGCAGTCATCAAGCAATTACAATTAATCATCGACAAACACGGTTGATATGATATTCTACTGTAACTAGACAACGACCGTGGTCGAATTGAGAGAGTACTAGTGCATTAGTTATTCTCGTGCATAGCTGTTACTGTCTTGATGTCAACTTTCTCCGTCAAACAAAAGTACAGAGACAGCAGTGCATGCAAAGCTTGTAACAGTTGAGGGAATGAACCATGATAGTGAAAAAAGGATTGTCTTTTCACTCGGCGATTTAGTAGAGAAGACAAGCCTTCCTAGCCTCGATAACACCTACGCGCCAAAGGTCACATCAGAGACAAAAATGAAATACTAGTTTGTTTGAAAACATTACCTCTTCCTCACGTTAATCGTGTGTGATGGCTCCTCCAAAGCGGATATTAAAATCGAGGGTGTATTTTTCATATTTCTTCATATTTTTTTGGAGAAGAATGGGGATTTTCCTGCCTGGTAGAGACTGGAGAAAAGACATCAAGAAGATGGGAGGAACCGAGTCGCATGCATCCAACTGAAAGCGACATTTCATCAACTGTCATCGAAAATGATTGATAATTGATACAGCAATGACCACTAAATGTAGGTTCAGGTAAGCCTATAATGATCTATGATGTAGGTTACCAGTTAATTTTTCAAAAAGGCTTTATATACTTGACACCTGGAGTCGGAGTCGGAGTCCTATCAACTAGTGCACATTACAGTCCAGCTACCACGGCTCCGGCTCCGAAACCCTGAGTTCTGGACCTATCACCGTCCTGAGGAAGTGTTCCATGTGAATCTCAAATCTGACATTTTGTAAAATCAGCAGGGAAATTGCTCCAATACGTGCATAGGTTACCGTTAATATTACTACAATCACTATGAAATTCCGTGTTTACGATGATAAACCTCGAGCATGAAGTTAGCGTCATTGAATTATGAAGTATTTACACATTGACAACGAATATTTCTTAGCTTTTGCCTTAAATTGATACAAAAGATATCAGACTATTAGAAGATAGACCAAATAGGGGCAATCCAAAGTTTATTCAAAGTAAACTCTGTTACAACGTTTATTCATTCATCAAATGATGTCGGTGTACCCGACATACCCTGATATACAAAGATCTTAAGAAAATCTGCATCAAATATATGTCACTAATTTGCACCAAGAATTTCAACTTGAACATCTAAAAGCACTCGTTGTGACATCAAGTTACTATTGCGTGCAGCAATTTAGACGCCTTGTTCGTCAGATTCCTTAAAAGACGCACGATAGCGTGAGTGTGGTCATCTCTTCACCTAGATTCCACTGTCACCGGACAGGTTGCTTTCAATTTCATGTAACCTGTCAAGATATTAAGTAATCAATTTCATGTAACTTTATTCAGATAACTGACACGCCACTGGCGAACATGCCCGAGATAGAACTTGACTTCTTAGGAGGTCTGGAGGTCTGACCGGAATTTCAATTCTTATAGAAGATACCTCATTTCCGTAAATATATCAGTCTAATGCTTCATATCAGCAAAAGGTGATAGATAGATCTTTTAGAACATCAATTATAAAATCTAATAAAATTATAATGAAATCATCCCAACATTTCTGTTATCGTCGGTGTTGCTACCTCCCTTTGACGCATTTTGCAAAAAATTCGACGTTTAAATAGTGGCATACTTACAGAATGAGGTTGCTTTATTGTCTAATTCTGGGGGTACATCACAGCTGTGTGTTTACAAAGCAAATTGACTTACGTTGAGGCTCGTTCAACAGAAAAGAAGATGGAAACTACAAAAATATCGGAACACACATGTGCGTACTAGTAACAACGGTAATGTGGCCTAATTTGAGAATTCCTGATCTTCAAGACCGAATACTAACCATTATAAACAGATTGAATTGTGTGATTCATAGATATTTAAAAGCCCTGCTTGAAGATGGCGTGATGAAACCGCGGCTGCCGATGCTGAACAAGAGTTACCGCCATCGGTCAGGTAAACTCTCTTGGTAAACGTCATTGACGGCTGATATAACTTATGTCACATCAGAGATGAAAGCGGTAGCAATTTCTTGACCAGTTAAACGCTCAGAAAATTAATCACATTTTTCATAGAGCTTGTCTATCATACCAATAACAAATTTACAAATCAATTGGCAACTCTTTCAGCCAGATCAATCAATCAATGCTTGTCGGGGATTGCGGAATAGCTGAAAGCTATCGAAACTGATCAGATTGGCTATAATCTGAGCTTTTGTCATTTCTTTTGAAACGGTGTAATGAACTTGCGATGATCGTTCAAATAAAGATACAAAGCAATTTTTTCTAAACATATAAAACACTAAATTTTGAAATTCTTGCCCCAGTGACCTACTGTCACATAAGAAAGGTTCGCGAAGCGCAGTGCTTCGCATGTTTTGAAACAATTGAAGTCATTATTTAGACGATCTTTTGAGAATTATAATGTCAGTGTTAACAATGCTTAAATGATTAAATAAACCATTTGCAAACCGACTGCACAAGAATTTTGCTGTCACAACTATTTGGAAAATCTAACCAATCCACAAGTTTGTTCGAATGACAACCAACATTCTTTCATTTATCTTGTATTCGAATCATGTCCTTATTTTGTGACAGTTCCGTTTCTGATTCCCTTTGTTACACTTGAAACAGTACTCAAAGAGAAACTAAACAACAAAGTCGACTAACAAAGACAAAAGCTACGTTGAGCACGCGATGATTGTCACATCCGATCATTTTTCATCATAACATATTGATTATCTCAAATCTCCAGGAAATTGCATCGAAAAGTCAATATAACGAAATGAGCTAAAAATAATTCTCCAACGAAGCCCAAAAATAGAAAATATTTGAGAGAGAGCATTCGTCTCCAACTGATCAGCGAGGATGTGAGCAAAATAAATGATAAAATATTGCTTCAATCGGGATTTTTCTTTCAATGCAAGTTTGTTCATAGCCATGACAACTAACTGCTACCTTCGATGTATGAACAGTACAATAGTTCACTGTTCTCTCCTCACATGAGCAAGCCAATTCGGGGAAATTACGTCGAAGTGATCTTCTCTCTCACTCAACAATTTTCCAGAGAACGGTAAACTCTCTGTAACCATGGTGGTAGCAAAAATAGTCGTCAAGCAAACACACTGTTTATCTGTGCGATCGTATATCAGTTACATATGATGATGTTCAGTCCGATCTCTCACCTCAAACCTTCAAATGCTGTCGAAAACGGAATGGCTGATTACATGCTATCACACGTGACCCCGAGACGTGCCAAATCTAGTATTCATTGAGCTAAGAGCAGACGATTGCTGCATGTCCTAGTTTGTGGACTATGAATCGAATTTGAACGGGAAGAAATACATTCATCTCAATGATGTTGTTCTATGGTATTAGGCAGTGAAGAACTATGACACGGTAGGAAGAGATGCAACTGAAGAGAACCAGTGCGAGTCATGAGTTACAACTAAGCTATCTATCATTTCAGTAAGACCAGCAGACTGCTAGATTCATTGTTTACTACCTCAGATATCTACTTCTAACCATAATCACATCGAAGTTACTACTCGATTGCTATGTATCCCATTCAACGAAGCCACAATTGACCTACACGTCGGGGCACTGCAGAATGCCGTCAATTTTTCTCTTTTTAGCTTAAAACTATCATCGACCAAAAAATTTGGGGAGTTTTTCCTTAATTTTCCGGATGACATAAAGACTCTATTGTTCATTCAAAATATCATGAAAGATATAATGATTTATATTATAACATTTCGGTCCAATTTCTTTTCAATGGAATACGATGACTGAAGGGGGGTTTACACGATCAGATAAATCCGCCGATTTATCCGCGGATAAATCGGCGCAGAAACAGGAAGGGCGTTCACACGGCAGATAAATCTGCTGGCTCCTCGGATGGCAAATCGGCTGAGAAGTCTGCTACGATCCAACATGTTGAATATTTTCATCAGATTTGCTTCCGATTTGCTTTCGTTCTCTCTCGTGATTGGCCCACTGGTGATGCAGACGTCACCTTTAGTTGTTCAGAGGCTTGCACCATGGATTTCCGAAACTTGCGACAAATGCCATGACAACCGACCGTGCTTCTACGACATCGAATACAATTGCATTGATTGCGAAGAGGAAGAATGGCTGACAAGATCGTGAATTGGGGGCAGGATGCCATTGAATTTCTGATCGAAGAATATAAGAAAAGGCCATGCCTATGGAAGATTAAATCCAAAGATTATCACAACCGAATAAAGAGGACAGATGCTTTGGAATCTCTATTAAAGGCCGTCCAAGAATTTGAAGACCCAACATCTGGGCTTAAAGTGATGAGCAGTGTTAAAACGGTGGAAGTCCTAAAAAAGAAAATTGACAACCTACGATCTACCTTCAGGCGCGAACATGGCAAGGTGAAGGCATCCACCAAGTCAGGTATTGGAGCCGAAGAAGTATATGAACCTTCTCTATGGTACTACCAAAACCTTTTATTCATCGGTGAGATGGAGGAGGCAAGAGGAAGTAGCTCTAATTTATTAGAAACACCTAATTCAGCTTGTGAAACTCGTCAGGTAAGTTTTGATCTACTTTTAAAGCTTTAAAACAATTACCGTATTTATTCGATAATAAGACCTGGGTCTTAAATTTTTAATTCATCAAATTTTCATAACATCGGTAGGTGCATCTAATGTTTTATACTGGTTTCATTTTTACAGAATTCAATTGATGAACCGAATGACAATAATGAGGACAGTATGAATGTTACTGACACTCAATGTACGGCAGATGAAGAACATCAACAAGTAGAAATGCTGGAAGAAAGTTCTAGTAATACTACAACTTCGACACCCAATTGTATTCGCAAACGCAAAGCAAGGAGACCGAATCCTTACAATCTTCTCCGACTGGCAGAAGAGCACCTGCGAGCACCTGACGATAGCGCAACTGCTTTTGCGAATAATGTGGCTCATCAGCTCAGACAAGTTCAGGATGCTAAGCAGCGTTTAATTGCAGAAAAACTTATCAGTGACGTGCTTTTCCAAGCGAGACTTGGTTCGTTAGAGTTATCAAGTTGTATCGGCAAAAAAGATTCATATGTTGACATGATAATCAAAGATTTTTCTGAAGCAACTGGTCAAAAGTAGTAAACTGTTGACCAGTCGCTTAAATTTTAGAATATAGCATTTGATATGATATTGAAATTCTTTGTGTTTTGACAAAAGAGATTTTCTTCAAATAATTGAATCGCGTTATCAAATGTAAAATTTAAGTATACATGTACTTAACTTATGCACTTAAAGAGAAATCAAGTAATTACCAAATCTCATATAATTTTTAAGACTAAGTTGGATAACTATAGTCCAAGGTCGATTTTTCTATTATAACGCAACAAGAATTGTAACATTAACATAAGGCATGCCTATAGGCCTAAGTCTTTATATTAAGTCATATATTTTGATTTATGATTCAATGCTAAGTCAAAAGAAAGCTTTTAAAAAGAAAAATACATGTTTTATAAGAACACACATACGTGTATTCTTGGTGGATTAAGTCATTTTACACAACGGCTTCATGATCACGGTATATATGCAAATGAATAAAACAATTAAGAGAAGCAGTGAAACAGGAAACACAGTTTAGGCATCTACACTTGAAATGTTCTTTTGAATGGCAACAACTGAAGCATAGAGCTTCTTAGAATATACTGGAGCCATCGAAGGAAGTAACTATACCTTTCTGACAAACGAAGGAAATGACATTCGCGTGTTCACGACTATTATATTCGTCTGCGCTCTGCATTCTCACTATCTATATACAAATCAATAATTGTATCTAAAAATAGCTTTAAATTATCGAAGTCTGCTGAGAAATCTGCTTATTTCTCGGTCCGTGTGAACGCGCTTAGAATCGGCGGATTTATCTGATCGTGTAAACCCCCCTTAAGAAATCGGTCCACAATGACAATACAAAGTCACAATGTCAAATATTTCCCTAGCCCGGCGTTTGCACACTCGAGCCAGAAGAGATTCAAATACTACTAGATTCTATTAATCCACAAAACTGGGAACACTGGACAATGCATATAATTGCGAAATGATAAAATATGTTATTTCCCACTCATTTAACATTTGATAGCTATGCATGATCTAACGTAGTTATAGAATCCTAGTTTCATGGATAAATATAATCTCCTGCAGTTTGAATATATCTGTAGAATAAACGTTCACAATTTGTTGTAGATAAATAACAAATATCCAGAGAATGAATAAACATAAACAAAGTCGCTGAAAATATTGTATCCACTTGTTACCTAATCTATGATTTATTCAACAACTTTGACTTTCTCAATGAGGAAGGAGTAAACGCTGACGACACACTGATGCAGTGCAGGTTTGAAAAAGTAGTTTCAGAAGGTGCAGCTGTAAAATATAACAAGAGAATGATGGTGTCCAAATGTAATGTCTAGGTACAATAAGTAGTCCATCATATTGTTGTCTTATTTTACGAAGGACAAACAACTATCCGTGCGTGTAGATATTTGGAGGATACCCTGACTTGTCAGGTTTTTTTTGGAGGCATTAAAGATAGTTTTTTTTCAAAATGTACGAAGATTTTTCTTTTGTACCTGAAGATGATTGCTGGATGGCAACCGAAAAATTTTGTACGTTCTGAAAAGAAAAACTACCTTCAATACCTCTAAAAACCTGTCTCTTTCTAACTCAAAACCAGTGCGTGTAGACTCAAGTATTGTTGCAAAATAACTTCATTCATGAATTGATTTGTTAGTACAACCAAAACGCCAAATAATTGTTACAAACCGTTCACATTACCGCTCACCATTCGCATTTGAAAACACATTACTTGAAAATATATAATCAATTAAGTACAGGATTGAGCAAGATGAATACTCCTTTCTCTTCGCATGAGCGAAAGTCAAGCTTAAGAACGTAATCTTTCTTAATCTGTCCTTCAGCAAAAGATTGAGAAGATCATTTCTACTCAAAGCTGCACATATTGCACGAGGAGTAACTTTGACTAAGGAAGAAATTTATCTTGCTTCCGCAGTGCAGAACACTTCGTCAAAAACAAGTTGATGAAAATATCACCGACATCATAACTAAGCAAATGAACCAACGACAAAACTGCTGAATACTTAAATAATTGACTGACTACATAAGTACATGATTCACGAATACTAGCATCAACTCGAGGTTCGAACTCATTTACAAAAGCAGTTCTTATCTAAAAACGGATTAGCTGTACAAGTCTAATTTCGCAATGGATTTGAATATCGATTACACATTGTACAATAAAATTCACCTCGTCAAGTCTCCTGCTATCCTGCTGATTATGGGTGTGTCAGCGAAACCTCCAACTATACGAACATGAAGTGCGTATTACAAAGTGCAGCAGCAAACTTGCTTTATGGATAAGTTTAAAGCATTCGTATTGTGAACGATTGAATTGCAATATAAATAGCAACCATTGATCAAATTATTCACCAGAATGTAAAAAATAGGGAACTTCAACCAGGCAAAATGGAAAATGACTTCATTAGATGTCTTTGATTGCTTTATTCCTAGAAGTAGACAACAATATTTCTATGATCTCCTCAGTCACAAAGTACTTACCACAGATATCTATGAACGATGATGCGTATTTCCAGGAGGATCTTATGAATTTCAAAAAGCCTCTAGAATATGCGATGCGATGCGTCAAAACACAAGCACGTTTGACAAGTGACTGGAGGTGTAGCTTTCACAATTTGATAGTCTTTCGCAAACACTGACAACTCTTTGATCATCCAAACAGTATCACACCACTTTGATGTAATCATTCCATCAAAGTTTTCATAAGGTAACTTGCGCATTGCCAAGAAAGTGTATTATGATGTCAATTTGATGTCATTGCTTTCAATTAGGTCAGGTAGACATAGCCCGTTAATGTTGTTGATGAATAGATCAAACTATCTCAATACAGAACATCTTATAATTTGAATTACAACATACCTGGAGAATTTCTAATCTTTGCCATACCCCCAGGGGACATAATGGATTTGCGCCACAATTTTCGGTTATGTAATGTAGGTGCAATGCTTTTGCGCCACAGATTCATTTTCCTCGTAATGCATTTGCGCCAAAACAGATCTTGCATTTGCGCCAGTTTCTTATCAAGACAGCGTGTCACATTTTCTTGTTTACTTTCTGCATGGACAAAAGCGAGATAAAGGTGTTTGTATCAGAGATCACTGTGGTTTGCTTCAATTGGTCTGAACATATCTGTTTCCTTTTTCTTAATGAATGCGTGAATCTTGTAACCACCCGGTGACCGATGGTCTGTAACAAATCGAAAAATGTGATGCAATTATACAAATAAGAGTAAAATAACATTAGTTTGCAACATAATACAGCAGCTGCCAAATTAGAGGAAGTCAATTGCGGTTTTCAAACCCTTAAAAGGAAAGATTTTCGAAGCAATTTTTATTGTGAAGTATTATTATGGAAGCGAACACGTCTGAAAACTATTTTATCCACGACAATTACAAGTTTCGAGTGGGAAGTACATCGAAAGCTGGTACTACCCGATGGAGATGCTGTAAGAAGAATTGTTCAGCAACACTCTATACTATACGTCGAGAAGTAATAAACTTTACTGGTCCACATTGCCATGAGCAACCAAATGTACAGGCAGATGTTTTGAGACGTACACTACATGCAAGAGAAAAGCGCTCGACGATCTGACGTGTAAACCGAGCAAAATTATAAAGACCAAACACTTCAAAAGTGGTGACATTCAAATTGAAGCCGGTGATTACAAACGCATCCGCGAAGCTATTTACCGTGAACGACGAAAGAAATATCCCGTTCTTCCAAAATCACACGAAGAGGTGTTTCAATGTTTGGAATCAATTCCACTTAAAACTGCCAAGGGTGAAGATTTCATACTTGAATTGGACGCAGGCAACTCCATGGTGTTATTCTCATGTAAAGAGAATCTGGAATTTCTATCTTCTTGCGAAGATATTCTCTGCGATGGGACATTTAAATGTGTCCCCAAACACTTCGAACAAATGTATGTTATTGTCGGACATCGCCAAGGATGGTATATTCCTCTAGTTTTCGTCTTGATGACAGAGCGAACTGAGGAGAAGTACAACTGCATGTGGTCCAAATTGAAAGGTCATTGTGAGAGTGCTGATCTGATTCTGCGACCATCCATTATTATGATGGATTTTGAGAAGGCGGCAATGAATTCTGCAGTCTCCGCATTTCCTGCAGCCAAGCTTCACGGATGCCGATTCCATCTCGCTCAGGCATGGTTTCGAAAAATTCAAAGTCTCGGACTATCATCTCAGTACAAACGCCAAGGAAAGTGAGGTGTCGAAATGGCTATCATACTTCTTTGGACTTCCATTCTTGCGACCGGGAGAAGTGAGCGACTGCTTCACGGATGACTTATTTGCCATCACTCCAAATGATGAAAGATGCGATCAGTTCGCCGACTATGTGCTGGTCAATTTCGTTGATAGCAACAGCAAATTTCCCCCATCCCTTTGGGCATTTGATGACGCCTCCCTTCGAACGAACAATGGGTGCGAATCCTTCAATGGACATTTCAATAAAGAATTTTATTCAACGCACCCGAACATTTATTCATTCATAGACGTGCTTGTGAAATATCAAACCGCTTCCTCTGCGAAAATGCGAAGTGCTAATATGGGAAAGGTGTCATACAAAGATAATGCCACGAAAGAACTGCAGAATCGGACTATGGACCTCATCACTCGTCGTAATGCTGGTGAGATAGAAACTTTTGCATACGTGAAATTATTAGGTTATACCCACAGAGTGTAGTCAGTCCTTTCACCATTTTCAATTTTATTATTCATGTAATGTACTGTACGGTGCGTGTAATGAATGTTATGTCTGTATTACAATGTATTTTTCTTCGCTAGTATATGGGATAATAGGTCTATTTTATTTAGTGAATTTGATAGATGTTTTCATACATGCATATACAATGTACATAATATGTAATTCTATAGATTACCATACAACTATATCCATAGATTACTGGTTTCCAAATATAATTTAGATACATTTTCGTGACAAAAGATACTTAATAACCGTAAGTAATGTGAGCGATTTTATCTGCTTATCATTTTATCATTTTTCACAAGCGAATTACAAGACAGAGATCACATAACTTATGAATAGATAACACATTTGGCGCAAATGCATGATTCCTTTTGGCGCAAAAGCATTGCTACAAAATTACATAACCGAAAAAAGTGGCGCAAATGCAAAAGTCCCCCCCCCAGGATGTCCGATACTAGTGTATTATGATGTCAATTTGATGTCATTGCTTTCAATTAGGTCAGGTAAACATAGCCCGTTAATGTTGTTGATGAATAGATCAAACTATCTCAATACAGAACATCTTATAATTTGAATTACAACATACCTGGAGAATTTCTAATCTTCGCCATACCCCCAGGATGTCCGATACAGGATCGACAATTATCGACCGGTTCCAACTTTGCACTGTCCGATATTAGACAAAGATGTTTCTGCAGGCGATTTCGTCATCATGTACAAATCTCAACATTCAACTTTCTTGTTTCTGTGGATGTTATGTTCTTGTGGCGTTCACGGAATCGACAAAAATTGATCCTATCTTCCAAAAATGACATTGAAGGTGATAATATTACGTCAGAGGTGATGGGTAGTGAATTTTCGTTAAGGAAGTATTGATTACATGAAATATGAGATTCAATTGAAGTGATAGGAGATCGGGAAAATCGTGATAAAAATTCCTGAGGGAATAGCGGCCAGTGGAAGTCACCAAGCAAATAATAGTGCAACAGTTTATGCGTGCATCATAAAGCAGTTGAAACATAGGTAATTCCTCAATTTCGAAAGACTTCCATCAATCACTACATATGTCGAACATTTCGTCATGATTTCATACAAATCAACTTATTAATGCTTACAACAACAACCATCACATAGAAATACTTCATTTCTGATGAAATTCGTGACATAAATCCGTTCGGAAAGATGAATATTTAGCATATCAACTTTATGTGTTCTATAAAACAAGCAATGAAGTAACAACTGCATCAAAAGTACGGTTCATAAAAACCGACCACTTAATTCAAGTCATAATTCAGTCATTTATCGTGCAAGTCAACTACATAAGCTATAAGAGGTACATACAATAATATGAACGCACCAACCGCTCATGAATATTCTCAACTTTCAAATAAAGTATCATAAACTCATACCTAAAAGTCGCAATTTTCAACAAGCCACGAGAAATGGCTTGCTTGAAAGCTAAAATGATAGCGATGATGTCTGTCGTGGACATGTTCGATATAAGTTGTAAGACTTGAGAATTGACTGAATTTTCTATGCACAAGCATTGAAGAGGCCTTGGTTATTCATTTTTCACATAAGTTTTAGTTGGAAAACCAAGTACAGAGGATGATAACTATGTTATATGCTTTACTAGTTCAGGCGTCCTCTCGGAGAGTTTGAGAGTCTGGCTCTGATAATGGTCAAAGAGGAGACCGAAATTGATAAAGGATATAACATAATCGTCTTCTTCTGTACTTGGTTTTCGAACTATTTCCGAACATATTTCCGTGAACAATTCAGAGGTTTACATCATATTTCACACTAGAGAGAAGCTACAGGAACCAACATTCACATCGCAGTGATATCCAAAAATCTTCTCACTTTGTAGCAAAAATCTTTGTAGCATCCCACTACCACAATCCCAAATAATCGAATGAATTCAATGCAAACATCATCATTTAGCAAATTGTTCGCTAGTTTTGACGGTTATGGCAAGCTCTACAGATGATGAATGAAAAACGTGGACTTGGAAAGTTAGATAGACGATAGGAAGGACCCGCGGTGAGTCTACGTGCTAAATATGAGGATCGAGATCCCAGTCAATCTCATCAGAAACAGACTGAGGCCAATAAGTAAGCAAAGCTTTTACCATGATATGATTAACCTTGATGGCAGAATACTTCCACAATGGCTTGTATGACCATATATTCCATCTATTGGAATCAAGATTGAAAATCTAAAACCCTTTTACAGCCTCGGGTAGCTCTGTCATGAGCAGAATTATCACTTTAAAGTTGGTCAGGAAGACTTGTTAGGTAACTTCAAAGAAATTAGTAAGAATAAAATTATCTTCAGCTCTTAGTTGTGTTAAAATCTACTTATAGGCCTGCCAGAGCACAGATTAGCAAATCGCCTACACCACAGAAGATTGAACATGAGAATGATATGAAATCTGTGAAATTTCATTGTAGATTCTCCTCTGTAGAGAATTGTCTACGTAAAACAAAACATAGAAAGAAACAATCGTGGTGAGAAAAGTGAGAAACACTCGCTAAGCACACGTTAAGAGGTAACTTCAAACAGTTGAGAAATATGGTCTATACCTCAACACCATCTTCAATATTCTCCATCTTCGTGTACTTTATATCGCCAGTGTCATCTGTATTCTGGAGGAGAAAACAAAAATCATAAGCAAATTACATACGACTTTTACGGAATGCACAATCAGCAGGAGATCGAGGTCGACATTCCCGATTCGATTCTTTGTTCAACCTAACCCACAAATTAGATCAATTTTATGCTATTGTAACAAAACAACAGGAAAATTGTGAAAAAGTTCGATCAGTCGAGATTAGGGATGCAAAGCGATTAATCGTTTAATCGTTTCAAATACTTAAGAAATGCATTTAATCGCAAGCTTGCGATTAATCGTTTTTTTGCATTTCCATTCTAATGCAAAAATACTTATATCATTTTACTGATTCTTTGGAGTTAATGAATGAATTTTCTATTAAGTTGATCAATCGATGTGAAGGCTGGAATTCTCCACTACGGAACAGAAAGGTGTGGGAACGAATGACGCACTTGTGATTCGGTGACTATGTTTAATTTTTAGTCTTATGGTAGCTTTAGACTGCACTGATATAGGCGGTCTCGAGTAAGCGTAATTAAAATGAATGAAACTCGGCCATTATGCACTAGGCCTATACTTTTAATATAAGTTGCACCAATACAAAATTTGTGCATGGGAATAAAACTTAATAATTCGTTGAGTTATCTAATATATTAATACATAGTAGATATTGAAATTATAGAAATTAATCGCTTTATGATGCGATTATTAATCGTTTATCGCATCGATGCGATTGCGATTAAAAAGTCACCCCTAGTCGAGATGTACGCGGGAAATTAATATTGAAAATAATGACAATTCTTTATTTCATGGAACTCTCCTCCGAGAATCGTAACTTCTAGAAATCCACACTTTTTCATGTTCATTTTCAACTTGACTTTCTGATCAGTTTACCACATGACAGTGCAAGCATGTAAGAAAATACCAATATAAAGAAAGAATATGACAAATATGTATGCAATAGACAAAACAGAAATGCTTATATATCAATCAATATGTTATTTGCAGAGTGAAATATTGAAAAGAGCGCATACACAAAATTAACGAAACTGTATTTGCAAAGAAGCGACCACGTGTGGTACCAAAAAGTGACATCCTTGTCAAGGTGAATACTGCTACAAAGACATCTGATGCAGAGCTTGTAAAACAATTTTGAAAATTAGGGTGCTTGCTTATCGTTCCGATCGAGAAGGACAGAGTTGCTAAATGATAATAATTATCACGAGTATTAGCTCTACAAAATTACGTTGATGCTAAAGTCAAAGACTCACCACAAATCACTCCGATCTACTCGTATCTACCACGGCCGTATGTTGACAGACCTTGGAGTTGACCATTTGAAATGCTAACTCTTATGTAATCGTTTCAAAACGTATGACGATTATCAGCGTCACTGGTCAGAAGCTGTTTTGCGGTCAGTTAAACGGATCATAAATCAACAGCCGGTTGTACAATACTGAGCTATCAATAGTAATTATTGTGACAATATGGTTGTGAACAGAAATTGTTGACGCTTGTCAGTCATGCCAAGATTATAATCATGATCACCGAACATCAAAAATAAACGTTGCATCACATTGTAGGCATCTCAGTGTGCAGCAGTTTCTTCTAGCAGATATTCAGTTCGTTATTTCGACAGATTATGAGAGTGTGTGTCAATTTTATGAGTAGCTTCTAATTAATGTCAATGTTTAAGGTTGGTGCTCACATTGATAGGTCACTTTGATGCATGTGAAAATTCTTCATTTACTGTTGCCTACATCCATGTCCTGGTCACTCTCTCTGCTGTAGCTCCTGAGGATGGACGAAGCGTCCGAAACATCGAATTTTATTTTACTTTTTTGATTTGGAGAACTGAATATCTTTTGAAATGAATCTCCAATGGCAAGTGTCAACATTAAATAATCGAAGTTTCTTCAAATTCAAATTTTACTTTATCAGAATTAAATGAATATATCTGAAGTGTGAAATAACAAACAAGAGACAACAGCGCACATACATTTTGTTACTCTACTAGGAGCAGTAATAAACACACGCGTCCACTGCAGACTGACATGAAACCGTTGTGTATGTGCATACAATTTGAGGATTTATTACATTGAAGAGAAATTCATCTCAGTGTAATCAATCATGTCCGCTATGATCAGACCCTGCAGTTGTGATCCGCTGACAAAGCGCACTAATCATCTATATTTTCCGACGTCTGTTCCCCGAAAACTGCACCCAAACAATGAAAAATTCTTTTGTGACAAAATCCGTTTCATTGTTTTCAAGTCATCGACTCTGATGACAGATGTTTACATCGACTTTGTAACGATCGTAGAGGGAGAGATCAGGAATCACTAGACGCGTTCTGATTAGGAACTACCAAAAGAGAATAGAAAGAACTCAGGAGAGAACAATAAATTCTCCCTCTCTCTCCTTCATGGTTTCAAGTTGGCAAGCTAATGATTATATTGACTTGTGAAACTGATGCAATAACCAAAGGCATTTTCCTAATTCCCGATTCTTCACATACTTCTCCAACACACTAAGATAGGCTATGAGCGGTTCAGATCCTGCGGCGTGTTCTCCGTCTAAATCCGAAGAATAATAAGGAAACCCGGAGCATCCGCAGGCAGATAATTGCAAATACACACTGTTAGGTAACGAAACCTGAGCAATTATCGAGAGAAATTAGTCCAACGACCGGAGAAGTGTCATTGAAAAACTAATTGAAGTCAACCAAGTTTGGTGGCAGAAATCGTCGCTAAACATCGGTCTTGACTACCTCAATAAGCTGGCAGATCTTGCTGTGTTAGTGCACATGTAAATAAGGATGACTGTATTCAACTACCCGCAAGATGCCTGCCCAGATGATGTATGATCTGATTACAGACATTCACCCATCGGAATAAATCATTCGGTTCCAGTTAGAAGGAATTGAAAAATGAGGTAACTCAGTCTCAAGGAACTGTCACTAGCCAGGTCCAATGCAAATCACAGTCTTCTCCAGGAAATAGTTGAACGATCAAAGATGCCCCAAGGAAACCTAAGAACCCAGGTTTGAGAAACACCCAAAACAGAGCTGGAATCAAAATATAGCCATGATAGCGTCGAGCTGAAAATAGGCCTCCTTCATAGCTCGTCCAGCAAACGGTTGAGTTCTATCTACTGCGCGAAGGTTTTTCCAAACTACACCAACTGAATCTTTTAGGCGGTCGGACAGCTCAGTTGGTAAAGGGGGTACGGTGCAGTAGGTCCAGGTTTCGAGTCTGCCTACCTCATGAGTCACCACTGTTCTCACAGAAGGCTGCCAACCCCACCCTGATGAGCTTGCCAGGCTATGAAGGCCTGCTAGCATGGCATCGTGTCTTGGGTGGGGATGATCACTGACAGTGCATACAGCCTGTGTATTGCATCCCACTGGTCTGCAACACACCTCCGTTCAGACAACCCCGTTCCACGCTTCGTCCCAACCTCTCTCACCGTCCTGTCTCGTCCTCGCTCTCCTACCAGGTTGAAGTCCGTGAATTCGTTGGCAGAAGCACTCCGGCGAAGAGGAAAATCAAAGGCCCAACAGTTTTGGCGGAGGAAATCGAAGAGGCAGATCATGGACGTGGATGGTTTGTGGTCCTCTCACAACTAACTTACAGATGAGCGAGGAGCACAAATTGCTCTCAGCGTCGCCTTTTCATTGGGAGATCGCCGTTTGTATTTCCCGCGACTATTTTCTCGCTAACAGGAGAGCAACAGGAATTGTTCCCATTCACGTGCTAATGCTTAGAAAGATAACGTTTTGAGGTAGTAGTCTGTCTCGATAGGAGAACGATCAGAAGTCAAACTCGCCTCATAATTGTGTCCGAATTTCCTTTTTATCACTGAGCTCGGTGATATCACGCGACTTTGTGGACAGAAGTTGAATGTGTTTGTGATAAAATGAACATTTCTTCAATAATTTCAACTATTTCCAAAAACTTCACTTTCATGGTGATCGAAACAAGTTTCCCGACGAACAGGAATGTCCAACGGAATCAAACACGCTCGTCTGATGACATTTGAATGTATTCATTTCATTAGGGGTGACACAGCGCTAGTTTCCGAACTTCTTAGGTGGGGAGGGTACTGCGCTCGGAACCATCGACTACTGCAGTTGAACCGGAACATTGGCCTTGTGGCCAGGGGTAGGAAAATAGCTGCAATTTAATTGGTCTTATTTGTTGCTACCAATCAATCAAATTAAATTAATCACTTGAGCAACCATTTAATTGACAATCAACTGAAATTATTTTTTGTCATAGCTAATTCCACGAAGATCTTTCCACAAAATGACTGCACGATTAATACGTGATTGATAAATACTAAGAAAGTTATTTCCATAAGACGTAGGTCTACGAAGGTGTCAAACACTTGCAGAAACAGAATTTACTTGTAATCACATGCATGCCTTTTCTACATCACTATGTTCCTTGAGCTGATTTGCATGACAAAACATGTAAATGCACTGATAACAATATTAAGCAATGACTGATATTTGATATTTATATTCTCCTCTATTCTACGAGTGTAATATTTCCAGTTCAAACACTGAAACACTGCTACTGTGGACATCACGATAGTATGTGTCTCAGTAGGTTTCTCATAGTTTGAATTTATCTAAGATAATTGTTTTTTAACTTCAGTAATAAGATCTTTTTCATTGGCCTTGTCTATTTTGATTATTTTGAACTAATCGGCCAATGGCGAATTTTATCATTAATAAGATGATTAGAATATATGAAACATATCTTTAGTTAGATCCTTTTTAATTGAAGTTTAAATGAATGCTATAGATTATTAATAATAAGTCTCGCATTAGGCTAAAATCAAACTTTTTCCCGTAAGTCTATAGAATATCATATTACGACTGTGTAGTTCTTTATATTATCCTGTATCGCTTGTAGTAATCGCTGCTCACCTTTGGACTTGTGAATAATTGTCATTAATTGAAATAATTGGTACGTGATCCAATCAATTAATTAAATTGAAGATGGTTCATGAACCAATTAACTGCAATCAGTGGCGGCCCGTCCATATGGGCGCCTGGGGCGCAGCCCTCCATTAAAAATTATTGCATCAAAGAAAATTATTTACGCAGAACATTGCGCTGAAACGCAACTGATCTGATAGACTGAATTGAACTATCAACCTGTACTGCTTAACACATTCGAAGCGTGGTTCAGTGACTCATTCAGACGTCACTCTCCCTCTCTTCTACCGGATGGGGCGCACAGTCTGTGCGCCTTGATTCATACATGTTTTGCTGATCATACATCTGCATACATCGAAGATTTTTAGCAGCTTCGCACGCGTAAACAATGCATGGATGGGGCGCTCTCAAAAAGTCCCTCTGGCTCGCTTTCGTACATTCTGATTAGGTAACGCCGCGCGTGCGTTGGGAAGTCAGATTCTGGTCAAACTTATGTTATTCTGATGCGTGTATACAAGCCTTAACTGGACTGGCGAAGCACTTTCAATCATAACTGTGTCTCACTGTGTCGACTGAAAATGAATCAGATTGCATATCTTTTAATGAATTGCTTTATCTTTGAATAAATGAAAATGACAAATGAAGTCGTTTTTACATTTCATGCCGGTTTCTGTTATCAAATTCAATTTTTTTCTTTCTTTACTTAACTTGGAAGTGTTCGAGCGATGATTTTGTTTTTAAGTAGGCTTCCGAAAATAATGTCATTATGAAGGACCACAGTAGTATATTTGCAGTGAGGCTTATCATGTCATAAACAGGCATTTATATAGGCGTACATGAAATATAGCAGAGACCGTAGTAGATGATGGGCTAAGATGAAGACGTTTGTATTGCGCCCCACATGTGCAGGACTGCACGAGCCGCCACTGACTGCAATAAATTTTTCCAGCTCCTGCTTGTGGCGGTGTTAGCTGTGTGTTCGAGATACTTAGGTGTGAACCTGGGGGAGGGGGGAGGCAAGCATAGTTCAAGACTTTTGAATCAAACACTCTCATGCAACACAAAATAAGATTGGAGTTAATGGAATGTGGCCACATGGAGAAAATGCGTCTCGTCCAATGTACTTCCGAGTAGAAGCAACAAAGGAAGAAAGCGGAGGTATCATGTCCCATGCAGTATTCACCCTTCATCATCTGAACATCTCCGGGTTCATTCCTAACACATTACTGAATCAAACAATTAGCTGAAATCTACTACTACCATAAAGTGAAACAATCTCGATCAACAAACTATGCCCTCGCCCTTCGGGCTCGTGCATAGTTTGTTGATCGAGAAAAATGCAATTAAGCTGGATATCTTTGCACGAGTTCTGTAAGTAACTTTATATTTCACAGAACTACCAGAATCTATGATCATAATCCTTAACATGATTTGAAAATCAAACCAAAGCAATTTTGAAATCAGATAGCCTGCTTCTCTGTCCATTGTACATGCATTTCTATGCAAATTCGTTGTAGAGGATGAAAAACTTTCTATGTGCTAATGTATTTCAATGAAGGAGTGCAATAAAGACTGTTTATTGCCCTCTTTGAAATTTATGCACACTTTGGAAAGCATAAACTATATTATGGAAGCAATCATCATAGAGATTATAGCACTGTGAAATATAAATGTTCTACAAGCTCATCCTACACACTCAACGCTTTTGCGACAGTAGTGAGACTGCCTTAGGAGCAAGAGGAGATCGTGCATCGAGAGACGATGTAAAACTGTCGGGTGTCAACAACAGAAATGTGAGGGGGGAGGAGAATAGAAGTACAAACACATTTCAACAAGTTTACGGCTACTAGGTCATCAAAATTGACACGGACTTCAAGAATAGAAGGGCTTGCCTCAGCGAGACCTCACCGGATACACATCCTCTTTCAGGATGAAGATATCTGCGGTGAATGAGAGCTGTTATTCGTCTCCTTCAAGTGACCCGTCACACAAGGACTTCCTGAACATCGTCATGTGTATCCAAAGTTATCAGGTTGATGACCGGTGTCGGTGCAGGTGTCATGAACTCCCATTAGTTCGCCCCTCGAGTTATCTCAACATCAAACATAATCACATAACAAAAGAAGGCACGTAACTATTTGTTTTCATTCAAAGACTTCAAACTTAGCTGATTCTCATGCTGACAACTACAGAAGGAATTCCGCAATGCATTATTTTCTGATAAATAAATATCCGGTCATCCGATACTTAATAAATTCTATAAGTAGTATCCCAGGAACGTATTTTCAATCACTCAGATTGTGTGCCCATGAGATGAAAATAGATTTTTCTTAATTGAGTGATGCACTGAACTTGAATGCACATGATACATTCACAGATTATCAGTATTGATAGGTGCATCGTGCTTGAAATCGTGTGAGGATCTCGAGTTCATGAGAATGACGTAAGACATGAATATATGCTCTCCGCATTTCCCGGTGTCAAGTGATTAAGATAAGTAGGTACAGGATTTTTGGCAGTTCATCAGGTGCATATTTCCCTCTGAACATTAGTGCACGTGGAAACACAGTGAAAGAGGAATGCTCTGAGGAGGTTCTCTCCCATGGAGATTAGAGAGCATTAGCATAGTTGACTCGCAGGAGATTTCGTTACAAGTTCTGAATCAAGTCAGGAAATGATTTTTATCATAAACCGAATTATTTGCCATGATTAATCAAACTTCTTCGCAGTGAAAATTTCCTGTCATCAACTCGAACACAAACTTCTCTACAGATGACGACAGAAGTGGGTGCTGGGAGCTGACAAAGTTCCCCAACTGTGAGAAGATAATAGAACATCGCTTGCACATACTGATTAGAAGTCATCGGTAGCAGCATATCCTTCACCTTCCCTTGCGCACATAACACATTGATACATTGTCAACATGAGAGATGTGGTACCTCAACCACGCAGACTCGAACTCTGAAGCACAGACACAACGATGAGCAGCCACATGACCTACTGAGCTATCCTAACCTAGAATCCACAGAATTAAATATTTTGTTTATCTGCTTCGGTTTGCTAGAAGTGTGATTAATATGAAATCGCCGGCACATCGAGGAACTTATTAAGTGGGCAAAAAGGAATTCCTAATACCTTACAGAGATAGGAAAAAAGTCGTGCGTCGCTTGCGGATTAATGTGAGTTCCAGCAAAGTGCTTCGATTGTTAAAATTCCTTCAGATTCGAAGAATTCAGATCATTGCCCACAAGTTTTCTCCATAATGTTGGCCCTTCCGATCATTATTAAAGAAAGTAGCAGGCGTACGAAAATTAGTCCACTTGATGATTTCACATCCTCTCCTCGGCATTGCTCACTGTATAGTGCATACACTGAATCGAAGCCAAGACAGGGATGTGTGTTTTGGTGTGTGCGAAGTGATATTACAACACGCACGCATCTCTCACAGGCTCTGGTGTCCTCTGCTGACAGCTTATTGTTTGCCATTTCCAATAGCAAGCGATACACGAATTATCCATTCGAGAAGGAGCAAGTTGTCTAATTCTGTGATGTGCCATTTCGATATTAAGGCTAGATAAGATTCTTCCTTTCTAGGTAACCGAAGCGCGCGCAGATGAATCTAATTCTGTGCTAGAATCAATAAAACGGTTTAGACCTTGCATTGTCAAAAATAGCAAAAATGAACACTCACCCCTTCAATGATATCTTTCACATCTCGAGATACAACACCCATGTAGTGAACATTTTCTTTGAATGAATGAAAAATCATTGACAATTCCGCAGAAGAGGTTTTTCTACTCATCTCAGCGCTGCCTATCGCCTTCATTGAGATTGTACCACACCTTCGACATGTACATCGTCACTAACGTTAAATAATTGCACTCAACATTTACAAGCGGACACAGCCATCCATTACATCACTGAATAAAGATCGGATTAAAGTAAAAGTAAACTGAAAACAAGCCCTCTGTAAACAAGGAGATGAGCGGCTATGATGAACAGAAATCGCTTCAGCAGTTGCAAACTCGTCCCTCACGGTGTAGTCATCATCAGACCGCAAATTCACTGTTGTTTACATCATAATAAATGCTGGGAAGGATGTCTCTTTCGTCTCGCAATGCCATTTTCAAACGTGCATGATTAGCAAGCAGCTGTGTTTATGTCGGGGCATATGAGTTAGGCAAAAGAATACGTTATTTTTGAATGGTGAATGAACTGATAAGTAAAATAGATTAATAAAAATAATAAATGAACCTTCCTTATACTCGGAAGGACATAGGGCACGGAGCCTTTCTTCCATGTGGACGAGTTGTCTCTCTTTCTTCTTGTGCTGTGTTTAGCAAGAATGCTGAGTGTACCTATTTTACCCAACCAAGGTTCGAACCAAGAGCGAACAATGTGATTGTGGAAGCAGTTACGTAGGGCGCATTGAGAGGTGTCTCAGGGTTCGAATGAGAGAACACTTTCCTAGATGGCTAGAACTGGGTAAACGTCGCCCGAGGTCATCAGCAGCTCCTGCGAGTGCCGTTTGTCGGCATGTTTTGGATTGTGACCGCTTTGAGGGCAGCTAATTTTCTTCCTATTTCTCAGTATTAAGTGTCCCACGTTTCTCTTTTACTTTGCCTATTTTAGAGTCTCTCTACATATCTCATCTCCGTCCATTGCTTTGCATTCAAAAGGATCTCAAGCATGTTTTGACTTTGCCTTGGTGATTTTGCTTTTGCCCTGTGAGGCTCTTCGTCCATCCTTGTCTTATCTTACTTATTTGTAGTTCAACTTCTTCTATTTTGTCAATTTTGTCAATGCCTTTATCTTGTTGCTTGCTTGTGATCTACTTACTTTTCTTTTTGTGTCTTCCATGTGTATGACGTCATAACTAGAATTCCGTCTTTTGATATCTGTGTCTCGTTGTTCGCTGTGAATTCCATTTACAATGTGTTTGACCATGTCAGTTCTGTCATTGTCACTACGGCCGTACTCCTCTTGACAAGAGGCCGCGAAAGCGCTCGAGGAAAAGACATCTGAAATGACTACCCTGTTTTGTCTTCTAAAACAAGAGCGAACACTCTACCACAAGGCTACATGTATGTATATATTTTGTCAGCTGACGAAAATGAAGTACCGCTGGCTCTCATACAATAACTGAAGTACTTAGAAAGAAACCTCATCATCAGAAAAAGACATTGCAGTACGCTGGATATACTTTGAGCAAGAATCTCTGAGAAAGATAGACGTGGGCCAGGATCACTAGACAAGGTCACCCCCAAGAAGCGATAGGAAATCAAATTGCAGGGAATTAACTGTACTTCCCTTCACTGGGCTGTCAAAAATCACAATGGAGAGAGGTTTATGCAGAGTCTATTTGAAGGAAATGTGTTTAATCTGCTGTTTGGAAGATGCAAGCCCAATTCTTCGCTGTGTGAATGTTGAGACTGAAATGGACTCTCAGAAAGACAAAAGTAGACTCTGTGATGCAGTATATAAAACTGTAACAAAAAAACAGCCTACTTTGGAAGGAATTTGAACCCCTGCATGTTTTGAAAATTAAATGAAAGGCATATGATGATCCATTGATAAGTGTATTGGAAGTCATGATGAAATCAAAGAGGATCTTTCGTTCGCTCGTATTAAGTGCGACGGGGAGGTGCTTTTACAATGATTAAACAAGAACATTAATACTGACGTGGTGACTTGCCACACATCATGTCAATACTTCCGCGTCGAATAAGAACGGACAAGATCTTGCAAGACTTCATCATCACTTCGAATACACGGATCACATGTCATTCTTTTCGAATCAGCAAATGATAGAACTCAACATCACCAGAATGGAGGCAAACATGTAATATTCCGTCCATGTATGCACTCATAGTGATGACGCAATTGCTATTGTACTGTTGAGACCTCATTAAGATGTTACAATTCCCCTCTAATTCCAAGATTTCCATCTCAAATGGCTTTCTCTGTGATATGAATGATTGTATCACAGGAGGAAACAGCTACTTCACATAAAGAAGAGCAGCAATGTGCTCCTGTATGAAAAATGTCACCTTTATCGACACAAAGTCACCTTCTTGTAAACTGTAATTAGAATCCAATCAAATGATTAAGACTGCATGCTAATCATGTGAAACATCCTACGTGATGTTTCCACGGAAGACCGATCGTTATTCCAATTTTGAGAATTTCATTGCTTTGATAAAAGCCTCTTCATCATCACAGACATTATTATTCAAGAGACAAACCACAAACAGGACAAGGAGATATTGAACCGCCTCCTGTCAACATAGAGAGAAGTTTCGCCGCTGGATGGAAGTAAAGTGAGAGTTGACAATGGACATAAATGCCACGTTGTGAGTTTGAGAACAAATCAATGGAAAGAACGACTTTTCTTATCGACCTGGAGAATGGATACGTTTGAAAATGATGCTGGATAATAATTGTGACGAGACAAGGACATCGCAGCATAATAACTATGATGCTGGTGATGGGATCCCTATCAGACTTCATAAATCTGGAAAATGGTGAAAACCTCTGTTTGAATACACAATTTTGACATGTTTGTATAACAATTGGGAGCCTTGTTTTGTTATCAGTGATGACAGTGGTGAAGTTTTGGCATTAATTAGTGACTACATGAAGGCAGCAAGCTTCAGATGAATGCCGTTCATGCTTTACTAGAATCGAAAGGAAATTTGCAGATGATAAACAGGAGATTGAGCACCAAATGATATCATAGGAACACATTGAATTATAGAAAACGGACTGTCAAAGACATACAATAGACAACGAACTGTTGAGAAAGAGAAATCGAAGCAACTGAAGATCTTCTTGAAAGCAGACGATGCACTTCGAAAAAGCTTCTGAAAAGCATCTCAAAAGTACAACAGAAAGCATCTTCAGATGAACTGATGCTGCGATCGCTATAGCAGACGAGAAAACACATGCTTCCAATCATTGGCATAACTAAAGTATGAACTCGCATGTCTCCATGATTACACAATACGCTGGTGCACACGCGAGCGCCGAATCTCCACATTGTGAAAAATCACTGGTTTGTACCTTCGTTTTCTATGAAACAAAAGAGAGAGGTATTGAAAGAAGCTCTGACCATCAGGTGGCATCTATGTTTGTTGATATTGTCTACACTGGTTTAGTGAGAATTATCGTGATCTTCACAGCATTAATCCTGCCTGCATTGATGCTATGTCATTGTGAGTCTCAGTGACTTCACTCTTAATTGAGCGTTTTAATAATTTCATTTCAACGCATCGACAAGCTATGGTCACAGTTTTACATGCATTACGTCGCCTTTTATGTGAAATTAAAGGCAGAACTGCGATTTCATAGCATCAGAGCAATGCATTTCCACCTGTGGACGCCTTTCTTTGCACAGCAACAGGCAACACTGCTTGCTAGACAATCCATGGCTTCAAGCATGTCTTTCAATATGAAAATAAAGAAATCTCCCCTAAGATCCGCAAGAAGATCATCTTGTATCCATGCAGCGCACGACTAACCCATCTCGTTGTCAAGGCTGAAGAAATGGTGAACTTCCACAGCGAATGTTGAATCATAAGTTCGATGATCTGACACACCGGCTCCGCGTGCACAACTGTTACACTTGTTTTGCAGCTGATCACTGAATACAACAAATGAACATTGAATTTCGAGAATTTCTTCAATAAACTGTGCATGACGAAGCCTGTGAAACGAACAGTTGACGTATGCTTGGCTCCATCTGATGAAGCTCTCACAATCCGCTCATTAGAATTCTATGTTAGCAATGCATCACTATAGTTACAGCAACCTCTAGATCACATCAAACATGAGCAAAGAAACAAAGTCGTTCTTATTTTTAGTAAGGATTCTTTCATTGCCACGAACTTGTGATAATACAGCTATCGAGTACAAAATCGGTTGCTTCTAATCCGATCAACAAGAACTGCTGCAGGTGAAAGTTGAGAGATTAGAAGGCTGACGGCTAATTTTAAATCAAAATTCACAAATGCGCTATCTATTCACATGATTATAGATATGATATATGATGTGTCACATGTGATATAATTCGTAATAGCATTTGAAAATTTAGAATGTCATAATCCTCGGAATATAAAAAAACACTTCCCTCTACTTGACAATTGTTTTAAAAGCTCATAACAGGCTGATGACGTCATCATCGACCGATAGAAGGGGCTGGACGCCGAAGGGCAGTCTAATTGTAGATATTTTTACTCCACTGAATACTATTTTAGAAGGGCTATGCTGAGCTGCGAATACTCGGGTTAATGGAGACCCTCTGATGTTCATGTTCCCATAACTGACGTGTGCTCACTTCAAAAGTGAAATCAGCTTTTAACAATTCAGTCATCTTCTTGCTACAAACAACAGCTGAAAATTTGAATTCCACTTTTCAAAAATTAATTCCTCATCTGTGGGAAATTGATGATAGATGAATTTGATAAACGTCATGCTTTCATCAGTTATCACATGAAAACTGCCTAAGGCAATGTTGGAAGTGTGTTTGATTACAGTGACAGTTTAGTGGCGCTGAATACAACTCAAATAGAGATTTTTTGGAATATATGTAAATTATAGTTATCTGACACTATTTTAGCTGTCTATTGAGCCACAGTATATTACATCGCTTTATCTCACAGTCACTTGGAAGAAAGTGAAATGACACAAGTTATAAACAACATGAATGAAAATGCTCTAAATGCTATCAAAATTCAAAAAATATTACATCGTCTAAAAGCCTGATTCAATCCATCAATCATTGCATATTGTGTAGTTCCTTCTGTGGACATCAGTAAATAAAATGACCAAAATTGAATAATGTCTACATCTTCTGACCACAACTAAGCGGACTTGACATCAACAGTCTGCCACATTAACAAATGAAGCACGGCCTTTCACATGGCATGAAGTTCATTGATATTGAGATTCTCTTTCAATGAATAAGATGTGCTTAATGTTTTTGAACGGTAATTCTGCGATGAATCTTACTCATGGTGTATCTTTTTGCACATTCCCGCGATCATGACCTGCATTCATTGATGGATAACTGATGGACAGATGATGCTGTCAGACAATTTTCGTTGAAAGTTCACTCGTCTTCATGTTGAAATCCTGACCACAACTGACCACTTGTGAAATTAAAATATATGCCAATATAATCTCTGGAACGTGAGGCTTCATAGGGTACTAAATTTGTTAGAATTGAAACACATCTTCCATGCGAAAATTACGTTTGAAAATGGGTTGACATTTTTGTGCAATCATTTATGAAACGGTCTGTACATCATAACATCTTGTTCAACAGAGACCTGCTCTGGTCCTGTTTAAAATAGTGTCAAACGCATCTGACCCTTCCACATTATTGCTCCCCGTACGTCATCAAATAGCCTCCTGATATCTTTCTGTGATCAACTATAGGCGACCTTTTCCATGTCTGTTTCAGATATCTCCAAATCGATTTCAGATTTCTATAATCAAATTTCAGATATCTATCAGAAACTCAACGTTGAAGATATCTGAAATTCAATTGTAGAAATCTGAAATCCATCTGGAAATATCTGAAATAGAAATGGAAACGGTGAAGACGAAATTGTTTCACGGAACTTTGATTTTCAATAAACTTCACTTCATTTCTCTCTCTCTCTCTCTGCTTGCTCTGCTCTCTTAAACTTAGACAGGAAATCAGCAGTACAAATCAGAACACGACCCATGCACATTTCCTGGGCCAATCTCATCATCCGCTGACGACTTCCAACCGCCCCACTTCTAATCTAATCCTCGAAGACAGCTGGCAGCGCAAATTGAGCTAACAAACAACGACTTTGGCCATCATCGAAGTCCTACTCTAATCTGACCTCTTCCAACTATCTTCATTGACAAGAAATGAAGGAGTATTGGAATTCGATAACCACTGGGTCTCCACTGAAGTGAAAGAAGACGTATAAAAAGTATGAGGATAGCGCAAGCAATTACTTTTTATGGGAAGTCAGAGAGGTCAACTCGTAATTTACATCGGCCAGAGGACATTGAATTCCATGTCGAGGGAAATAAACGACAACCATCTGCGCAAAAGCACGAGGGAAGGATGAAATTCGGCATTATAATACTCTTTCATGTCCGCCTCAACAAATAGTCTGAGTGAGGTAAGAAAACCGAAAACAAATGTTATTGAGAAGGAATTCTTCGCTCGCTTTGATGATTCCGTAATCATCTGACATTCAAATTCATCGGCGCTGATCTCAACTGTGACGATTAAAAGAATAAACAGATGAACTCGGTATAAAGAAAAATTCGTGGAATTTCAGATCGATCCCGTATTCAAGTCAGTTCGTACTTAACACCTAATAAAACCAATTCACGAAAAATAAGCTCTTTAATACAGCATCAAAGACCGGGTTATAAGCTAAACAACTTATGTTTTAAACTTTAAACAACGGATGTTTTAAATACAAAATACATTTTCAAAAATATCTCAAAGTTTCAATATTGCCGTTCACAAGACTAAAGAGAAAAATAGTGCTAGGTAATATATTCAGATATTATCGAACTTTGCAGATGGAGATCGGCTCTAAACTCACCTTGAAATGCTATTTGCCTAAAGATCGGCAGTCACAACTGTGACGAGGTATCTATTCATTGGTCATAACTGCTATGACAACTGATGTGAAGTGATGTGGTGGTGAGGGTTTGATCCTGACAATTGACACAGTCGCATGTAAACGCATCGTGGCTCAGTTGGTAGAGCAGAGGTCTAGCAACCCTGGGGTCGCAGGTTCCAATCATGCCAGGCGCACATCCTTTGCATGGCAATTTGATCTGTCGTTCATTTCATTTCATTCTATTGTTAAATGCCAACTTTGAAAGGCTAAGGACCAGGAAGAACACTCAGATAAGCTACATGAGGCTACATTTCATGTATAGATATCGGATAATATCTAATAACAATGCATCTGGTAGATTTTCTCAATAAAATATCAATGGTACCGAAAGAAGTTCTCATAGATATCTAGTATTGTTATATTCTATCCTTTCTATCAGATTTCTCATTGATTTCTATGTACCAATGACTGTAACAACATTCGCAAAAGAAATAAGACCCTGTGTTTCCATGACGTTTAGGGTCATGACGACAGATCAAACTGCCATGCAAAAGATGTGCGGCTGGCAGGATTCGAACCTGCGACCCCAGGGTTACTAGACCTCTGCTCTACCAGCTGAGCCACGAGCCGTTTACATGCGACCCTATATTCCATCAATCGTTTATTTCATTTCATTCTTTTGCGAATTCACTAAGATTATTCGTATTCTCTAAATACGTTAATATTGTTGTTCTTCAATAGATTTAATCATCCTCCTGAAAATCCAGTTTAAACATTGCAAATGAAAAACTCTCGATTGAAAGAAATCTAACACTGTCCAAAGATCTGAAGAATGAAAGGCTACTCAGTCTACCTTTTTTCCTATTTAAAATACACAATCAAATCTGACATCAAAACCAAATTATCTAAGAGCAGAGTACGGGCCTCATGATTCGTGCAAAGTTCAATTTCATGCATGTTCACGTGCGAGAAAAGTGCACAACGGTCGTAGACAGTTAATAAATGAATTTATAATCTACAAAGAGAATATTAAAACTTCTGTTGGGAAAATGTATTCTTCAAGAATTGATCCATCAGTGTCCGATTGAATGCAAAGCATATGCGGTCGCCTGCAATCATGAAACCTTGTTGTGAAAGCAACTTCTGTGCAGCTCAATGCTGACATGAAAACTCCGAGCATTGAAATGCATTAATAATGAAATGTTTGAATTTCACTTTTCTCTCAAATTATACTAATACATTTGGCTAAATAACCGAGTTCACCAAATTCAGCCGGATAACAGTCTGAGCATCATTTGAAACTCTTTTCAATTCCGAACAAGTTGAATGAGAACCGACGCCAGCAAAGATTCCTCTGAAAACATTACAAATCGTCGCTCAATATAAGATAAGGATCACAGTCTCCAGGCTGATAAGGATACACAAACATATACAGAGCAAACTGCACACACAACAACGTTGGTTGGATTTCAAATTGATCACATGATCGACTACAAGTTGTCAATTACTGTGATATCGGACATTCTTCGACAAGACATAGATTTAGTATTGACATCAATATCACGTTCATATTGCATGCATAATCAGGTTTGAAAGCGTTGACTATGAATGTTAATTAACCATTTATCTTTAGATTAGTGTGAGCGAACATTGGCATGGTTTGAAATGAAAGCTTGTGTAGATCCCAGACGTTAGCCAGCCGTCGCAATGAACCTATTGATTATGTGAGTTAGAGATCTCACGATCATGGAACAGCTGAGAGATTTCACTGCACAAGGAGTGAGTCAATTCACTTCACTTGACGATGGTCAACTGACACAGTCGACAGTCTTGTTTATTTAGTTGACTAATCGCCCAGAAAGGAAATCTTTTCAGAATACAATTTCTATGACGGTGTTGGACAATTCATCTGACCAGAGGGAATGATGTAACAGTCTGCCACGGGACGGTTGAAAGTTGACGAACGATGACCTTGCCAGATATTCCTTCACTTCAACTCATTCTATCAAAATGTTTGTAGTTAGAAAAAGTGAATGACCCGAGTTTTGAAAGCAAACATTGAATTGAATATCGATCTCCCACCCCTACCTCAAGTGGAGTAACAGCTGTGGACATAGTCCCACCTTTAGCAGCATCTTTGTCCGGTCAATGCAAGAATAATGGGAGTTTACGATATCTTCATTATAGATGCCAAATTAATAATCTGTCGCATATGTGCAGGATTTCTCTGTATGAATTATAATTTCGCCCGATTCCGCGGCGAAGAAATTTTAAACTTTGGGGATACTTTCTAATAATATTTCACATTTTTTCCTTGCGGGAAACCTCTAGTTCGGATTTACTGTTTGCCCGAATCGGCTCGGATTTATAATTGCTGAATATGAAAATCATGTAATTATCGAACTAGCGGACTGTTATCGCGAATTCATGAAATCAATTTCCACATGCAGGAAGCTGTCAGAAAGTGGGGGATTGAAGGGGCGTCAGTTGACAAGTCTTGAACAAGTGCCCATTCTAATGAAAAAAATTAACTACTGTCTACAAACCCTTTAAAGAATTTAAAACAAACTAAGAAACTGACGAACCTTCGTCAACCTGTACCTTCCGGTGGTTGTTAGTAAGTTATGTGAATAACTGATCGATATTCATATATGAGTTTTCAAAATCACACATCTTAATCCATGTAATGTGCAGCTAGTAGGACCTGATGAATTGGTTCAAAAAAGGACAACGAAAATAAGGAGAAATAAAATAATACCGCTAATACTAGCCGTTGATTAAAACAAGTATTGATAGAATTCCCTTACGGATGAATATAACTCATACAAATACTGACTCTTAGCTTGCCTGATATTCTGCTTACTAACGAGAATTAATGATATCCTAAGGAATCCAAGTAAATCGAACGAGATTTATAGTTTCCAGTTATAACAATGCTTCAGTGATTGTACTTTCATGGAATCGTGCGACATGAGATCGATCAAATCACATCCACAAGTCTGACGCGATCAAGGACAATGAACGGCAGTCTAACTTCCTGAAACTTATCACTGCCGACATGTCGGCTTTTACATGAACAATCCCATTAATGTTCCAGCTACAGAGAATCAGAATTTGATCACACACAAGAATGCTGTGACATTAGCATGAAAGCGGCAGTCAACTTGTGGGGGTTCCATCAATTGACACATTCGGCTGAGTCACAGCCAACGCGCTCCGAAAGATTTGAAATAAATGGATTTCGGGAAAGTTCAAGTCAAATAAAGTGACTTTCATCAATGCATGCACGATATATCAGGTTAAAATGAACGCAAAGGATGAGGCGAGTCTTGGTTGAGATTTATCCCGATGAGCATGCCTGGCGCACAATGTGAATTCTTACGGTCACTTAGGGAAGATCGCATGGACAATGTGACCTTTGGGCGGCTTTTCCTGTCTTTTTCTGAAGTCTATGTCAACAGGAGTTTCCATGTTCTCAATCACTGAAGAAAGCAATCATAAAACAATGACTACAGTAGGAAGATATATTATTGTCACTTTCTATGACTTTCCTACTTGATAAATGCTGTAATGGACGAATTGGGCTCTGATTACGTAATTTCACATGCTACTGAGGCTATGACACAGTCAATGTTAAAATAGATGACATGCTAAAATAAGAGTGAAGTCTAGGGCCTTGTAAATTAGCAGTCCAAATTCTACCCACAGATGCGCACAGTGCTTCCTATATCCCGAACAGCGGGCATGCATTTGCTCGTTAATAACTGTAATCAAAACTTTCACCTGATACGGAAATATATAGGTCCAGCCATGGAGTTCTTATTGGAAATAAATATGTAAAACATGTATGTGTTTGCACAAAATATTTAATTAAATATTGAATAAATTACATGTAAAAAATTGCTAAATAGATTTTGATGAATATCAAAATATCAAACATAAGGCTCCCAAGAAGCATTTCATCTAACATAAAATAAGGATAATAATCAATATATTTAGTTAGTGGGTGCCATCCACAGTGAAGCAAAACATTAAGATTGGCATCAAAAATACATGAACGAAGATATTCAGCAAAACGATAACATAAGTGAAATGATGATTCATTAAAATGAAATTATGTAGAGATCATAGAATCAACACTGTATAGACTTATAAACATGAATGATATATGTCATGCGTAGAATGAAAAGATATCTGGCAGCAGTAATGTGCTGCTAACCCATCTCTCCCCAACCACACAACAAAAAAATCATCATGAAAAATTACATGTACAAAAATTCTTCTAGCCCTTCACATTCAGCTCGACTATTTATCGAGGGCTTAAGCTTCCGTATAAATTATAAATAAATTCCGTAATGATCATTCTACGCATCATAGATATTCATGTTTATAAACCTATGCAGTGTTAATTCGATGATTCTCTACATCAAATTTTCATCTTTTGTATTTACCATGAATTCTTTTCTTGAGAATGGCTATGGTGTGAATAGTCGAAATATATTGATCAACCTTTTCTACGATTTTATAATAAACAACTTGACTTTCTTTCAATACAAAATTTTTAACAGCTCAAAGCATTGTAGCTTGAGATTGCTACAGCACACGATAGGTACACAGAGACCGTAGTTTCATTGTTCATGACTTCAGAAAGTTAGTACTGATTACTGTGTAATGAGGTGACGATGTTGGTCATGCTGAAATGACCCATTGCTTGGACAGTAGGACAGTGGGCGCGGCATTACAGCACCGGTAAATCGGAAACAATATGAGCTAAACTATACAATTGTCTTTGACGTCATTGCGCTATCTGTGTTTCTCTCATTTCCAAGCTACCCGGTGCATCATCAGATGAAGATAAACTGACATTTCTTTTTATGCACTTACGGTAACTTCTAGAATATCTCCAAGGTAGTACCGTCCCTAACACATCCAAATCTACAGCCGTAATTGTTCTCCCCGTGTCTTGCTGACACTACGTTAGATGAAAGCACTACAGCTTGATTTAGAGTTACAGGAACTATCTTGTATGCATCCTAAACAAGAAATCTTCAGAGACAATTTATATCCTTACTTAGCGACGTGAGACAGATAAGTAGTCAATAATGATTAAGCAAGTTAACTCATCGCATTCTGCTTGTACAAGTTCACAAGAAAGACGGAATTAATATTGATTTCAATAACAGAGCCATTTCCGAGGACTCTTTTTCTTTCGAATCATAAGACGGTTAAAATAGATACTATAGTAAAAGCATTGATGCTCTTGATTGGATTGAATTTACATAATGATAGTAATGAGCAGTATAAAGAAACCATCGGTCTTCCTTCTTCTGACGAATTCAATTAAAAGGAATACACCCTTCCCTAATGTGGGCCTCGCATGCGCACCTTTATAGTTGATGGCGGTTGCTGTATTGTTGAACCAGCTGCATTTTACGGTCTTCAATTGTTGGTATTCTAGTCACATGATTGCTCAGGGAAAAGCCGGCTTTTGAGGGCTCCTCTCAAAAGCCGGGAAACATCATTGTGAGCTGGTCAAGCAATGCGTACACAGAATTCTCGGTTCGAAACTGACTGCATAGGAGAGGCATCGCCACCAAACACAGTATAAATTGGAAAAACCTCATGAAAATGGCAGAAACAGAAGCAGCTCCCGGTTGCAAAGAAAGCATTGGAATCCTGCCAATATTGAGGTCACATTTTCTGCAGACCACCACACTCGTCTAACGTGTTGCGTCCCTTGATGTCATTAAGCTAGCGTACCGAATGTTTCTTCAAAATCTACATGTACAACTGCGATCATCGTAAGATTTTCATGGATCTGATACATTCCGGGCCACAGCTAGAAGCCGGTCGCTAGGCACCGGTCAGAACCTGATCAGGCTAGAAATCCAACTCAGTTCCAACAACCGGCGGAAATCATGATCAGAAATTCTCACAGAAAGTCGATGGCCTTGAGAGTGCCAATATACCGTTCATTAATTATGAACCTGAATATACATATCTTCAGTAAGAACGCCAGTGTATGTTGAAGAGCTAATTAGATGAATACTCATTCAAGCTATCGCTAAATAATGAATTGCTAATCAAATTAGAGGTCATGCAGAACAAGACTTTGTAAGTGCTGCGTCAACATTGACAAGACGTTGCTAACTCAAGTCGACTCAATTCCCAATCTGCAGTAGAGAAGAAACCAGTCTTGAGACATATTAGCACCTTTTACTTGGAGATCTTCGTGGGCGGCAATTATGTCACACCCAGAGAGAAAGTGAGATCGTCGCAACAGATGAGAAATCGCATTTGCGACACTGAGAAAACTTAATCACTGCAGCATGGGATTTCCAACACACGTTCCCCTAAGCAGACGTGGCGAAAGTCTCAAATATCGAAGGAAATTCGATACTACAGAAATATACAGAATTTCAAATCCGCCTGCAAGCTATATTTCTCATGGATCATGTCATTCAACATTTTCTTCGTTCAAATTACTTCAGCTTGGTATCATTATCCAATACGACAGAACTATCATTTTGCGATGAAAATCAGAGATGAAAAAATCCTGATGAGTATCAAAATGATGTCAGCCTCATTCTGTGATGCGGAAATCACACAAATTACCTGCTTATGAGATCCACATCTTCCAGTAAGGTAGCAGTCTATGGAAAGATGGCGCTGAGGCAATGTAGAAACGGCTGCATTCGGTCCTTTCCCAAGAAGTCGGTCCTTTGTCTTGATTACATAATATTAACGGTCAAATTTCAACGACTGCCCTTCCCATTCAGTTTCTATAAACGTGCCACTCAATCGCTTCGATGATAGAATGATTGATGACAGCTCATTTGACGAAGTTTGACAGCAATAGTACGTCTAAAGGTGTTAAATAACTAAACATTTTGATATTTTGATGAAGTTACAGGATCAAATATCGTTGATAGCGATGAGCTGTCAGTGTTGGATATTATCCAATTAATGTTTGCAATGTATGCAATATATTATATTGCATATTTGTTATGCAATGTTATATTTGTTTGTATGCTATATATTATATGTATATATTGCATATATGTATGCAATATATATTATTTCTTACAAAAAAAGGAGTATACTATCAAAAGAATCTCATCATCTCGGTACACCTTCATACTGAGCAATAACAGTGATAAGCGCGTAGAAAGAACATAGGAGAGATGATACGATAACACTCAGCACAGCATGACACCAATTAGGAAAAGGGGACTGAATGGAACTTCTGAAACTTGGGGTGACGGAGTGGGAAGAGACTCGGTAGGAAGAGACGGACTATGAAGGGACTGAGTGGGAAGCGATCTAGTGAGATGTCACCGTAGAAACGAATTCACTGTAGTCATGCTTTCTTACAGCGATACTACTATTTACTCCGGCAGATAGAGCGAGTTGCTGCAGGGAGCGAGGTCGAAAATGAAATTTCCACACAATTGTGTACACCTAGGGCCTATGCCACGAATCTGCGCGTCTGCGAAGTTCTACCGCGTTCCTCCTCTTGTCAGGGTTCTTTTCAGACAGGATAAAATGAAGCACATGTGAATAAAGTCGGAAGTGTACTGAAGTTTTCCATGGAGATGACATTTGTCTCTGTTTACTCTACTAATTTGAAAAGTTTTCTAAGTCTCGAGCCATCACATTTGCCATGGAATGTCTTCAAGACATAATTAAATGACCGATCATGTGTTTAAATGATTGAGAGAAGCCCTGACAAAGTCTTGTGCGAGGCCTACATATCATCCTCAGGCCAATGAAATACTTGTATAGAAGTTCAATCGCACAAGCATCTACAGAACTGAACATGCTTAGATTCTTACTTCGGCATACAGAACAATTTGATCAAATATATCTGTAAACGAATGTCAATGAAAATATTGCAAATGAAAATGGGTCCTGACAAGTTCTGAAAAATGTCAGCAAAGTTGAACGATGCGCCTTACTTTTATTGACATTGACACGTTGATAACCGTGATCGGAACGCAGCGGCCTGACTTCTTGGATACAGGGTTTGTTCTTGTTGATTTTAAGATACCGGCATTTTTCTTCATCACCAATCATTATGTCACTGTTGTCTAAACACTGATAAGTGACTCACGAAACACGATCATTGAAGGAGTATCTTTCTTTCAGATGTTCACTATCCATGTTTGTCTACCCGAATGGTATCGTGAAGGAATGAGTGTCTAAATGTCTCTGAGACTTCCGGAATATTCTGACTCATCACAGATCGATAAAGCTTCAATAGCAATTTTCATCGAATGGCAGAAACTTCTTAATGTCAAGTGGAAATGTCTTCTGCAATATGATTGCAGGTGGAAACAATATAACTGCTCGTGGACAGACACCTTACGACATAGCATTTATTGTTCTTACGCATCTTCAGTTTTATTGTCATTTTAGTCCACGTCATCAAATGAAATCATCATCTATGCCAGTGCTATTTAACCATTTCCAAACCACGGTACCTCTCCCAATCAATACGTAAACTCACGGGCACTCCGGTAGCAAACGGTAGCTTAAGAGTGCTTTTATCTCCTGCGAAAAACCGTAATTAGAGAACACTTTATTCCTGCAGACTCATTTTCTAAACTAAATTATTCAACCGTTGATACTCATCTGAATTTAGAACAAATGATTTTTTTATCTCAGCCTACTATTTCATGTCACAGCACATCATTGAAGCGCACTTTACTTCCATTTTTCAAAAATCAAATATGAGTGCAAAACATTTCATTTATTATAATCGAATTTAAGTTTGAATAATCATTTTGTCTGTATGCGAAGTATGAACAGCAGCAGCCTGATGACTAGTATGAGTGAACTGCTACAAGCACGCGCACATCCCATCAAAATTAAGTGCTGCTGAGTGCTGACGATAGCAAGAGCAGGGTGTCGCAGTATAAGGAACGCCTCATCACTTTGCCTAAAATCGGAGTTAGAGTCCTAGCGAAATTCAGGAGCCTGGAGTCAGAGACCTGTCAAGATGATTGGAATGATCTGAAAGGCCAACATTTCTGATTTATAAAGAAGTGGAAATTGCTTAACTCCGCAAGACTCATAGAGAGACCAGCAGATATCTGAATCAAAGGTCGTCCGCAGAAAACGCCAGACCATAATACAAAATCATCAGATAACAATAACGGAAGAAGCATGGACGTCAACACAAGGAATCGAGATAAATAAACACTTTGCACTGAAACTTCATTGGAAGTCAAAAAGTATATCTAACCTCTCAGACAGGAACTGACACTGGAGAACGGACAATTTCTATCTATCGACAAACTGCGGTAGATATCGGATGGGCTGTCATTCAAATTCTAAAATAAGCGGCATCGGAAGTGTTCCAGGTCGCAAACTCAAGGTTGAAGTATATCAGCCTCGGAAGTCGGATGGAAAGACAGTTTGTCCGAAAGACATAAGAAAGAAATGTCTTACACAGGATACATTCAAGCACACACAGCAGATAATAGAATATATAAATGAACCTTGTTTATACTCGGAAGCACATTAGGCAAGCGCAAGGAGCCTTTCTTCTATGTGGCGGAGTTGTTGTATATTCCACTCTCATTCTCTCAGTGCTGAGTGTTTAGCAAGAATGCAGACTGTACCTATTTCTAAAGTCCTAAGTTTGACCCCACCAAGGTTCGAAACAAGGTCTCCCGGAAGCAGAGCGAACACTCTACCACAAGGCCACAGTACCAGTGGCGAATAACGATCGTAACGAATAAATCTCTCCATTTCTGCTTTCTGAGTTAGAATATGAACGGTTCTGTACTAAAAATGTGCGAAAATGTTGCACTATGTAAGCATTAATAAAAAATTCAGTAAAATGTCAAAACAGCACATTTTAAATGCAAATAAGAATTGAATTTCTGCAAATGTAGATAAGCTGTGATTTATACCTAAAAATCCTCGAAATGATCATCACAATAGAAACCTACGGAAGGTGAAGACCCATGCCGTGTGTCATTTCCACTACGTGAGAAATCATCGAATTACTTGGATATTTCCACTGTCGCAAGTAAGAACACATTCAACTTCTTTGTCAATTTCAAAGCAGCTGTCTGCAGTGCGTTAGAAATGAAGAATTACAGGCGTACCCGGAAATTGATAAACATGCCCAACCGCCAATACTGTCCTGAGTTGCATTTATATCATTTCCCAACGTGAACACTATTGAACATGTCTAAACTTACACTGAACGTAATCATGCTAGCAGTAACTGAAATAGCTTGCAACATTGAACTTAATAGTTAATTTACACGAATAAACGACTACATTTCCTTCCTTACTTGCTCCTCAACTCTTCTCAACACTTTTAACTCCCTGACATCTCAAACTGAACCGAATTAAATCGAACAGAACCCAAAAATGCAATGCATATCAGATATCGAGCGAAATTAGCCACTCAGTACGCCTGCACTGCGTTCATTCCTGTTTAAAATAAGACCGATCTTTGCTTGACGCGTAGTATTCAATTCAATCATGGTAAATCGGAAATGAGATTTGAATGGATTTTCCTTTCGAATGACTTTTAACACATGAAAGCTATCAATATCCTTCACTTTCTGATAAAGCATCGAGACATTTTTCTCCGATCATCTTTTCTAATAGAGGGATAGATTTGTGTCAATGAGAACTACCTCTCGGACACAGAGATGAC
The DNA here is from genome assembly GCA_907163375.1 of Prostheceraeus crozeri. Lineage (NCBI taxonomy): Eukaryota > Metazoa > Platyhelminthes > Polycladida > Euryleptidae > Prostheceraeus > Prostheceraeus crozeri. Next base: position 172,002 of record CAJQUW010008086.1, on the reverse strand, counting down.
ATTAATTATTTGTGATTGACTTCCTGGTTTGATTATGAAGAAGGATTCCTCCCCTTCACATCTATAGTTGAGATAAAATATTGAATCGATTTCTAGGTTAACTGCTATCAAATTCGATATCTTCCTGTGTCGGGTCGTCGACCTCTGATCATCCAAATCTGCGTGCAACAGACGAGATCTAGACATGTATACACAGATATCGCTGTATAGATATCTAGATCTCCTTAGTATGACGGAAATCACTTACCTTGAGGTCGTGCGAACTGCAAGACAAACACTTAGTGCAGGAATATACAATGCTCATCCTACAATCCAACACTCAAGCCTCTACAAACAAACTCTCTCTATTCATACTCAGTCCCAAGTGAAGAAAAGAACACAAGATGTCACTGACGTCGTCGTCGAATAAAGTTGTGACTACCTGAGCGGGCAGTAGCGAGCAAGAGAAAGCGAGAGAGGCCGCTGCGCGATCAGCCAAGGCACTTGCGTGTAAGTGTGTTGACTAGACGAATGCGTCGTCACGGGTTAGTGGCCAACCGTCGCGACGCTCACGACAAACAATTGTGCAGCAGCAGCAGCAGCAGCTGATAGCGACGGTGTAAGGCCGGAGCACGGGACAGGCCCGCTCCGCCACAATCTCATGGTCAAGGCACAATGAAGAAGGCGCGATCTCTCTGCTGCTGATGTGAAGCTGCGACGAGATAGGGAGAACTCAGAGTAGAGCTGTTGGCTGGGAGATGAAGAGCGCAGGGAGTGACGAGGAGGAGTGAGGAAGCTTGAGCGTGTGTGTGATGATGCCAAGCTGTAACCTTACGTAACACGAAGAAGAAATCCGCGGTCACTAAAAACGAGCACTCACGGGTGGAGTGTCTGCAGTCATGTCATCTCGGCGTGCGTCGACTGAATTAGGTATGAATTTCCGCGACGACGCTCGAACAATAGTTGACTGCGTGCGGCCATTGATTCATGACGTCATCGATGACACGGTGATCGCACGCACCTCCGTTCATCACGACAGCCGGGAAAACAGCTGACACACCATTGCGACATCATTTCGGGTTACTACGAAGCAGATCAGATCAACTCAGACAGGAAGAGGGTTGTTGCCGTTTATATAACTCCACGCGACATTCCATGTGACTCATTCACTTCGATCTCATTTATACAGGAAGAGAGAGCATATTAATATTCATCAATCTAATGCGTTAACCTCTGATTAGGACAATTTCACTGAAGTATAACTGTTACCGGAAGTTAAACGATCAAAACACGCCCAAGTCCGAACTTCACTTGCAAGTGTTGACTGCACTGCTATTAAATGCAATGCAATCATGAGGAAATCTCGACTACAATCATTTCAACCGCTTAGGGAATGATCCTACTGAAAGTAGCAGTAACATGCGAGACACAGAGAAGGAAGTAGCGCTCTTGGAATCGCGTTCAGGACTCAAGAAAAAGGTCACGATGAACGCACGAGACACAGATAAGGAAATCATACTCTTGGAATCGGCTTCAAGACTCAAGAAAAAGGCCACGATGAAAACTTTCGATTTGAGTATCACAAAAGTATTTGTTTCTAATGTTTGATACTCTGATATTAATTATGATAAGATAAGATGTACAATAAATTGAAATTTAATAAATAAATCAATATTGCAATAAATTGAATAATATAGAACGTCTTAATTATGTCAGAATCATACAAAATTATTATCAAACTATTGGTACTTGTAGATTAAGCCAGGGCTGCAGTAGAAGAAACTCGGTGTCTTCTATTCTGACGGAAAATGCTCGAATTTGCTCGAAAATGTTCCATTTGAATGTCTAGACATCACACATTGGCCAATTTGGTGATGCATACAGGTCTATGATTGTATTACAATGATGGTTTTAGGTCATGCATGGCCATGATTGAGTCGGAATGTACGAGTGCAGTCCATGTTGACCAAATAGTTGAGTTTAATTACTTATGATCATTGAATGCTACATAAAAAGGATGGTAAAGAATGTTATTTTTATCGGTGACAGTCACCATTTTTATCACAGTGAGTGGTGACCTTTCAATCTTTAGTTTAGTCAGTAGAACCTTATTATCAATTGCTTGGAATGGATGGACCATATTTACGAGAATAAAAGAATGTGACTGACAATGGATGTAAATATAGATGCAATCGGTAGTCAAAACGACGGTCATGTGAGGTAATTTTTACAGCAATCTCGTGACTTGCAAGTGTGTAGTTATAGATGAGACAGCAGTCCTATTGATTTGTGACATCGGATGAAATGTTGATTGTGCGAGTATATAGAACTTACACTTCTTCCAGCTCATTGTTTTCTAACGCTTGATCAGGTGTTATGGGTTAACAACCATTTTTTAAAACCTAGGGAGATCATTATATTCAGGCATTAGAAATGCTATTTTCGATACCACTATTCTTTCCCCCCCCACATTTTTCAAGTTAACCAAAATCATTAAATTTTGCCAATGTTAGTCACATTGGCCGCCTAGAACTGACTTGATCTGTCACTGAGTAAGGTACTTATGGGTTATCTCCCCCCACGTTTTCAAATTTGTCTAAAATCCGTAGAAAGGAATCAATCGTCACAAAACTTTAAGCACAAGTAAGTGAGGTGATTCTCTAACCAATTGCAAAAATTTAGGCAAATCGGACAAGTAGTTTTTGAATTAGGAGCGATAACTTGAGGCGAAGCGATGCTGACTTATGGCCTCACCGTATAGGAGCAGAAAGAGGTCAACAAAGTCATTTCCCGACAACTGGTGAGGTGATCATGACCAGGCCACATCCCCTATATTAATATGCTTGGTTTAATAAAGGTGTGGCAAAGTAGTGGTCGTGGGAAGATTTCAAATAACAGTGGATGAGACGAAGAGGGAGAGAGAACAATGCACACACGAGTCACAACAATGCGTGCGGTTGAACAGACGAAGTCAGATCAAGCTGTTGACATCGCTACACTTCACGTGATCGTCTCTCATACAAGAACTACCTGTCCAATCTGCATAAAATTTTGTATGTGGGTAGAAAATATGCTTAGGTACATGTACCTGAAGTTTGGTGACGATTGATTTATTTTTGCAAATTTTAGACAAATTTGAAAACCTGGGGGGGGGGAGATAACCCATAAGTAACCTGAGTGACACCACAACACGACTGATAAGTCTTACTTGAACCCTGAGATGAAGGATTGGCCCCTTTGATACTCAGTTAGAATACAAGGTACAGCTGTGATCATGAACTTGGTGTGATTGTTGTCTACAGACAGATGACGAGCAGTTGTCTAGTTCTGAGGCTGTAAATGTTCTACATGTAAGATAAGAGGAGTTCTACACACCAGGGATTGTAAATTCACCCAATAAAAAAACCCGGAAAATCGGGAAAAACCAGGGGTTGAATGCTTAAATTTGAAATATTTACATTAGATTAATTTCGCAAAAAACCGGAAAAACCGGAAAATTGCGATCCCTGCTACACACTCAACGCTATGCCACGTAAGCGAGAACAAGTAGGAGCAAGAGAAGATCGTTGACGATGCAACACTTCTGGGTGTCAACAACAGAAATGTGGGGGGGGGAAGAATAGAAGTACCTTATTTTCTATATATTTATGCACAAATATTATGTTACACAGTCTGTTACAAATACAATAGAAAATGTATCTTCATCGCTGTGGCACTGTAGTAGAGGTTTGAGTGACTCCAGGAGATCGAGATTCGATCGTTAAACGGAAGGCTCTCAGAGCTGATGCACTTTGAAATTTTCAAATTCAGGACTAGGAATGAGAGAGGTTAATTGATTCCGGTTACATCAATGAGTCTCCCCTAACGACGGACAAATGGTACAAGGTCTATTTATTTATTTCTGGGGCATGATATTCTGTGAGTCAAATAGTGCTGCACTCACAGAATTAGACAGATCGTCTCTTCTTCCGTTTGACTAGAATGGAAACATTGGAACATGTAACGCAAATGAAATGGCACAATCTCCTGACATAATACCATAGCAATCGAACAATGAGCAGCCAGTTCAGCATTAAACACGCCAAATTGTGCAAAGTTTCAGTGACTGTTATCAACCGGATCACACAGCAAAGAGTCAAGTTCTACAGAGAAATTTGTGAACGTTTTTTCATGCGCCTGCTAACTTTTTTTAAAATGATCGGAGGACCCACCATTATCGAGAAAACTTTTGCGCAATGATCTGAATTCTTCGAATCTGAAGGAGTTGTGGCGATCGGAGCATTTTGAAGAAATTCACGGCAATCCGCAAGCGACGCATGACTGCTTTTCCTATCTCTGTAAGGTATTGAAAATTTCTTTTTGCCCACTTATTAAGTTCCTGCATGTGCCACCTGTTTGAATCAGTTTGCACTTCTAGCAAAGTGATGCGATTAAACAATCTAATTATGTGGCTGCACTGCTCTGCAGCAAGCGCACAAAAATACATCGTATGATAAATATAAAGATCATCGACCGGTTACACAGATATGGCTAACAAATGGTTGGCAGATGAATTCAACCTTTCAGAGTAAAAGAAGACAAGCGAGAATTGAGCGACCAGATGTGTGATGCACTACCTCCACAAAGTTACTTTTCAACGGAAATTAAGTCGATCAACAATGATTTGCAATTATCAACCCCTTCAGCAATTAATTAATTGTCAGCCCCATGTTTTGATTCTTTAATTTAGACACCTTGGGTGCATCGGTTTCCTTCACATCAAGAGATCTTCTGAATTCATCTCACATCTCAACTTCATAGATTGCACCACGAAGACATCAACATGCTCATTGGCGACCTTCTCCATCACCTACGAAATGAGAGTATTTCTTAATTAGATCCAGCATGCGGATTTCTCGCAGATGTGGATTGAGGTCAGACAAACATAGGACTAAATTCCAAGATACATCACATGGCAGAGTTGTCGTGTTGCAATACAGCAAACAAACAGTCAGATGACATTCACACGTGACGTGAGATAGCGGACCGGAAAAGTTCAACATCTGAATTAATAGCAATTTCGAAGCCTGACGACGTGCACAACAGTTAACTCATGAAGCCCTTGTATGATTGACACAACGAATTCACATTTGCATTGCTCGTGTTGAAGCCACATCGGCAGTTGGTTAGTTCTTTACTCCCTCACACAATGACGAAAATGAGTGAGAAAGTAATAATAGGCATCAATTTCAACAGCTTGATGAAGCTCTCTGTGTGTGGCAGAAACAGCAGAAAGAGGTGAGAATCAGTGATAGGAAACAATTGATTGGAAGAACAAATCTATCAATCGATCTGAATGAATAATACAATGAGATTGCAAAGTCACACAAGTGGAAATCATAACTAACGATAGGTAGGTCATTTAGCCATCCTATCATTGACATTCTAATTGCAAAAGCCTCTTGACTGTGATTAACTTAGGGCTGGATATCCGTTGAATGCACATTATCATAATCAAGTCAGAATGACGAGTTCTGATGATTAGAATGGTCATATACCGCGCACACAGAATTAGACCAGCCGTCTCTTCTTCTGCTTGTGAAAAGTGAAACAATCTAATTCTGTGACCACACATGAAGCCAGGTTTGAGGCTCGTGCAGCCGCAACTTTCACAGCGTCAGAGTTCATCAATAATTAATTGTAATTAATTTTAGTTGCAGCAGGGAACAGTCAATGAATTGCAATCATTCATCATCGCCGTTTGAATAGACAAATTCTTGAATTTTCACTTTAATGATTCAGGCTACAATGACTGCATATTTTACAAAAGTCGCATAATAACTTATTATCAATTTGGAAAGTGCCATTACATGAAATACGTGGTCTATAACTATATCCTTGAATGAATGTGAGTATTGACAACTTTAAGTTCATGCATCAGTGATAATCAGTGATTGAAACAAGTGAGTGAATGATAACACAAGATATAGGGGCCTCCATGCAATAGAATTATCATGGTGGTACTGTCACAAAAAGTTACTATTTATGTTACACACCAAATACTTCCTAATTAGAATCCAAAAAGCGATCAGTTGTGAATAAGCATCTATATGAATCACTGAAGGTGGAATGTTTTTCCTACGATGATGAGTAGTGGCGGCAGTGCAAGAAAATCAGTCAATAATTGCAATCATTCGATGGAACCAATCAATTAATTGCAGTGCAATTGAGTTTCGATAACCCCTGAAAATGCCCTATCCAAGACTACATTATCTAAGCCAGGGGTGCGCAACCTTCTACATTTTTCGGCCGCTATTTCGAAGGTCGAAAGAATCACGGCCGCACTTAATATGTGTACAAACAACTAGGTCAACAGCCAATCCTCTTTATATTCAACCACTCAAATTAGCTTTCCCTGATGAATGACCCAGTGATAATCGCATAAAGGCCTACTTCATAAAGAATGAGTCAACAAGTTAACCCATGTACGACCGACCATCATTTTTGACCCGAAAAGATTTTAAACCTGAGGTGTTATTAGCACTTGCAGCCCTATTCAGGTCATGGACTTGAAGCAAACTTCAATTGTCCCTTTTGTTTCTTTTAGCTGATGACTCTAGCTATGATTGCAGCTTCCCCAAAATATTCTATTCATGCGTTATCGAACTACTTGAACACCTTCATCGCGCCTGCGGGTGCGCATTTTTCCAAGCAGCATGGGCATAAAGGTGTTCCACACTAACAAGGTGACTAGCTTGCTACTATAGTGAAGATTGTTTTTCGATTGCAATATACATGTACATTATTCCTTTTCATTTATTTCTCATTGTCAAGGCCTCACTGTGCATCTGTTGCGGCCGCATGTTGCGCACCCCTGATCTAAGTTAATCATAGTAGTGAGGAAAACGCCTTCCATACAAGCAACTTTCCCATTACAGAAATGGGAGATAAGTGGTTGGAATTTGCTACAAAGAACCGCTTTCAACATCCGAAACCCAATACAAACACAAGCCTTGATATAGGCGGGCACATAAGTCAAATTTCTTCCTAACATAAAGCTGGCCTGATAGCATTCCTCCTAAATATCAATGCGACATCACTCTCGAAAGTTCAATGAAAAATCTCAGATTACAGGAAGAGAAAACTTCATAGAGGAATTTGCAAGGGCGTCTTGTAGCAGATTCGATGTATCTTCTTCCTCAATGAAGAAGGAAGGAAATCTGATCTTCTTTGACTGAGAAATAATTATCCATCGTAAATTCGGATGAAATGAGAGATTTTCAAGAGGATTTTCTGAAAACATCCAAATCACCATGATTCACATTCGTCTTTATTTGTTTTCATTAGTCTTGTAACTCAATCAACATTATGCGTTCATTAAAATCATTTGTACTGGAGACATGTTAGAAACAGTCTTCTCAAGACAACATGTACATCGCCTTGTCTGATAAGAGGACTGAAGTCAATGTCTGCTTGCTACGACGATTAGATGACGAGGACGTTATTCAATATCAAACTGTTGAACTGCCGCATATCTCGTCTATTTGTTGATGTCGAAACAACTAACAGCTAAAATTGATCGAATTGCATATGCTTAAATACTTACATTATTATTAGGGGAAATATTGCATATCTGAATGAGTGAAACCTTACGACAGTGGCAATGTTTGTGAGCTAAGTATTCGAGTTGAGTCAGAATGTTGCAACCAAGGGTGGGGTGTAACAATGTCTTGCATATCCAAGTTTCAGCATTCTTGTAGATCAAAGAAAGACATTTAATTGAATTTCATATAACTGTTGGTCGAAGTCGTGTGCACTAACTAATAGTGTTACGCGAGAATAATGGATACATGATGATAATATCAGAAATAAAATCGAAAATACAGTCGACTCTTGATATAAGCGACACCTTGGGACCGGTTGCTGTCATCGCTTACATCGAGAGTCGACTGTAATCTCAATAATCCATTTGAAAACATGTATGACTGAAAATTGTATCGTCTATGCCTATTCCGGCGCTGTGGCCTTGTGGTAGAGTGTTGGCTCTGCGTCCGGGAGACCTCGGTTCGAACCTTGGTCGGGTCAAACATGAGACTTTAAAATAAGTACACTCTGAATTCTTACCGATCACTCAGCACTGACAGAATGAGAGTGGATGAATAACAACTCGGACACATGAAGGAAAGGCTCTGTCTGTGCGTAATGTGCTTCCGAGTATAAACAATGTTCATTTATTTATTCAATGATCTTCTTTGTTCAGCGATGAGTATTTATTTTCAATGAACACATGTGAGAATAGGACATGGCCAGAACGATGTATCTCAAATATGATGACGTGTCAAAGGGAAAGGTCATTATGCGCTCATCATGATGGCACTATAAAGACGGTGATGGCGCTTGTGTATTGCTTGCAATTAGTCAATCCAATAATAAAATCTAAATGGAATGGAACGGGACATCACCAAGGTAAAACATCGGCACATTTTGGGTAGGTCTATTTCCTGCATGATTCTTTATAGTATTCTTGCTTAATGAAAAAGTTTCTCAAAAAATCAAGAATTAAATATCAAGCTAGACAATGCCGAAAATCTAATCGAAAGTTCACCAAAGAAATTGCGAAATTACCATAATTGGTGAAATAGCGGATACGGCGTGTTAAGGCAGACGCACAAGTTATCCACGAATTTTTAGATGAAAACCAATCTGCCAAATTAGTGGTTTAATCGCGACGTATCGCAGACCTGCTGCTTCCTCAGGCGAGTTAAGTAAAATGTGACTCTGACACGCAGTACATCATGACATCGATATCTGAAGAACATGATCATAACTCTAGCACCAACTTTCAAGTCGCAGAGTGAAATGTCCGTCATCTGGAACAGTAGTAGTGCAACACATTCGATAGCTGAAAGATCACGTGTAAAGAAATAAAAATACAAGTTTGGAGGTGCAAAAGGGAAATTAAAAGGCATGCAAGCTATATCAAGAACATGATGTATCAATAAACTCTTCCCGATTATTCAAAGAGGGATTTAAATTTTTTATTGTCATAGCTTCAGCTATGCGGCAGCGAATTTCACTGTTGTGTCTGCTAACTACTGAAAAAGTAAAAATATTTTTTGGGGACTCGCTATGTGTACTCGCATGTTTGAAAATGCTCGTTGCCCTACTAGCCTGAAAATGTTCTGCGACACGGTCGTGGAACAAGCGGCTAGTGCTTCCAATATAGAAAGCTTTACAAACAGTGCATATGCCTTTATAAACAACGATCTTAGCGTTACAGATAGGGGGATCATTTATAGCACAAGAACGCTTCGAACATGACTTAAAACGCTTCACCTTACTAAGTTGGGACGTAAGATTGTTAGCAGGTTTGTTCACAATGTGGATATTGAGTCCGCATAGCTGAAGCTATGACAATAAAAAATTTAAATCCCTCTTTGAATAATCGGGAAGAGTTTATTGACTACACTATGTTCTTGATATAGCTTGCATGCCTTTTAATTTCCCTTTTGCACCTCCAAACCTGTACTTTTATTTCTTTACACGTGATCTTTCAGCTATCGAATGTCTTGCACTACTACTGTTCCAGATGACAGACATTTCACTCTGCTACTTGAAAGTTGGTGCTAGAGTTATGATCATGTTCTTCAGATATCGATGTCATGATGTACTGCGTGTCAGAGTCACATTTTACTTAACTCGCCTGAGGAAGCAGCAGGTCTGCGATACGTCGCGATTAAACCACTAATTTGGCAGATTGGTTTTCATCTAAAAATTCGTGGATAACCATAATTGGTGGTGTGTCCCATGATCACAGCAATCTTGCAGGATGGATCGGACATATAAACCAGTGATCATCAGAAATTGATTCCACTGTAATTATTGGTCACAGAAAAATTATTGCTTGTCAAATGATGTCTATTCCTTGATTACTGATGTAGAATAACTGAAATATCGTAGTGACTAGCTAATTCAACACTTAATTAGACAGTTAATTTACTGAATTAGAAATCAACTTAGTCAGTAGAATAACAGTCTGACATCTTTTGATGGAACATTAGAATTGACAGAAACTGACAAGCGGACCTTGGGACAGGTTTCCTTTCAGGACCCTTTATTGGCGACTGATCTGCGTCTCACTTCAAGTGCTTCCTGCCGTTCGTGTTCCGATTTCAGGTCCCAAGGACCGTTTACCAGCTTCTATCAATTCTGATCTTTTTATGAACTGAAATTAGGAAGGGGCCACATAGGAACGTACTTATAGATCTTCTTCATTTAAAGATGTTCTGAATTCATTATCAGAAACCGACCAATTTAGGATTCTACAGCAATGTTATTTGGTGCAATATTCAGTATTCTTTTCCCTTAAAACACAAATTATTTTGATGTCTCATCTTGTATATGTCTTAAATTACCATTCAAAGAAGAGATGCACGAAATGAGGGCAAATTCACTGTCAGTTGTAGTTATGACCTAAGACATAGAACTGAATGAAATGAGAGTTGAAAATACAAAGTAATCATCAAAATTAATTGATTGTACTTCCCAAGTAATTTCGAATATTTTTTATAAATCCTTAAATATTTTATTATCTGTTATCGCTGTCACTGAGATGATGAATACCGGACATCTGTGTACTTAAGAAAGATGAGTGAAATTACATCAGTGGTTGCTCTATTTCGTTAATTTGCTCAAATCATACTTCCACAGACGCTTTATGTACGCGGAGGAGTAAGAACATGCTTGTGAGAATTGCACAAGTGTCATGAATTTCCGACTATGAGAAAGAATTGTGATGATAGCAACCGCATGACACATCTATCCGCTAGAAAGATTACGCGAGACGATGCAATCATTTGCAATTTTGGAAATGGAAAGCCGACTAGTTAATCACCCAGTAAATATTTCTTGCATTATCTGAAATCAAAATACAATGTTTTGAATACTACTGCTGATAATAATGAGTATTATGTAATCATCAAATTCTGTTAACATTCAGAAAGACTTGGATAATTCAAGAGTTACGCCAGCATCTGCGTAAAACATTTTCACCTCAGCAATGCAACAATTTTAGTGTAAAAATCAGATGGAAGACCATTGAAGTATAATCTTCGTGCAACTAATCATTACATCGCATGGCTATAACAGGAGGAACGTGAGTGTGTCAACACATGAACCCGGCTTCTTGACGTGAATGCTGATCTTTCTAAGCATAGAAGAACAAATATAATGACAAAATCTGATCGTTATGAATACCGTGTCACGCGCAGCGCATGTTCATTGTCGATAATGAAGCACAACTGATATCACGTCATGAAGTATGATAATCAAACAAGTCATGAATACAGGCTTGTTACTAATTCTGTCAGAACTATAACTCCATCACCTGACGAGTGAAGTTATCAACACAATTGTTTTCAGTCATAAAGTGAGAAAAGAAGTCTGTAGAAAAAGCCACCAAGAAGTTAATAGATTGCTCATTCATGCAATCCCCAACAGGTCACAGAAACTGGCTCAATCGATTCTCCCTTCCTCAAAACCCTTAATTGTACGAGTTCAATTGAAGAACAAGGCCCTATCCGATGATAACAGGAGATTGCTTGGCTCGGTTCAACTTGAGCACTATCCATGGTCAACGAGAAAGTACTAGGTAAGGAATCTAGACCACAGCAAGTCAACTGTTGTATTCTGCAAGCACTATCGTGCAAGAAGCCGCTGTCTCCTATCGATAAACATGTATTTCAAATCACTGCTTTTCAACGACGCTTCTTTGGTTCCTCAAAATAATGAACATTGCAAAGTAACCGAACACAATGTATTATCACATGATGCACAAATGCATGGCCTTCGTCACTATCAATTATCTGTAGCTTGCATGTTAACAAGTCAACGATAACGGTTACAGCTCTCAATAAAGATTTCAAAGGAAGAAGCAGACACGCCTTCGATAAGATTTATGTGAAGATTCTCCACAGGATTCTCCGCTGAATATCAATGATGATCAAGAACCAAATGCGGAGTGTTGTAACGTCTACTGCACAGAGCTAACAATGAAATGTGATGCAATTTACAATCCCTGGTCAATTAAGTCAGCCGACTCGACCGAAGGAATATATTAAATACATCGCTCTAAATCAGCAATGAATTCGTCACATTCAATCACTAAAATATAATAATTGAAGAGAAGTCATGAAGATATTTGTGTTCGGTCATCCAGGGACCTCACCGAGGAACATCAGGTGCTGCTGACCGGCATCGCACATGTAGAGATGCAACGAGAATGACAATACATTCATTCATGTTTGGTCACAAGATATACATGGAAAGTGGGTGACCGCACACGCCATGTCGGATCACTGGTATGCATGTCGATCCAGGTCAACCATGACAGACACAATGCTGCTCACACGTCGTTCAAGGTCATCAGCCATACGGGTAACGATACAAGTGTCTTTCATCCGTGACATTCACGTCTTTCAGTTCTAAGAGTTGCTTTCTTTCCAGACTGTGGATCCAACCACAATGTATACTTGAAGCAAAAGTTAAATTAGTTAATGATGCTGATAAATTGAATTAAATGATATTTTCTCAACCGGTCTGCTGAAGAAGTAAATTAAGTCATCACATGAAAATCACAATGAACACATTTTAAGTAAGAGTATTCTCTGCGGTACAGAGGTGAAGTGCTCGGCCCTGTGATGTTTTGGTCTAGATGTCGAGCCCCGACAGTATCATGGCAAGTTGGCAGGAAGAATATCCGGTCTCCGTGGCACAGGGGTGAAATGCTCGGCCCTGTGATGTTTTGGTCTGGATGTCGAGCCCCGACAGTATCATGGGAAGTTGGCAGAAATAACATCCGCTCTCCGTGGCACAGGGGTGAAGTGCTTGGCCCTGTGATGTTTTGGTCTAGAGGTCGAGCCCCGACAGTATCATGTGAAGTTGGCAGGAAGAATATCCGGTCTCCGTGGCACAGGGGTGAAATGCTCGGCCCTGTGATGTTTTGGTCTAGAGGTCGAGCCCCGACAGTATCATGGCAAGTTGGCAGGAAGAATATCCGGTCTCCGTGGCACAGGGGTGAAATGCTCGGCCCTGTGATGTCTTGGTCTAGAGGTCGAGCCCCGACAGTATCATGGCAAGTTGGCAGGAAGAATATCCGGTCTCCGTGGCACAGGGGCGAAATGCTCGGCCCTGTGATGTCTTGGTCTAGAGGTCGAGCCCCGACAGTATCATGGCAAGTTGGAAGGAAGAATATCCGGTCTCCGTGGCACAGGGGTGAAATGCTCGGCCCTGTGATGTTTTGGTCTGGAGGTCGAGCCCCGAGAGTCTGGAGGTCGGCAGGAAGGATATCACACCACTGCCGAAAAGTCTGATAAAGACAGCAGTCTGCACCGTCCAAACCAAAGAAGGAGAGAAAAAAGAGAGAGCTTCACATGTATTCATTCTTAGCATCAGTCCCTTGGTCTTCTGCCTGTGACATCAAGCTGAAAAAATCTCTTTTGATCGAGTCATCTTCGTCTCTTCTCATAATGTGGCTAGACCACAGTAGCACCGGAAATGGCTTTCATATTCTTCCTTGGGTTTTCACTCCTGTATCCATCGATCAGCAACATATCACACTTTCTTTTAGCTAATGCCTCTTCTATTCTTTCCACCTAATGATCTGATGACATATCGCGGCCTACGTCACACTCCCGCGCATCATTGCACTAGGGCAGTGGTTCCCAATCTTTTACTGTCTCAGTACCACCTGAGATCTAACACGTTCGCCGCGTACCTCTTAGTCTCATAGAAATTCTTTTTATGTTAGGAAAGATACAATTCTTTTATATTGCAAAAATCGATGTATCTAGAAATCGATCTCTGAAGATCACGTAGATATCTACATCAGATTCATCGGCAAGATGGCATCTGTCTCTGTTCAGATTGATGCAGTCGATCGGAAGAACGATGGAAAACTTTAACCAAGAAATTCTGATGAACGATCTCTTAATGAAAATTCAATTCAGTACCGGTCATGCGCCTGTGGTATTCCATGAATTGTTTGACACATAGGAACATTTTCCGACAACCTTGTGTAAGGACGAAACAATTTGGCGAAAACAGTATAAGATGGTACGGAAGCAGTTTCTGGAATAAAGTGCCTCTAAACTTGCGGTGTGTTAATTGCAAGTCAAATGGAGTAATAACTTTTTGAGAGCATACCTCCAAAAACAATCTGGTATCTCGTCTTCAATTTATCGCTTTTAAAATTTGACTTCGTTATTTCATGTTACTTGTATACTGTACTTAATTAATGCATTTTTGTTTTATATATTGTGGAAGTGTGTCACATACATCATTTGTAGTGAGTAAATATAAAATTTGAACTTGAATTCTACATGAATGCTGTTTCAAGACAGTGCCAAATATCTACGATCAAATGCAGGTTGTGCATCGTTTTTAAGAAACGTAGCCTTTATGATTTGTGATTACTTTTGGCTTGCCAAAGTTGAATCCAAATTTCTATGCCACAAGCATTTTCAAAATACATGATTGTGGCTTGCTGAGCTTCAAGCATAATCTAAAATGCATGATTTCGACCTGTCAGTCGCTCAGTAGATGTCATGGCATCGTCTGTTGCATTGATATCTAAGCAACCCAATACAAAGTTTGATGTGACAAGATGAAATCTATGCACAAGACTAATCTTCGTCCTTTGAAACTATGAAAAACAATCAATTGCATCGAATTTTGTCGTCGATCAAATTTTCTCCAGCTGACCAGCATTTTTCCTAATAAGCTTTGGTTTGTGACATGAATAGAGTAAATTATCATCGTGATACATTTAGCCTACTTCCGACAGGTAGTCGCGTACCTCAGGTTGAGAACTCCTGCACTAGGGAACACACAGAACACACCTAAACTTTCATTTTCAAGTTGGGGGCTTTTGATGCTCGGAAGGGTGCAAATTGGCCATCCACAACCTACTTCCTTGTTTTGTACATTATTTCTCTATAGAATGTCAACCATGTTTATAAGAAATGATGAATTTACGTTATTAAACATTTTATGATTTTTTCATGAACACAACTGGAAAGAGTATTCGAATAATTTGTTTTGCGCATTGGTTTCAGAAGAAGTTACTATGAAGATTCATTCTGTAGGCTAATGATTAACTACTTCAGAGGTTGCGGCCAGCGAGAGGATTGATACAGTGGCCCGCTGGCTGATAAGGCTGTTGACCCTTGCGCTGAACCTTCATTCAAGTAAGATGAGAGAGAACGGCGAAGCCTTGGAATGAAAATTAATAAATACGTCTAATTTACACGTAGAAACGGATTTTCACCTGTCAAAGAATGTTTACTGAACTGATAACGAAATTCATTTTCGAATTATCACTTTTATTTTAGATTTTAAGTCGATACAAAAGTCTCAGAATCCCATCGGCTGTCAGTTAGAAGATAAGCATCGTTCCATTGTCTTACGTCAACCACTGACTTATCCATCAGCTGACATGTAGGGGATCGTACAAACATCATGTAACAGTCCAAGAAAGAGGCATTTTCAAAGTGATTATGGAGTTTGAAGGGCTGTCTGTCAGGATCACGAAACCGTTAGGTACATTTACGGCACAAGTGAGAAATTGTGAATCAATGCGATTTTCGCAGAAGTAACAACAACTGACAGATAGGCAGGTCAACGGCATGATAAAATGATGGAAAATTGAAGTTGTAGTTGTATCCTATTGTTACTAGCTATGCTCATATGCATCCTAGCACGACTTTACTAGTCAGGTCTGCAACCAATGAACAATGACCATAGGTTCACAAGCTGACAACAACCAATGGATACAATGGCAAGTTATCAAAAGCAGCTTTTCGGAAGTTTTAAGAAAAGAGACTTACAAATAAGATCAAAGGGTCTTACCCTACCTCGGACTTCAACTGTTTATCAGCCATTACTTCTGTTTTGGTCCTAGATTTTCAAGAAGGTTTTCGTTTTCGTCAACTAGCTTTGTTGATATGCGCTCAAACAGTGAGATCAATCAAAGTCTTGGTCTCCTTTCTTGCAGGCATTTGAGTAGAGGTGGTTTCTATAACTGGTTTTTGAATGCATTATATTATAAATCGTTGACAGCTTACAAAACAATCCGTTTATCTTTGATAACGGCATCAAAAATACCAGCATTCTAATTCAATGTAAGCCTCAATTCCAACTTTCTTCGATAACCTCAGATATAAACGCGCAATCAATTTCCTTTGAAGTAAAATGAGCCAAGAAACTGAAACTGCCAGCACCCAATGATGACGAGTAAAAAATGGATGGGTAAGGTGTGACAGTGAAGTCTCAGGAATCTTGCTAGCACTGAGTCGTGTCAATATGGCCTCATGGGACTTTCACTTTGCTACGGAGAACAGATAAATGCAGAGTCAAAAGGACTCCGACAAAATTTCGTCGAGATACAATCAATTCAGTTTTGATTATCAGAATTGAAATCAAAGAGGACTAAGTGACAGAAGAGCATCATTTACAAAGATGAGACGGAAAAGGTCATGGAATCATTTATATACCATTCAGGCGATCTCGCTTTGATCGAAGCAATCTCAGACTATTTTCTCAGACTGTCAACTATATATTCATTCCATTTGAAAAAATTCAATGGTCTATTTCTAGGACAGTCATCAACCTCTCATAGCTGATTTCATGACGCCTACAAATTTTCAACGACGTTTGCAGATACTTTTCTTTCAGCTGCGATAACCACGTTCGGCTTCATACTTGGCGATAATAGTTGTCATTGAAGTCTGCGCCACTGACAACCATGTGAAGATTACTCAAGATTCAGGGCGTATGAAAGTATCAACAGCAGACCGAACAAATTATGCAAGAAATCGCTACGTTACCCATATAGATAATTACACACGTCAATCACATCCAAACTAGATAGTAGACCTTACCGGTCACATAAGAGGATTTTATGAATAGAAAATCCTACAAGAAAGCGATTTTCAACCCATGATCTACATATTTCTCGACTATCTTCCTGCAAGTTTCCTGCTTTAGAAAAGCTCATTCTGATGAAGATGTCCCTCTTTTTCTGTCAAACTTTGGTTGAGATAAAGCGGCCATAGTTGCGTTTGTGCGTCCTTAAACAAGCGGTACAACATTAAATTGAAGAATAAACAATATCTAAAAGACAATGCGAGCTTTAAAACATGATACTCTTACACGCATTGCCATCGTGGATTCATACAAATTTCTGTGCCTACCAAGCCTAGACAGAATGTAACTCGACTTAGCATAAGAATAATCGACAATTGAATCTCGGCGGACATGAATCGAAAAATGCATCTGCAGTGTCGGCAAATGATAATTAACGAGTCATTCAATTTCAAACATATCCGGATTGATGATGTCAGCAGTTCGTGAAATGCGGCTAAAATTTGCAGTGCTATTTTTGTGTTAGAAGCATTTGGAAAAAGTATTTTTCATTTTGTGTAAGTGATAAAAATCTCTCCTTTGTAGACTGCCGGTAGGAAAAATCAACTTTTCAATCCCTTTGTGATCAGAAAGCTATTTTTTCCTGTTGCAGGGGACTTTTTATATGTAGACTGTTAGAACCACAGAATTAGACAGGTCGTCTCTTCTTCCGTTTGACTAGAAGGGAAGCATTGGAACATGTAACGTTAATGAAATGGCACAATCTCCTGACTATATATCATAGCAATCGAACAATGAGCAGCCAGTTCAACATTAAACACGCCAAATTGTGCAAAGTTTCAGTGACTGTTATCAACCGGATCACACAGCAAAGAGACACAGACGATGTCAAGTTCTACAGAGAAGTTTGTGAACGTTTTTTCATGCGCCTGCTAACTTTTTATAAAATGATCGGAGGGCCCAACATTATCGAGAAAACTTTTGCGCAATGATCTGAATTATTTGAATCTGAAGGAATCTGAAGCGATCAGAGCACTTTGAAGGAATTCAGAGCAATCCACAAGCGACGCACGACTATTTTTCCTATCTCTGTAAGGTATTAAAAATTTCCTTTTGCCCACTTATTAAGTTCCTTCATGTGCCATCTGTTTGAATCAGTTTGCACTTCTAGCAAAGCGATGTGGTTAAACATTCTAATTCTGTGGTTAGAACAAGTCATAGAAGTCTATAGACAAACTGTGTTTAGCCAAGATATCGATACAGTCACAGGCATGGAATTCTAAATGTATAACCATCCACTTCATAATGAGCAATAGACATCTACAAGTCACAAAATGAAAAGCTACATTCTTGAGAGAGGAAATAAACGTTTCCTACCTTAGCTATCTCTCCATCCCTCCCTGCGCTCGGGCTGTACAACATAGCTGCGGGAGGAGAAGTTGATATTTCCTCTCTCAAGAAAATAAATAGCTCTTCTCTTCTCTCTGATGTCCTTTTACTTTATCTTATCTGCTCTGTTGTTCTCTGCTTTGATGCTCTTAGCATTTTGACATTTGCCTTTCTTAAACTCATGCAGAAAAATGTTAAAAAAGCGCCAATTTGCTTGCTAAGAAGATTGCATGAATGGAAATTGAAAGAGAAGGAGGGAAGGTTGCCTAATCCCTCGAATAAGTGCTTGATAATCAAAAGATAGACTTTCATCTTTCATGCAAGATCTACACACTGCTTTTAAAGAGGCATCCCGATGACGCAAGGAGTGGCAAGTGGCCGAGAATTTGTAATTAACGTCATTCGCGACATCGGCAAATACCAGATTGAAATCCTCTGCTACTTTACCTTGAAGCCTTGAAGATTGCATCATCACCTTCGTCAACACAAACGACTGCAGCGAAGGAAATCATCTGACGTTCGAAATCGTTGCAGTTTCGAGAACCGTTTCGGATGAATAAGGACGCAGGAAGAGATACCGGCATCCATTACCGCCGTACACATCATGAGTCAGAGACGTGAGAGCACGAGTCGACCTCTTCATCTCTGCTGCTACTTCGATTCTCCATCCCAGAGACATGAAAAAGGAATGATGCCTTATCCTAGACTGCCGTGGTGTGTGTAGCTTGACGCGGTCATGATGTGAGCTTCGTGAACTGCCTTTCTCACGGTCAATGAGACTTCTCTGACAGTTCAAGTGGAAGGAGAAGAGAACAGTTGATTGGGTCTGTACACAGTTGACAGATGTCACTGCAAAGTACAGCGGCAAGAGAACACGCTGAACATCACAAGAATCTGACTCATGTCTACATCAGAATGTACAAACTTCTGACTTCTTTAACAAACTGACTATTTGTGACTCCCAACCTCAGATCCTCAACATGGCTCTCATCAGTCCTCGTTTCAAGACAGAGGGTCCTCAGATCCTCAACCAAACTTCCATTCAGTCCCAGTTGCAAGACAGAAAGTTTCAGATCATGTGCCGCATAAAATCAGTTGGCATGTGAAAATGCCAAGTGAAATTAAAGGTGAAAATGGGGCATTTTTATTGTCATTGATGATCGTTATAAAATCATTCATATTGTAGCTTATGAGATATAATAAGTGAACACAGACAGCCACAAAATGACTAAGACAAACTTGCACACTAAAGATACTAAGAAGACAAAAGAAGAGCAGTAGTTTGCTTTGGAAACCTCCGTAAGAACACGGAACAAGTCCACCGAAGTCTTCATACATCAGGATGCTTCAGATACTAAGATAATAGTCACAGGGCTACAATTGTCCTCACGGAATCGAACTCGATGAACCGGAAACTAGCGCGGTTCTCTCAGCACCAAGATCACAACCACAACTGCCTTACGTATTGTCATCAGAAGACAGAAGAACCGGAGATGATCTTGATAATAGCTTGACAGGTGAGCTATACATCAATCTGTAAACATCTTATTGTTCAGAGATACCATCCATGAAATCGATTTCCATGCTAAATATCAAATGTTAGATATCATTGCTATTTCAGACGATATCTAATTAACCAGATGACGTCAGTCGTCATATTTTCCTCTTTCCTCAAATTCCGAAATCTTCTCTCTGAAGCGGCGGAAATGTGTTGCCGTCCTGTGACACTACTGTCGCCGCCTGCTGCTATAAGGCTAATATCGAGATGTGCGCCGCGCCGGCGAATCGATCGATACGAGCGAGGAGATATAGATAGAAAGGAAATCTGGACGATTATTTGACCTGACGAGGTCAGGATTGACTTTCGTTCACCTATTCTCACTCGCCTCGTGTCCCAGCAGCGTCGTGTTTCCCATCAGCATGCTTTGTTTCATCTACAGGTGCACAAGTGTGAGAACATTTCCTCACGGGATCATCTCACTCGTCATCTGACAGCGGAAACTGAAGAATGCAGACATACGAATGCGCGAAGAATGACAAGCACCGTGGAAATTATCTCAGAGGGTGTTGAGAAGATTAGAAACTTATCACTCGAAGAAATGTCCATCCACCGGCCATCACCGCTGTAAACAACTCAAAATCGTGTGAAAATGATGACTTCTGACGTCAGACAATACTGGACCGCTGGATGCCTCTTGTTAGAACCTGACAATCATCACTTGCCTCTATTTCTTAACATTTCCCGAAGAAATGTCCATCCACCGGCCATCACCTCTGTAAACAACTCAAAATCGTGTGAAAATGATGACTTCTGACGTCAGACTATATTGGACCGCTGGCTGCCTCTTGTTAGAACCTGACAATCATCACTTGCCTCTATTTCTTAACATTTCCCGAAGAAATGCACTTGTGGATGAAAAAATGTAGATTTCATTGTTATGGACTCTACCAAATTTCATTCTTCTTAAATTCGAAATAATGAACACCACACAGTTCCTGTCGACTATAGCCTTTGCACGAACAGTAGAGATTTGTGACACGAAACACTAGCAGGCTTGGAGTGCAAACAGTCAAAAGTTATAAACAGCAATTGTTCTTTCATTATTTTGGGTTGAAGGTAGATCGTGTCTGCTTGTATTTTGGACAAGCAACAGAACAGCGTCTCGTTTCTTGTGGCTTTTATGTTTTAATTGAACGAAAGGCGAATATAAAAAAACGGAGTTCTTTCACTAGAAGCGATGAAGATAAACAAATTCCAGTGTATCGTCATCATTCGTTGTTAGGGGCTTGGAGAGAGCCTAATCAAGTGAAGAAAGTCAAATACGAAAATTAAATCAAAATAAAATGCTATACAAATGTTCAGTGACAAACAATAAACTGAATATACCTTATCAAAGCTTGGACTGGCACTTGAAATTTCACTCAGATCGCTCGAATCACAGTCGGCAGTCTCAAGCACTTCCTTTTGTGTTGATATAAACTAATTCAGATTTACTGTTCACTGATTACAATGACTGTCATACAATGTGGCAAAAAACACCCTGTCAATGGTACAACATATATCTTCCAGCTGTCATCATCTGGTCATTTTACACTTCAGAAACAACAAGTGCGCGAAATCATCACTCGATTGGAGTACGTCACATTGAAGAGCTGATGAGTGACAACGCTATTCATCTACTCTCATTATCCTCTCAGGCAACTCCTCGGGCTCGAGAAACTCAAATTTGACATCACTTTTACAGAAGATTCCAACAATATGCATCGTGAGCCGCAACCAAACAGAAGACTTTGCTTCTCTCAAAATTTGATTCTGATGTCAATTATAATACAAAATTAGCATAAATTGGACCTCCCATCGAGATTGCCGTATCTTGTCGATATTCATTTTCAATTATATTCATCCAGTGAAATTCGCATCGTGACAACTGAAACATTCTATGAAGATGAAATATCTGGTGCAAAATCCAATGCAGCACGGTCAACAGTCGTTGACGTATTCGAGTAGATTTCAAAATCATCACTGGAAACCTATCATAAAAGACAACATTATTGAAGTAGCGTTGAAGCGGCATGAAAACATTTCCGCTGGATAAATGTCTTCTTCATGTACTTGGAATTTAAGACTGAAAAAGGTTGACATTTCCGAAAGTTCATGAAATATATTCCATGGAGGAAAAGATTTTTGAAATGATATATTTTTAAATTACATTTTGAAACACATTTCGTGATGTTTAAAAAGACGCATCACACGGAAGTTTGAGCGTGGGCAATACTATGTCCCTGTCCAAGTCCTAATGAACGACATCGAATCTGCATTCCTCTGTATGGGCCACACACTAAAATTAACCAATTCATTGAGATTGAATATTCGCTGAGAAATGATCAAATTCGCTAGACGTTACTATTCTTCCTTAGCTTAGGAACTTCCCTGTTGCTTGATCTCATTATCATCAGTTACACAGCTGGCTTCTTTTTGTGAGCATTCCATGTTGCAAAGGTTTTCACAAATGAACCTATCGAACCAACGAAAACTAGTCAAGAGTCGAACCGCTAACTGTATGTTTGAATGATCACGTAGAATTTCAGAGATCACATTGAACGAACGCAGATGATTATGACATGGAGCTAACCGTTTCAACACTAGTGATCGATCTCAATCCAACACACACGACCTGCAATATTAATTTCCTTAGCTATTTCAGGCAAATATCTCTGTTAATTTATCAGCATATTTTGTCTATTATGGAGTGAGCGAATAAACGCGCAGTTTTCGCCAATCTAATAGTTAAGGACGCATGCCATGCTATTTCATTTAGGATTCAAATTAATACAATTACATGTAAGCAGTTGAAAACGCTTATTCACTAGCGGAAATCTGCAGGATTCATACTACCGCAGTCTGCGCCACCTCGGAAATGGATCCATAGAATTCAGAATAAGCAAAACGGAATGTAAAATTGATGAAGTATAGCTGTAGTAAGACCAAGAAAATTGATAAAGATTACCGAAATAAAGTAATACTCCTGATAACTGAACTTGCCGACTCCTCACAGTTTGAGATGATTTCAAAATAGATACGTACGTACCCATAAGCTGAAGAACTGATTCAAAGGTTATTGAATTGATGTTCAACTACGATCTTATCACCCTACGGAGGAAGGACATATCGAAATGATTACAATCGTGGAATGGATTGACCGCCATTATAACATCAGAAGATGTAAATTCTACAGCTATCGGGTGAGTGATCATTTCTCTCGGTGGAGGTCAGGATTTCGAATCATTGATCTGCGCGCACACAAAGGCTTGGCGTGAGTCTGAGCCTGTTCACAAACAATAGCAATCTCTTCACGTCGTAGTTGCTGCGCCCGATAAGTGAATCGACAAGACTTTTATCAACTCATTCAATGATGACAGGAAACGGGGTCAGTTATGACATGACATCAATGACTTCATCAGCTATAATAATGATCATGAATAACTTTTCTAATCACTAATTACTTCATTTAATTAGGCACACCACACTGTTTCCTAAACCAAGCAAGTGTCTCGGCTGACCAAGTGAATAAGTTCAGTAATCAATTACATGAGCTTCAGCAGCTTACGGTTCAATTTGATGACAATAAGCAAGAGATAAAAGAGCTTTTCGGGTTGTGCAGTGATTTAGGAAACGGACTGTTCTGGAGCTGTCAGGCAAATGCGATGACCTCAACTATTCATTCAATTTCTTTTTATTCTCATCTAGTTTTGAATCAACTACAATAATAAGATGTTTTTATTTAGTATCATGCTTTAATGTTCGTGCTGAAGATGGTTAGCATTATAGCATCAAGAATTCAGTGAGCTGTGTTCAAAAACGGGCGCGAAGTTTTGCTGGGCAATAGTTCTAATATTCCGCTGTTTACATGATGCGCCTGGTTCACTTTCTCGCCCCCTCGTGACCGTTTATGTGCTTTGGGAACATAGTACAGTGAAAACAAGAACCCACAGAAGAATTTTTCAGAATAACTTGAATGTCACATCAAGTTGCCATGCAAGGGATTTCCGGCTTGCAGAAATGGAATCCACGATCTAACCAGGATATCTAGACTTGCTCCTCTAACCAACTGACCAAAAAGCGTGATAAAGCAACATTGAGAAAAAGAGTGATTCTCAATTTAAGTGACAATCAGAACCAGACTTTTCATACCAGTATGACCTGATGTCATGTCCTCAAGGATGTCTTTTCGTTTTAGCTGATAGGTTAAACTTGCAAAACGCGCTGTGTCAATACCTGTCATTTTTAATAGTGTTGCTGGGCTATGGAGGAAGCGCATAATTAAAACAGGACAGACAAAAATCTCTATTTAAATTATGAGATATCAGTTTCTCAAACTAGCAATGAAACAACATGATCAGCTGTAGATTGAAAGATAATGATCACTGTCTGTAATCCTTGATTTTTCATATTTTTGCACTGCGCTTGTGTTTTATGCGCCTGACTATGAACTCAATCATTTCGCAGTTAATTGATATGAGATTTCTGTGAAACGGATTTTATCATAAGTTATGACTAGCACTGCAATAAATCACATACTTCCGCATCAATTTTCACTGCCATCTATTCATTTTCAGAAAATTATGCAAATTATTTGAATTCAGCAATAAACAAAGCTGAAAAAGTAGAGTTTAAAACAAGGTAGCGCAATTCTTGTCCATTTTATAGAATCAGTCAAAAATGCCTTTGAACTCGGCTTCATCAAGGTTAATCTTAGTCCCACTTGGAAATTCTATTCATAAATCAATTGACCTTTGTAATAAAAAGCATTCCCTTGAAACCGTCTGATGAAGCAATGCGAACTTGGAGAAGAGCATTCGCCATCCGAAGGTTGAAGGGATTACCAAATATTGGAGCAGCGTGAGCTCAAGATATGGAATTGATCATTTGACTTCCTATGGGGTGCATTCAAATGCTTTCATCTATCCGCTATTTGAATCTTGATGTCATGACAACGATTTACTCTTGCTCATTATATTGTCACTACACTATGAAATATTGCAAATACAACTATTAGCTCTCTAAGTCAACGTTTTTAATTAATTTCACACTTACTTCTGTCCGAAGAGGATGTAGGCGCCAGCAATGTCACGAGTTAGTCTGACTGCCTCTGCGAAGACATCAGAAGCGTTACGTCTACACTAGCTACGTTAAGCCCATTGTTCTGATGGTCTGATTTCTACAACACGTCCAGATGACGTCGCAGTTAACGTGATCGTCTTATGACGTCACGGATGTTGTCCTGTGCGATCACGCGATATCAGTACATTCGTTCCCGTGTTCATCTTATGACAGTGCATCGGTGTGGGTGCACGCGCGCGCGAATGTGTGGGTGAGGAATACGCGAGGCTCGCATAGAACACACTCAACTGATCTGCATACGCACCACACCCATGAAAGCAGCTGTCTCAGAGTTTACTCTCAGCAACTAGTTCGAGAAGTTTTTTTTCATTATGACAGAACGATTTATGAGATTCTGATGAAATTGTTGATCAAAATTCCCAGAATTTTTCAACTTTTCCTGAATTTGAGATTAAAGTGTCGAAGAAGTTCAGTATACACCAGAGCAAAGAGGAATTTTCGATGTGTGTACCGTAATAATTCTATGAGCAAAGTGTACAGACATCCATGTGTCTGAAAATGCTTTCTTAACATTCTCGTCGTATAATTTCGAATATCAAGACATGCATGCTAAATACAACAGCGGTCATCAGAACTTGATTACTGGAAAAACTCAATGATTGATGAAATAACAATATAAACTCTAGATTGAAATTAAATATGACCTAATCAACTAACTAATCATTGTGTTTATGGATGCAACATTAGGGGAGGTCCTTTTAAAAGTAAGATCTTGAAGATTATAGCATTTGAAATGCTTTGATTTTCACATGAAAATTGTATTTACCATTGAAAAAATAATCATTCAATGATCTGAATTTCATAGGATATTACTGTATAACTATTCAATAATTGAATGATAAAATTGTTTCCAAAAATTTATCCCTACTTATTTAAATAATGCGAAGAATTGCTGATCAAGATACACCATTTCATGGCAATGCCTATTCGAACACAATCTCTTATCTATGCGTGTGTTTCCTCTGCGAGAAGCGAAAATATATTAAAATACATTTATCAATGGAATCTCGGAGATATGCTGGCTGGTTCAAATACTGGTATGTAAGTGACCTCTACAGCGTGAGTGAAACATCCACCGCATTTCATTGATCACGTTTGATCCCATTATCAGTGAGCACGTTCAACAAATATCGACAGAAACTGCAGGCTTAAATAAACTTGCCGTTAGAAATTACCCTCTTTGTCAGTAGACAAAACTTCCTTATCGATGGATTAATGGTTGTACTTTTACAGTCAATAAATGTCCAATGGAGTACTCAGCTATGGTGCAATATTACGAATCATTCTTGTACAATGTCTACATAACAAGTAACCGTCGGCTAACTACTTGACTTTGTGGCCTTTTGGGCATGGCGGAGTTAATGGAGGACATTATACTATTAATACAACAAAACTGTCACTGATGCTTATTAATGCTTTTCCAATTTTGAATGTGTGTTGACGAGATTTCAAATTCCTCTGATTGGAAAGAGTCAGGCATGGAAAGAGCTACTACACTATTACAGCTCTTACATCTGCACTAGAAAATTTGAATCTGAAGCACTGATCAATGATGAATTGTTTTTACTTGAAGATTATCTCTGTGCAGTGATTGGAATTAAATGTCAACAAATTTCGACAAGCACAACATCTCATCCACACTTGACTCATCCGACGCAACAAAAGAAAACTTTGTTCACATAATTTACGTGAAAACTTCTCAACAAACATAAATCCCACGACCACTGACGGGTTTTAACTGAAGAGGAAAGCTGACATTGATTATATCCTAACAGGTTTGCTAGTTAAGACAAGTAACTTGGCAATTGATAAATTTATCAAATCTCAGCAGATGTAACCACCACGAGGCATGTTTCGGCCTGTTTGGGCCTCATCAGTCGTGGGTAGGTTTGAACCAGCGACGTTGGAGCTAGAGGACGTGCAAGCATACCCTCTAACCACAAGGCCACCTTGTCTCGTGGTGGACACATCTGTTGAGATTTGATAAGGCTTGCTAGTATTTGAAAATCGGTAGCCAATTCACAGTCAAGTCAGTTTTATCTATAAATTTCATAATTTGTCAAATCCTGCTATTCAAATAACTTTCATTGCGGAGGAGAAAAAAGAAAATTATCTAGATATCATCCAGTTTGATAAATCTCTAACTCCTCAGCGATGTTTTCTTTACACTTACCATCAGTCTTAGAGAACAATAATCTGACATATGATATTCATCCTCAAAACTTCTGTCATGAAAACCTGCTCAATAGTATATTTCAGGAATAGATATCGAAATTTGACAGTCAAATCAGTCTGTACAGTTCGGAATAAGTAGGCATTGATTAACTTAAACGTTGACTTTACCATTCTCCAGATAATAAG
This sequence comes from Prostheceraeus crozeri, assembly GCA_907163375.1. Classification (NCBI taxonomy): domain Eukaryota; kingdom Metazoa; phylum Platyhelminthes; order Polycladida; family Euryleptidae; genus Prostheceraeus; species Prostheceraeus crozeri. Next base: position 144,692 of record CAJQUW010008086.1, on the reverse strand, counting down.
CAAGATTCTTACGGCATTGTACTACCAGTGTAATTTCTACTGGTGAGGATTGTCGGCGAAACCAATACATACAATTCTTGATGGAAATTATCTCGACATTTTAAATATGTATTTTAAGATGTTTATTTTTCGCCAAACCACATTGTTGCGAGTCAGCTCCTGTTTATCGATTCTGAATATGTGGGAATCGTCCAGATACATAATCGACATATTTCAAGGAAGTTGAGAACCTTTGTTTCCTGTTAGTTAGACGCTGGATTTCACAACCATATTTTACTCCACATGTCTGACATGAAAATTGCTCGTATCAATCCTTTCTATCAATTTTGTGAGCAATTAGTGCAGTATTGTTTAGCAAATCTGCTTCTCTAAGGAATACATTTAGAATGTTTCCCACATCAGTGCTATCTTCCTTCTACGAATGACTAAAGAGCAAGCTTTATTGAGAGTTCAAAACCGTCATTTAAGCTTTGAACTTCTGCTTTACTATAACATTGGAGAATGCAAAGAGGTAGGCCTAGTTATCGTCAACATCAGTGACTAAATTTGGAAAACCGCTTTAATTCTCTAGAGAAGAAACTGATATAACAAAACTATCTTTTGTTCCGTCGCTCCTGTCAAAAAACATAAAGGATCTTTAGTCGAAAATTGACTTTTTACAAGGGATGAATGAAACTTTGTTATTTGAATGAAGAACGAGAAAAGTACATCATTCCTGGGTGTCCTATTCTTGACGAAATGAATGATGACGGATGAAATGAAACTGAGGAACATCGTGGTGCCTCATCTCTGTATCAGGATATGGCCATGAACTCATCATTCAATCAATATTAAATCAGCTATCATTTCGTTTCGGAGGAATGCGTTCCAACAAATTTGATTTTACTTAAGAGCAAGAATGGAAGCGGTGAAGAATATTTAACCGGCTAAACCGATTAGAAAGTGAACCGGATAACTGCTTACATCCCTGTTTAGTATCAACCATCCATCAATCCATATTGAGGATTTATCATACACCCACCTACGAGTAGCATCTCACAATGCACAATCAACACAACTGTTGTGCTGTTATGTTACCCTCATTAGTCAAGATTTCTAAATTCTCTGAGGGCCTTATCGAGAACGATAGAACAAGAAGCAAAGCATGCCCTGGCATTTCTATTCACCATAATATAGACACGAATTTTCTACATAACACCGATAATTGCCAACCTGCCTGAATCGGGCTCGAATGACAAATTCTTCGGTTACTAACCGAAGACTATCGTCATTAACTAGCCCTGTTTAGATGGGTATTATTTCTATGTCTGAAAAGCCTTGATTGTTAAAGTATCGCTGTCTATGAATCAGAGAAATAGGACTATCTATGTTGATCTCAATTTCTATGCTATGCCTTTTGATGATTGCCATGTTGTCAGATTGATAATTTGAATTTCTGTAACTAAGAGGATGACATGTAGAATTATAATCAAGCTGTGGTTGAAGCTGGAGGTCACAACCATGTTCTCAAATGAATCAATTATTCATTCAAATTATAATGATCATCTACATGCATATTGCCTCAAGCAAGCATTAGCCAAGTCACAATTTTGATCATTTTTGGAAGAATATACTTTTTACTTTTTCCTATTTCTGAGTCAATTGCGAACTTTGGTTGATATGCAGAATTAAGGAAATTTACGAAAATTGGATACGGTGCATTGTTCACGCAACAAGACGCAAAACGATACTTAGCAGAGTGACAGACACAGCTTTCGCACTTTAGTGCAAATCATCACGCCATAGTGTCATGGTAACCGTCATGATTAGCGATTTATAACTTGAGACCACTCCGCTCCAGATTACTTCAAATCAAATACTGAATCACGTTGGTATCAAAAGAGGGTTTGCAGTTCCTTCTTTTAATAAGATCACCGATCAAAAGCTTATTACATTATTTCTTCGGTTTCGAACCAGACATGACCCCGTTCAAGTGGCCGCCGCGATAGAGATTATCATCCAGGGAGTCATCGGCTGCTGATAGTCTTGTACGCAGTTACTAAGATGCAAAGAATGTTTTTGTTAGAATGAAGATGCTGAAGTTAAGATTCAAATGCATCATTGTTTTCGACTAATATACGCCCAAAGAATCTACTTTCTCCGACCAGGAGTAGACATGAAGTTTGTGAGTTGCAAAATTGAGAATCAAGCCGATCACTTGGATATCAGCGCTCTTCAACATTCCAGCTTTTTCTTACAGACAAATACAGTCATTTCAATTTGATGTCAGTCGATCAATAAATCTCTTCTTACCTTGATGTCATTTTATTTGTGCTACTGTGAATTGACACTATCGCTGATATTGCAAGTCCTATACAACGTGCTGGCTTTTGTAGCGTGCTCATGATTTAATGTCTGAATGTAGACATGCTCTGGAAGCTGCATGAAGTCAGCACATTAATACATAGGTGATAATTGGTCGAGAGATGCTTTCCATATCTAGATTTGAGTCACATGCATTAGGACATGTGTCAACATTCTGTACGGATTGAGATTACATTGATTACAGCATGAGAGGCGACAATGTGATTCAACGTAGCAAAGTGCGTCAAGGAACAAAGTTAAAAAAAAACAAGCTAATGACTAGTTAATTTTCAATAGGTACAAAATATGATTTAAAAGAAAATTTTTATATCCTATAATGTCTAAAGATTTTAAAAATACTTACGAGAAGGACAAACAACGCTTCTCCTCATGTGTAATGAATTGGCGAGTAAGTCGTTCTGTTCAAAATTTTGTTTAACTGATGTTTGAGTTGTCTCTCCTTGTCAGATTTAACCTGAGAGATCTGCAGGACTATTCTTCTATTGCTTATGCAGTGTTAATCGCAGGGACTCCCCTATGATTACAGCCAAATAAAATACCAACGCCCGTGTCTTTGTTGATGAAAAGGGGTAGAGCCGAAAGAGATTGTGAGATCATTTTAAATAACAGATCATGAGAAGCCGGACAAGACAAAATAATGCTCCTGAAAGTCATTCGTCTGATCCCGACGCATTGCATAAACTTCAACTTAACATATCTGCTTCAAACTTTTCCAACTCATATGACATGAAATTTTGTAATTTGACAGAAAATGCCCATAACTACGCGTGTTTGGAGTTTTCTGGTGATTTATTGACTTCAACATGCTTCGGACAAGTTCAAAAACGCGGAAGGGATAAAGTACCACCACTGAAATAAAGTTGCTAAAGTAGGCTTGTAGAGACATGAACAGCTAGTGTAAATATCTGAAATGGCAGAAGAAGATACAATGCCGATGTCATCTGAGGATCGGAAAACCAACTCATTGTTCTCAACACCATAAAGCATCCAAGAAGAACTGGAATGTCGGAAACTGCACGATGCTCTAAATAATTCAACTTCAAGACCACTGTATCAACACTCCGAAAATACGTATAAACATTATTCTCTCCAAGACGTGACTTATCTCAAAACACTTGCAAAGACGCTCAGCATTATCGCATTTAGTACTCTTGTAGTGACCAATAGTCCATTCATCAAATCATGTGAACCATATTTCAACCAGGGCTGTGCAGCGGTCCGATTTTCACCGCTTTCAGACTTTACTTTCGCTTCAGTTTCACTTTTTCATCTGAGTTCCAAGTTTCCAAAGAATATCTGGATGGCTTTAACTAGAGTAAAGATTCTTTCGCTTGAATTATTTACCGCTCAACCCATCAGGCCACTCACACTCAAGGAAATCTTAGGCCTGATGTACCAGCCAAAGCCGTGCACTTAGATGAACTGGTTATCATTTTTCCGATGTCTTATTATCTTGATATAATATTGATTAAATACTTATTTTTCATGCATGAAAAATTGCTTCTTGAAATCTCAAATTATAGTCTTCAAATGTCCATACATTACTTTAATTGAGTAAGATGACATAGGAACAAATTTATATCAAAAAATGAATACTAATTTCAAACCAAGTCAGATTGCTATGTCTTCAGTCAATCACCAGCAAACGTATCAAAATGCATGCATACACAACTTGTAGCTAAAAGGTGAAACGCTATAATTGAATGCATTTCGTATTGTATTAAGCCTTGCCAGCCGTCAATCAACATGATTAATGGTACTCAGTATCTGTAATTATTCTTTTCCACTTTATCGTGAACAGATAATTGGTTCTCATTTTAGTTGCGGTCTCAGTTCAATGACACCGACTTTCCTCGTACATCAGTAATTAAATTGGTAATTTTCTTGTAAAATGTGAAAATATTATCCGCTCTCTGAACTGCTTCCTTCCACGTTGTACCTAATCCTGGACATACTGATCTGTTCGACATTCATACGCTGTAAGCGTTATTTTGTTTTGCATACAAGCGCCGATACAAACTGTTTACCAATTTCTTCACACGCCGACATGTACAATATATTGTTACTTCATAATCAAAAGACTCTACTGAGTTATGCCTGATGTGTCCATTGATCAGTCGAATAGTCAGCTACACTTTGATACAGTGTATCTTACTTATCAAATACTTCAGATCTTCTATAGAAATTCACGTAATTAGTGAAAGTTTACAAATGAGATGCAGGACTATCCATTAAATTTGTAATCCAAATTGCATTCTGCCAAAACTGTCATAACTTCTATCCTGTATCTACATGTTGCATTTTGTTGTCAATAATGAGTGTGAAAACCAGATGATGCGCCAACAGGTGCTAGAAATGTGCAGATATCGATGAGTGATACAAACCAGAAAGGAATAAAACAGATGAGGAAACCAGGAAGATCCGAAAAGATAAGGGCAGAAGGATGCTGACTAGCCCGATCATCCTGAAGAAAATCCATCAACAAAGAAAATAGATTGCCAGCTATGCAATCCAAATAGATTAAAAATAATATAAATTATTAAATGATTATAAATCTATTAATATATATTATATAATGCATCATCTAATAATAATAGATTATTATATAAATATTACATAGATTAATAAGTCAAGATGTAGTTGTACTTCATGTAGAAGTATCATAAATTTATTAGACAATATATTTCTACTATAAAAGCCAGTCAGTCTCAAGTGAGCTTCAAAAGACAAGTTTTTTGAACTTAAAATATCTTCAATATCTTGCCTTTTGAAGTTCACTTGAGAATAACTTTGGCTTTTATATTCGAACTATTTACACAATACAACTACATATAATACAACGACATCTTAACTTTGCTTTCCCAGATATTTTTATCTATTATGACTGACAGTCAAGGCATATTTGCACATATGAGGTTAAATTAATGAAAGAAACGGGCTCGAGATTTTCGGGCCAGTCGAGAGACTGTATTTAGTCGCCTGTCAGACCGGTATTAGTCCGGATTCAGACTGGTTGCTACCTGCGTGATTTACAAACGCATGACACACCTTCCAATCAGCAGTAATTAACTGATGCGGCCACAGAATTAGACAGGTCGTCTCTTCTTCCGTTTGACTAGAAGGGAAGCATTGGAACGTGCAACGTTATTGAAATGGCACAATCTGCTGACTAAATACCATAGCAATCGAACAATGAGAAGCCAGTTCAGCATTAAAAACGACAAATTGTACAAAGTTTCTGTGACTGTTATCAACCGGATCACACAGCAAAGAGACACAGTCGATGTCAAGTTCTACAGAGAAGTTTGTGAACGTTTTTTCATGCGCCTGCTAACTTTTTTTAAAATGATCGGAGGGCCCAACATTATCGAGAAAACTTTGCGCAATGATGAATTCTTCGAATCTGAAGAATCGTGGCGATCGGAGCATTAATTTAGAGCAATCCGCAAGCGACGCACGACTATTTTTCCTATCTCTGCAAGGTATTAAAAATTTCTTTTTGCCCACTTATTAAGTTCCTGCATGTGCCATTTGTTTGAATCAGTTTGCACTTCTAGCAAAGTGACACAGATAAACAATCTAATTCTGTGGATGCGGCAGTGTTGTCTTGTCTACCTCATTTATACCATAGAAATCTGATTACCTGTACTTTGCGGAATAGAGCGGACATTGAAAACAGCGTGGACACAAGCTCCAATGACAGCAGTATAACAGCGGTTAGGACATTACACCCTTTCTGTGTATTTTTGCAAATATTCGCGATTTTCATCATTTGTCCTAATATATACAAAATAATCATTTTGATAAAATAACAAAAATATATCGCCACAAAACAAGAATCCACAACTATCATATGGTTCACTAATTAGATTCTTGCATATATCTAACAACATTAATCTAGATTGGCGCCTAAATGCCGCTGAAAGGACTTTTTTAAATCAAAGCTTGTGGGAAGAAGAGCTCATACACCGAGGTATCGCTCAGTAGAAGATTAAAGGAACTGAAGTAGAAAATCGAAGACATGTAGGCGGGGATGATAAAGGAAAATAACTAAGCCATGGTATAACAGTGTGGTCTCAGAACTGTATAACTAAGTATGCTAACACCACAAACATTGAAAATAGGGTGGTAGATAAGTGAATAAGCAAATATCACTAAGTGGACTGAAAGTGGATTGACGTCTGTGATAGCTTTTCAGGACGTAGTTTTTCTTCTTATTCGGCATGCCATATCTTGTGATAGCTTTTCAGGGCGTACTTTTTCTTCTTATTCGGCATGCCATATCTTGTGATAGCTTTTCAGGGCGTACTTTTTCTTCTTATTCGGCATGCCATATCCTGTGATAGCTTTTCAGGACGTACTTTTTCTTCTTATTTTTCTATTTTATGTGCTCCTCGGTCCCCTTTTCTTCTCCTTATTTTAGAATCTCTGTATATATCTCGACACCGTCCTGACCTATGTATCCACAAAGACTTAAAACATATCCTACGTTTGCATTGACTTTCGCTTTTTCTTTTGTCATGTCTTCGTTACTTTCTATTGTCTTCGGAAAATTTATTGTGTTTGCAAATGCACTATGACTCTGAGATATCTCTGAAGTTTGTCCGAGTGTTATGTCCGCAGTCTATGCCAGTCTGATGAGCTGTATTGAACTTGTCTATCCATTTTGTGTGTCACAGCCGTCGTGCTTCTCCTGAAGAGAGGCCGCGAAATTATCGGGATGTTATCGGGATGTTAAAAATGTTGAAGAAGCGTTGTTTTCTCTTCAAAATATCACTAAAGTGAATCACTGTCACTATTACATCATTAAAGGAACAACAAGAGGTCTCCACTTTATTCCAAGTCAGATTTCTATGTTTTGTCCATCCCACACATTATTTCAGTGAGATGCAGTAAAAACGTTCTTTTACACACCTGCTGGCACACAATAAACAGTTATTATTGACATGATAGAGTCCTGAAACAGAAATCTGCAAAAATGCTACTGATTCGCATTTCCTGAAACCGCTCTTGCGATTGCCATAGCTAACTAGTCAAGACTATCACAATGTTCGTAATACAGTTCATTAGCCGCTCAATGAAGCTTTAATTTTGAGATTATTAAATAACAATGTAATTTCATTTTACGGTTTCAAATTTATTAAAATAAAATGCACTCTCTGCACAAGGCCGACAAAGCCAGCATGCAATCCTGTGCGGTCCAGTAGCTGATTTCAATCTCAGTGATCTAAATACATGTGCCTATAACATTATATGATACAAGTTTCTATGACAACAAATCGAAGCATGGCTGTGTATCAGCCACACGGCGAAATTTTTTGCATAAGAATACTCCCTAAAATGATGTTTACCTCATCAACACGACCAAACTTATGTTTTGCAATATTTAGTTGCTGTAACTAACACATGTCTCTCAACACAATATCTGTCGGCGCTAAAAATAGCTCATTATTCCATGACAAGAATAGTTGAGCGACACTGACGCAATTACCGGAAATATGATAGCTTTTAAGAATTCATGCATTTGTTAGGTGACGCATTTAATAGGCTACTTCACAAATTCTTAGTAGTCAGCGCTGCTTCCGAAATCACAAATTTTCTAATTCATTCAACTGAATTCATATTTAGAAAAAGATCATCTTCAAAGCCAAAAGTGTATTGAAAGTTGGTAACATTCCAATTAGCATTCGCTCAAGGCTTCGTGGACTATTAGCAATGAACATTGTATCATCTGCTTATCGGAAATACATCTTGAAATCGGAATACATCGGAAACACATTGGAAAAAGACCCTCCTGAATTATTTTCAATATTTAAGCTTTTTTCGAAAATTTTTTTCCAATGAAATTTGCGGGCGTTCTATACATCGTTGGGATCGCATTGATCTTCTCTTTTGGTCATAAAATTTTGCCGTTTTGGGATCAGCATTGCTGCGCAATGTTCTCCCAAAAGATGCGGGTCGAAGTGTTGCCAAATTGACACAATAGGAATGAAAGGGTCAAGAGTATAGACAAGCTATGGGACGTTGTTTATCATCATCCCATTAACTCTTGACATATCCATGAAATCTTTGAAGATTCCACGTAATGATGCAAACAACCTGAATGAGTGTGGACAAACCTTTCGAGATCAAATAGCACAGTCCCTCTTTGAATGCTATCATCCACAGTTCAGCAAACGATTCATTGCACCAGAAGTGATTGTGAAACGTTGCTCAGATTGCAAATCATTATTTCATATATTTTTGGCTCAGAAAAAAGAATTTTTCTTAACTAAACTCTATTTACTTGCCGACTGATGAATTCATTTATCAAAAAATTGATCTTATTGAATGGAAGAAATGTCTGTGGACTAGATTTAGATTTCAAGATATGAGAATGTTGCTTTTCTCTTCCAATTCTTCCCAACACTGAAATTTCACCAGCTGCTATTTTGCCATCATTTGTTCGAAACACCTGGGACATGTTTTACGCCTGAATTAGCTCATCTTGTAGTGATATCACTGTCTATGTTTTGCTATGTTACGTCACTGTCTATGTTTTGCTATGTTACGTCACTGTCTATGTTAACAGTTACTAGATGTCTAGGTGATTTGTAATATCATTGATATAGCCCCTCTTCTGTAGATATTAGAAGTCAATATAAAATTTGAATCTTTGTAAAGCATTCACAACTAATACAAATCTCACAATATCAAGTTGTCTGATTTTGCCTCTTCGCTGTCCGCTACAATCTTTTGTTTCTTATATCAGAGATAAACAACTGCTTGAAGAGAATCTCCAGGCAATTGACCTTTCTATCAAACCCACTGACATTCTCAAATGACAGTGACATCTGCGTCGTCTTCTAGCGTTGGGAATAAAGCACAATGAAATTGGTTCAATGATTTCTAAAATATTCAAAATAAAAATCTACGAGTATCGAATATTCCAATGAATAATGGAAGAGTCAAATTATCTTACTTGATGTATGAATTTACCTTTATGAAGAAATAATTATTGATACAAAACAACTGCTCTTGTTTTCTTGTTTCCATGACGTGTTACTTCATTTTTAATACTATTATGTCTATTTTTACACCAATGTTTCTATTGACGCTCTCGTTCTCTGCGTGGAGCTGCGCAGTGATATAGTAAAATTCATATGCTATCATTATAAGATTGAAATTGAAGTAAGCTGGCATTTATGGAATTTTGATATTTCAACATCTTTTATGATCTTTTGTTCATGGTTCTCTATCAGAATTAACGTATTTCACCAATTCGCATATAATTAGTTTCTACTAGTTCAACTGAAATGCCTCAGTAAAAACTGATCTAGAAAATACTCACAGAGAAAGTGCAACGAAATAAGAAAAGCTACGTAATACATTTGGATAGTTACTATTTACAGCAGAAAGTAAGTGATGAGTACGTAATTGTTGTGTTGAAATTCATCTAAGAAAATGCGTGATTGAAATGAAGTGGAATTTTATCTCAGATTTCAAAATATGACCTCTAAAACGCGGATATTAGAGCTCAGAAAATTGAACGTGGAACGGATAGAAGGAACAACCACCATCGTGAACTGCTAAATAGACCAACTAGTAATCCTGTAACATAACTTAACATAGTCAAAGAATATATTACACAAATTCCTCATTATGAATTAAGCAGAATCCTTTCTGAGTTTGTCAACCGAAAAGACCATCAGAACCTTCTTATTCAGTTTGCGAATCTGAGTGACAATATATTTGCGCTCAGCTTTCTCTAGTGATACGTTTCAAGCTTTACTTGCTAATTTTTCCAGACTTTTATTCCTTGACTCATGGCATCAAATAGTACTTTGTATACGAATCATGTTTTGTAGGGGTTTGACAAAATCAATTGAAAAGAAATTGCAAAATGTAAAAAGGTGTTCGTTTGATCCAAGCAGCATTATATAGTTTTTTTACAAAAATTAAAGAAATAAGCCTTGCTGCTGTTTTACTTAAAATTCTAATGAAATTTAAAATTTACTTATGACATTTAATACATTGTCAATTAGAACAAAATAATAGCTGGAGAACAAACGTAAAAGTGATCGGACATCACACAGATCCCGATTTCTTGAAAGTATTATAATTCAACAAAGGAAGCATACATTCCCACGAAGAGAGCCGTGCACTGGACAATTTAATTATTTGATACTATGTACCTTCCTAGACTTTTAAACATCTTTCTATTTTGCTATGTTAATATATCCAACCACTTACACTTTTGACAAGGCCGGTAGTGGCGAAAGCTTAAGAGGATAAAAAAAGAATTTTAAGAAAAACAGCAGCAAGGCTTATTTCTTTGATTTTTTAAAAAAACTGAAAAGAAATTTATATTTGATGAACTCCGAGTATGTTATTGTTCTTGTGTGAATAAAAACGCGAATGCTACGACTGAAGTAATTGTTACGTTGTTTTAGTGCATTCCTTCGACCTGAACTTTTCTTTTCCCAAATTACAGCCAATCCAAGAGGCAAACTTGCGACAAATCAGCAACACCATTGATACCCAACACTTCCATTCAGGAGTCACTCAGAACACACTAAGCCGATATTAAACTGCAAGTATACTGATATTGAACTTGAGATATTAACGCAGCTTCTGATGATTCATTTCATTCATGAATGATTCAACGTCAACTGGTACTTGTCTTTGTCGGTACAATGTTCTGTTCCCGGCCGCTTCAGCTCATTACAATGAGAATAAAGACGGCTTATGTAGAGACAATGGTCAATGACCGGCTGATGCCTTTGTGTTTCCCTAAAGCATATGACGGAGCGCTGGAGAAGCATTCTTTATTCTGAATGGATGGAATTCTTTGTGTTCTATCGATGTTTACAGAACCACAACACCAATGATTTGAAACAAGCGCAATACTTCAAAATACTTCTAAATCTCTAAAATTTCTAAAAAGACAAATATTCAAAATGTGAATTACATAATTCGAATAATGCAGTGTCAAAACAGCACAACTTCCATAGGAAATGAGACTGAATCATGACTTTACACGATGATGCAATTCAATTACAACACTGAATATCTGTTTCATCCCATGTAATTACTTTAGCGTGAAACCAGGGTCACAATTCGCTTTCAAATGGAAGTCACAACAATTGGTATATAAATGACTATCGCCACTTTTCTCATATCCAATATCTAGAAAAGAATCTATAGTGTGAATAGATTTCCTAATTATCTACCGTTTTTCATAGTCGTAGAATAATGTGCATAGATAGCTCCATACAAATTACGGAATGATCAAAGAAATGCATCATTTTCATTTTCCGCTTCAGTTTTATCAGATTGGCAATTGTATTTTTATTTGCTGATGAGTTCTTGATTAACATCAAAAGAAATGACAGGTGATTATCCCATGGAGGATGAAAATAGTTTGAGCATAATGGCAAATTGAATGTCTTCAAGTGTTGCTGTTTTGGATTGAGAAATAATCTTATAAGAATCAATCATCCATGAGACAGTCTAACCTGAAGCTCAACAAAAGGCGGTGTTTCATGCAAAGAATATTTCAAAGACACAACAATGCTGTCGAACGATCTTCAAATGATAATAGAGAAGGACTAGCTCTGTATGGATTACGAAAAATTGCCGGCATCGAGTAAAAAATGCAAATAAAATATACGAACTTTATTCGGATGAATGTATTATCTTGAATGCAGATGCCCTTCATTCTTCGAGTTTTTCTGTCAAGTATACTACTTTCTATGTGTACAGTGAGTAGTGGCAATGCTTGCTGCTTTGGATTTACTCTGTGCTACTCTTATTATATTGGATCCAGGCGCTTCACATTCATTTATAAATAAATGGAACTTTCTCTTACAAGTTATACATGAAGGGTCGAAATTTTCAGACTGTAGATTCCAGAAATTAGTGATAAGATAATGTGGATGATCAACTGAAATTGCGAAATATTTACGTCACTGAGGCCATCTAACAACAGGCTGTTTATTTTCTAACTTTCAAAATGGAACTTTCTCTCATCTGTGCAAGATATACTTCGCATTTCTCAGTATTCTAAATCATTCCGTGTCCAATGCTGAAATTCATACTGCAATTCAACTTTTTGCCAAGATATAATTCATTTTGTCATTTTTGAATTTTATCCACATTCTTTCCATTTCAATACATGATGCTAATGACAGATGAAATGTATTTATTTTATATATTTATCTAACATGTCACCAAATATAGTGCATTTCAGGTTACTGAGAAAACTGAGAAAGCACCAATGAATAATATACGGTGATCCTTAATCTTGAGTGTTCAGAACGTTCACATTGGGCACTGCACAGAAAGTGGTGGAGGCATCAGCAAGTGAATCTATCCATGCTGGCCGTGCGATCAAATCCAAACGAAGGTGAATCTATCATCTCAAATGTACGCACGCGACAGACAGTGATCCAATCGCGAGTGAACGAGCGACAGCAACCAATGCAGCTGATCTGTAGAGCTATTGATTTAAGAATGTTATCTGGCAAATTCAAACGATGTGAAACCATATAATAAAGTCCTGATTTGACGTTCCATTCGTTTCTGTTCTCTATACCTGAGAGGAAATTTTTGGAGAAGAGTTTTGGAAACTCTAATTAAGAATTAACCGCCCGTCTGACAGAATATTCCAGCGGGTTAATAGCTCCGGAAATCAACTATGCTGCTAAAACGGAGTTTCGTTCTACTTTATATTGTGTCCGTTTTTATTCACAGCTGAAAACTGTGCCTGTCACCGAGATGGATTCGTCTGTCGCCAACAACGTTGGCAAAGCAATTTATCTTTGTGCTGCCCGTATATACGCACCTTAGCCTTCATGCACTGGATTGACTACCTGTGATGAAAAATAGCATTTCTAGACTGGTAGAAATCTCAGACCACTTGAAACTTTATGGATTCTATTCATACATGTGTATCATTATATTTTGTGTAGTATATATATAGGTTTTTGTGCAATTTGTGCATAAAAATGAATTAAAATACAAGCGACTAGTCAAGTTATTCCAATGCTTGTGTTTACTGTTATGAAGATGCCTTGGCTTGACTAAACACAAGCGCTAGATTTGCGCCAAATGACATTAGATACCGGTTTCAATCGCTTCGTACCTTAGAATCCAATTCAGTTCTAAATTATTTTTTCATTCCTTAATCTTAGTTTATATTCTCAATCATCTCTTGAGAAGGCATGTGGGCGAAATATTAAGCGACACTGTGAAATGTTGCTCCAATTTTCAGCAGCTTAGGCTTCTTCTCATTCTGCGATGGAATGGGGAAGATAAATGCTGCAGAACTTTAATGACATGCGGTCAAAAAGATACATGAGGATGAGGACATGGACTGGCAAAATATCGCCTTTCGCCCTATTTCACAGATATAACCCAAAAGATCGAGCTTTTGCAATGTGAATTTATATTTTTCGTACATTTTCAAGTACAACCCATTGCAATTGATGTTACCAATGACGACAGCAATTGCTTAGGTTGATAGTCCTTCAGATTATGGTCCTTTATGACCGAATCATTGATTCCAGAATCAACAATAAACACTATATATCAGTGGCTTGAGTCTTTTCATGTTAACCTAAAGCAATCCTAATGTAATAACCTCTAGTTTCACTGCTCTTTGAACAGGCCGTGTCACATATTTATGCTATGAAATTTGATACAATTACCGGCAATTCACGTAATTAATGATAACTTATTCTCTTATCATGACAAGATCCCGATTTGTTATATTGGTTTGAAAATGAACATACTATTCATATGATAAATAACTAACAAAGATTGTGAAGAATATAATATGAATATATCGCACGTGTAAATGTGCATGTAGTCCATGCAATGAATGACTACCGGTTCAGCTGCGATCGATGTACAAGATCAGCCTGTATTCGAGATAGTTTCGGAGTCTAATTAATTCTGAAAATTCTGTCACTGCACAAAATATGAAAATTAAAACATAAAATTACATCAACAGCATTACCTTCCTAGATTTGAAAAAGATTATAGTTCTGTCATTATTTGACTCGAAGTGATACTTAATGCTGAAATTTCTTGAATATGAAATACGTATGATCCGTGACGAGAATTGTGATCACATCAATCAAATGCAATACTAGCTACAACGATGATTTCATCAAGCATGCTTGCATCCAAAAAAGCGCACTCATAGAAGTAAGCATATTTTCATGAAGTATATTACATCAATGAAAACGTGGGTCCCAACAGGTCTATATAACAGGCTGTGATTGCTCCCATAGAGGTGCTATCAGAAATATATAGTGGAAGGGATGCACACTCATTGAATGAAGAAATTGTATCAGCAACCAACTGGGACGGCAACTGGAATTCAAAACTCCGGATACTGGAAAATTTCATTCCTGGTCATTGCAGTATTTGAACAAAATAATGCGCGGATATGATGTTTGCGAGAACGTCGTAACTAAATCTCGAAGATGGTTATTAAATGTTTATTCTACCGGTTTCGGATAAGAGTGGAAAAGCCGCTCTTATCCTTCATCAGGAATAGAAAGACATACAAAAATATAAGCAGACGGATCGTTATTTTAGCAATATTGATAACCAAAGTAATGGAAAATGTAGCTGAATAACGCCGCGGATAGGACTGGGTGATAAGGAGCAACAAGACATCGACCAGCATCAGATCAATAAAAATCATACTTAGTAATCATAAACAATTCTCATTACATGTCGATCAATCACCCTTTCAAAATACAGCTACAAGCCTACTTGATGAAAATGCATGAAAAGGATGTTGAAATGTTTGAATCAGATGTAGAATGAAGTAGAAATTAAAGTTGGGTAACAAACCCATAGAACAAAAGTTTATTCATAGAAGAATCCAACTTTTCGTCAAATATAGCACAGCTTGACAGGCTTACTATTCGACCGAAAAATTCGGTGCATATCCAGCAATAATAAACAATTAAATAAATCCAAATGCCATATTTTGAAAACCTAGGTGATTGAAAGCACTTGCCGCTTTCAGAGTAACGACCAGTTCATACCTTCGACCTGTAGTGCTACAACTACCTCCACAGACAACAAAACTCACAATTTCAATACGGATTAAGTTAGCCACAAACACGTATAACTACCGAACACAAAAAACGAAACAATTACTTAAACCATTGTAACCATTTTTCGCATTGAAGGCACACACAATTATCGCAACATTTCGACCCGAGGATCATGGGGTCAGAGTTACAAAGCAACAATTTCGGAGTGGCTGAAAACTTTGCATTGATAAACAGAAGGGGAGATCAAAGGCGATTCTAATGATGCTACTCCCAATCCGGTACAATGAATACAACGCCTGCAAATTACATTTGAAAAATTCTTTGAAAAAAACTGAGCTCTTTGATTCAGCTACAAATGGATTTAACTTGACACACGCCTAGAACACAGATAACGCATCTCCCCTCACTGATTGATTATTTTTTTGAACTATCACTCATGCACACATAAAACACACGCATAATTCCGCACTAGCAAATCACTTCTCTTGGACAGGCTGCTTATAAGGATACCTTTCACAGCTTCATGCCACTCTTGCCCTCTTTGTCCCGTTTGTATCACAACACAACCATGCAACGCCTCTTCTCTGGCAGCCCCACTAAGAGCGGACGACTGCTCCCCCAACACCGAGCGCCCCATGGACTCCCCCTCGACGGCTGTCGACACCATCAACGCCAAGTAGAACTAACACCGAACGAGGTTAGGAACTTCAACGCAAGCAATGTAAGTGCATGGAACATACGTGCATAATAAAGAGATGCCATCTAGGGCTTTACGTGTGAAAGGCGGTAAGAAGCCAACACTAATTATCGTGCAGCTCCATGTCTTAGGTTTCATCAAGGATCAATTTGTTTCCATAAATGACATGCTTATGGAACAGTAGAGAATGACACTTTCAGAGACATTACTGCGGTCACTATTTTCAGTAATTTTAAGTCATTTCAATTTTATAGTCATCATTGAGCGAAAACTGAAATATGGAAGTAGATTCAAATTGAATTGATTCCCAAATCATTTAGATAAATAATTCTACGTCGACTTTTAAAAAAATAAAAGCGACGTGTCAATCAAAAATGGTGATGTTTTTATCACAATCAATTTTTGAAGACATCTTGTTCAATTGACAACAAAGGTCTGTCGTGGTTTATCGAATATCTAAAGAGAATGACGACGATTCTGTCATTAAAAGACACCAACACTCTTGATTCCCCGACCGCACTCCCTAGACCCAGGAATGAACCGACGCTCGCGGTGGAGACTAGCTTGCACCTTCTTCACTAGGCCACACTCGACGGAACAAAAGGATCTTCTTGCAAATACAAATACTCTCATCTGTTGCAAAAGGTTCTCTTTGTACTGTCAGCGTGGCCTAGTGAAGCAGGTGTGTGCTGCGGAATTCTGCTCGATTCCTGTGTCAGGCGAGTGCGGTCGGGGAATCAATGGTGTTGGTGTCTTTCAATGACCTAATCGTCGTCATATTCTTTAGATATTCATCCTGTTCAATGGACATGAAAAATGTAACAGAAAAATCATAGCTCATTCTTTTCCGATTAGTGGCTCTTTTTAAAACTTGCACGTGATCTGAAGATACAAAATTACAAAAAGCACTCATTTGCAACAGCATAACATGCCAGGAGATTTTAAGCTTCGCACTGACAATGGAAATGTGCATTGGTATTTGTCGGCTAAAATGCTAAATGTGCGCAAAATTTTATGATTATCTGTATAATCATGAATGCATCTTAATCCACAAACACCTGCTGACAATCCTCTTCCGGTGCTCTAAGTAAGAACCATTTTGTTGCAAAACCCACGACCATTGAAATATGATATTAAATTGTACAAGACTCAACCAACGATCGATAGTAGGAAAGCTTACCTGCCAACAACAAATAACTGTGTTCTTTCGATACAGGTGCATTTGAAGTAATCACTGTAACAGTTGACAACATCTTGTCACAAAACTATCTACGTTACTGTGAAAACATGCCTTAGCTCGACATTTGATGAAATATATGAAATTTTGGGAAAGCCAAGTTTTTGGTGGTAGGTCTTAAATAACTCTTTAATAAAAAGTTATTTAAGACCTACCACCAGAAACTTGTCTTTCCTAAAACCTTACATATTTTATCTATGTAATCACAATCGCAAACAAACGAATTATAGCATAATTGTACCATAGAAATCGATTGTTTACCTGCATAGAATGGAAATTGACTCAATGGAGCCACGTATCATGTTACACGTGATTGATTCTAGCAGTATGATACAGTTGCACCTGCATGATACAAAAACAGGTATATCTAAGAGAAAATGTGTGCGAGTTTTTGTGTCATTATTGTTTATTGCACGAAGCAAAAACTTCCATTATAGAGGTTTCATTGCTATCAGTTACCATTAATTGTGCGGGCGAATCGCATCAATGTTGCACCGTCTACCATCCGCATTTTTGTCCCGTCTGCAATCACTCAGAATTTGCTAATTTCTACATAACATTATTCATCCATAATCATCATAACCCATTTCAACATACGTTCTTTAGTCATCCATGGTATCGATTAAGGGCCTTACCAAAAGCAATAATAGATTTTACTTTTTAAAAATAAAATCACGTATTCCGTTTAAGAGGTGCGATTTTTGGCTGTGATAAGACATAAACACTCGATTTTTACGATGTTTCCTCATCAATAGGGTTAAAAACACATGGAATCGAAAGATACATGCGAACTAAGCACAAAACACCTAATATGCAAATTTGCATGGATGCTCCATGAATACCACGAGCATAGAATTTACAGACCTACATGATGCTCACGTGAGGGTGAGAGTATTAGAATTATTTGTATTCATCAATTTGCGATGCTTTATGCTCACTTTAGGGTAAGTTCTTCAAATCCGTTTTTGAAATATTCTTTGACATCCAAATCGAGAGTGAGCATTAGCAGCGTAGCAAATAGCATAACGCTTAAATTCTTTGTAAGAAGGATTGTTATCATTCATTCATAGTGACTGTGCCCTTGTCAATTGATGTCAATTAATGTGCCCATATAGTTTCCGCCTCGTTTCAGACAATAACTGCTTTGTCACTTAAACAGAAACTCTTACTGCTATTGAAAAATAGGGGGTTTCTAATGAATTTCAACAAGTTTCAGATGAACGAGTAATTACTATCTATATAGGACGCACCCATGCATGATCCACACGGTAGGATTTTCTATGATCGACATGTGCGAAGTTTTTTCCAAACTCGCATACTGTCTGTTGACATCAATATTATGAATTATGATGTTCTGGTTGAGAAGAAGGATTTTAACAGCCGGAAGGAACGCATCATCTCATCATATCAACAATTCATCCGATATTTACAATCGGTTCCTCTTAAGTGAGACGTTTAATAGTGTCAAGCGCTTAGTAGAGAGAAAGACGTTTATTAACTGTGCGACTTTCCCCTTACTAGACTTGACCAGTTACGTTTGATAACCAGGCCTACTAGTAGGCTATATTCTTAGTTTTTAGCTCAGTAGACAATTGTATACTGCGCTTAGTCATTCTTTTCTCATTTTCTTGCCATCGGAGGTGCGTCGCTATTAAGTATTTAAGTAGTATTAAGTATTAACTAAGCTTATTAGAAGGCGTCGTAATAAATGCAATAATGCGTAATAATGCAATAAAGAAAAAATATGCTGCAACTGCAAAAAGCTACATTTTCGTTGGTAATTGAAAGTTGATTGTCACAAATTGGATGTGAGGATAACTATCGACAACTATCAGACAAGTGCAATTTGAGGGTTTCCGATACAAAGTCAAAACTTAAAAAGCACGGAGCAGATCTCCGGCAGTGATTCATGCATAACTAAGTATAGGCTAATTCACAAGCATTTATACCAATGCTTGGTGTATCTATAAATTTAATATACTGTAAATGTCACTTAGCAGTAGATGGGACATTACAGTTGCAGAATTGCACGGACTGAGACTTATCACAATATATCTCACAGATCATAAATCCTTCAAGCTATGTGACTTTGAAATAGGATTCTCTATAAAATCTTGTATCACAAGCGCAAAAATTAAACTTGCATGTGAGCCCAAACATTTTCACACCGCACGAGAGCGGCTGCGGACTTGACGAAAAAATGACAACGTTGAATGTTTTCGATTGATCAGAGAAGTAACATAATGAACAATATCACTTTTCAACTATAACTTTTTTATTTTTTTTAATCTATAACATTGATCCCAGTTTGTAATTCGTTATCAATCTCATAAAAAATAATTTGTTGTAGACGAGACAGAGGTATGAATACTGTTTCGCATGATAGCAGATCATAGCACAAAAAATGGGTACAAAAATTGGCCCACATGCAATAATGAGAATCGAAATGAATTATAATTGGGAAAACAAATTCCACATATCTGTGATGAATTTTGATTAAGTAGGCTAATGCACTGTCCATTTCAGGTCCGTAACTAAGCCGAATAGCCAAGTCGGAAGTAAAACGGACTCAAAAAGTAGGGTGTTTGAAACGAAGATTTCACTGGCTCCATACATGCTATGTATGCGCTGCAAATGACTAAACATCAAGCTACATCCTCACCCTAGTTGGGAAATGGGAAAATACCTGAATAGCTGTCAGTTTATCTAAAATCAGGTTGCATCAACAGGCTTAGTTCGTGTCAATATCAACGCAACTTCGATTCGGACTCGCAGTCATACCCAAGTTAATTTGACTGCTAATTACTCCACATAGCCCATTCGGTGAAATGTCAACCTTTTAGATTTGTCACCATTTTTCAACGGAGCCTGTAGTTCAACACTACTCAACCATTCTATTTACATTGCGCTTGGAAAAAGCAGCATTTGTAAATAATTACAGGCGCATGATCTTGCATAAGTAGGGTGACAGCAGTTTGTATGCCGCTATTCAATGAATACACGCCGAAATTTCACGTAGATACATGCTAATTGTGTCTCAAACCGTGACGGTTTAAAATGCAACACTTTCATCAATCAAAAGGAAGAACGCATCTTATCTAAATAATCAAAAACAGCAGCAGGTGTACTATATGTATTTTTTTTAGCAGGTGTACTATTTGTATTTGTACTATGTATTTTTTTGTGGATTATCGTGGAGGCTGCCTTCCTGTGTTATCGGATACCATGTTATTCAAGAAAAAATGATTCATGTTCATTCATCCATTATTCACAAAGACTCTCAGTTTCGTCGTTCCTGCAAGCATGGTGTTGGATTTTCTCGCCTATCATAATCAATATTATTAGTATCAGAAGAGCGTCAAACCGTCATCAAAGAAGAACACCTATTATCCTTAGAGGGCTACAATTTAGGATCACATTTTACAGGTGCTTACTCGTGAATCGATTTCTATCACACTCCATGTTTTTCACGGACTGATTAAAAACGAACTAATGAAACAAAAACATAGGCCCAACTACAGCTATTGACATTTACAAAATCCATCGCTTAATGCATGTGGTTTTATGTGTCACCAGCAACGCATTACACCAGAATTTTTGAATTATTCTGTAAAAAAAAATTTGTAATCATCAGTCTCTATCTAAATACTTACTACAATAATCTTTGTTGTTATGTCTCTGATCAATATATCAGCTGATCCGCTTTCCAATAAATTCGATCACGCAGCGGTATTTCGAGCAATTTAAAACGAGCGCCGTTTGTTAATTCTTGAGTGAACTCGTAAATTCCTTGTCTGCAAATCTATGGTGTATAGAGTTGATAACTCCCAACTCATTAATATTGAGTGCATTGCACTGGGAAGAGAATCGCCAACCTTAGCAATCCCAAGCAATACGATTTCCATGGGGAAGCATCATCGGCGCTTTTTAGAGATCGATGATCAACATGGCAAGAAAATAGACTGGTACTCCGCGAGCGCAGTTGGATGATTCTAATGAACAGATACATTGTCAAAAAACATGGAAATGGAACTGTTTCAAAAACAAATGCAAGACTTCGAGCTCTAGTACAATTTTGCACAACATCATCCTCGTGAAATTTTGACAATCCACATAACTTGATAGAAGGACATTGGGCAAGAAGCATTCACCTTTATAGTGTTCGACATCATCATCAGCTTCCGAGCCGCAATGTATGCACCGCAGGTATTCACACCATTTTGAGGCCAGTTCAGACATGTATCTTCAGCATATTACACTATTTCGAAGGCGATTCGGAAAGCTGGCTGACGTCCATGAGATTGCAACCATCAATCTCTCTACCAAGCAATCTCTCTTCAAAGTTTCATGTACTAAACATCAGCCATGGGAGGAGGAGTTACCAGCGAGCATCTGAAGGCGCTAGACGCCGAAGGCCGTCTGACTTGACTTTTAATTTAAATAACCATTAACCCATAACTGTGGAGAGTTTTTGCTAACCTACTTCTTGGATAAGGATTCCTTGATTCCATCTCGCGATGTCCGCAATGATTATTGAACTACCATTTCTTTAACGTAGAAATAAAATTAAATCAACTATTTGTTATAAAAATTGGCGGGAAGTTTAACAATTCAGCTCAGCTGTTTATAGCAAAAATGAAACGCTATTGATGAAGATTTACTGATAAGATTAGAAATTTATTACAGTCAAACCACTTGTGATAAAGTACTTAGAGTAATGACTAATTGATAATTGAGGTATTTGTGAAGTAGCATCTCATTCACATTTGAATATCTTCCAAGAGCTCATGTAGAGTGCATTATGAAGTAATTTTGAGGTGTATAGTTGTCTAGAATATTTTTATAGTGCCTAATCTACTACAAGAGGATTAGTGATTTTCTCCCGGATAGACTGCTCGCATTATATTAAATGTTCAGACATTTGTATTTAGGAGTGTCATGCTATCTGAATGGTGTCATTGTAACAGTTTGATCATGGAAGTCAATGTACAACTTTGAGTTCCAGCACTGCATACTACTGCACATGAAGATTCTTTCTTGCAATTTTTTGAGCGATTGTCATGTAGTGCATTTTTGTTGTGTTCCTGATGACTCTTTAAAGATTGCACTGGTGTTTCCCATCTTTGCATTCGTGGAACCTTGAGACTATAGGTATGTAGCCATTTAAAAATATGAACAGTCTTTCAACTTGTAAAATTATGTTTCACTCACTTTAATCACAGCCTCCCTTTTATGGTCTGATTTCAATCAAACTTGCAACTACCATAAACTCAATTAACCGAATAAGCTCGAATTACTATGGCGTTCTAATATAGTCATCATATTGATGAAAATGTAACTACAAATTTGGCTTGTCGAGAGTTAATTTTTGTCATAACTTAGGGATCGAACTGGGCTCTATTTCTACCCTCACGTCAGTTTAAAAGGATGTAATAGTAGTAGAATTGTAGTAGAATTTAGTCCCGCAAGTAATTAAAAGTTCAGGCAAGTTCTCAAGTTTTCTAATTGTTTTCAATAACTTACCGAAATGTTACATAACAAAAGAAGTAAGTAAGTTAGTCACAAGCGCACTAGACGAATCGATGATTTGAGTGATTCGAAGTTGGCGCACAAAACGTCATGCTGAGTCAAGAGCCTCTGATTGGCTGATGCCGACCTTGAACTAAGAGTTCATCAATTATAATTCTATCATAGAAACATTATTGAAAACATAGACATTTAAATGGAACATAGACATCAGAAAACTTGACAGCTTCTCCCCCAACTAAGCACGTAATCGCGAAGATACCGAGAGTCCTGATTTGTCTTTTGCGTCTGACTTCAGAGTCAGGAAGAACAGTCACTTCAGGAGATGCGTAGGGAGGATCCACAGTGTCGCTAACACCTTGAGGCTGAGATGAAGTTGATGGTTCCATTGTCATGCTCACGTCCAAATCATCAGATACTTCACCGTATTGTTCATTATAGCAATCTACTTCAGTTTTGCACTTGGATGAATTGGCTTTGAAATATGAATTTGGTCGAGATGCTTCTGTGTAGAGTTCCGTCGTCCCATCGATGATATCGACCATTCTCCTTCCGATGTCTAACAATTACACCATTTGATGGCCTGAAATCATTCCCTCTGAAGAACATTACTTCGGTCGTATCGAGAGCTGATGATGTTCTCAGATTCCTTCCCTGAAGAGAAATGCTGGTGTTCTTTTTGTAGTTGCATGTTCAGCATTTCGGTACTGCATCAAGAAGTTATCAATAATTGATTCAAATTCGTTAAGAGTCTTTGGCTGGCTATTTCTTACAGCATTCTTTAGAGTTTGTACAAAGCGTTCTGCCAAGCCATTTGAGCACGGATGACGGGGAGCGGTGAACAGATGAGTTACTCCGATTGATTTGAGCCCATTCTCGCAATCCTTTTTCGGTGAAATGTGTGCCATTATCGTGACAAGTAAATACTTCAGGGTACTTACTGTAGCTATCTTCGATAACCAATGCATAAATACCATTCAAGAAAGGACCGCAGTAATCGGCATGTATTCTAGCCATAGGTGCATGGGAATTCGGCCATGGAGTCCACTTCGGATGCGTGTTAGGTTTGACAGTCTGCATCGAGTACATTGACTGACGTATGACGCAATATCAGCATTAATCGGCCACCAACACAGGGTTCTTGCCAAAGACTTCATTTTCCGTCCCATATGGCCATCGTGAAGAGGGA
Source organism: Prostheceraeus crozeri (assembly GCA_907163375.1). Lineage (NCBI taxonomy): Eukaryota > Metazoa > Platyhelminthes > Polycladida > Euryleptidae > Prostheceraeus > Prostheceraeus crozeri. The sequence goes on along the minus strand of CAJQUW010008086.1, from coordinate 120,621 downwards.
CAGCATTGCATTCCGACAAGCAGATTGAGTGAGATAACACCGTCAACAGCAACTGATATCTCTTCTCGTCTTCCGTAAATTTGAGGAAATCGCTTTCTTGCACTGGCTGACCAACCGTTTCGAATACCAGCTAGGATTGACCCGAAAAATGCCTCTCGTTTATAATGAAGTTTCGGTTAAAGGGTAACAAAATCTGCAGTTTCCGAGTTGAAAAGAGAATACCGAGAAAGGAAGCCAGTTGATGTCGTATTGTGTAATCATAAGCCGATAATTCGTTGTAGTCGGACAGGCTTCTAGCAACTTCAGCAATCTTAGCGAATATTCAGCCCAAAGGGGAGGAAGTTGTAATGGAAAAGGCCCCAAATCGTATTTATCGTAGTAATCTCTTCTCGATCTCCTGTCGAACTCCACCACGAATACCAAACGCCAATGGACGTGCTTTGTGCGAATTACTGCACTTGTGGAAGACTCTTGTAAACCGTTACATGGTTTCACCTAGCAGCTGGAGAGCATCGCGGGTAACTCCACGGATTCCACTAGGAGTGCAGTTTATCTGACTACGCGAATACTCGAAATGTACTTTACACTTAGCAGATTGCTGCTGGAGACGCAACAAAAAATCTCTCACAGATAGTAAATTATTCGTGGTTCGATAACTTGACTTGAACTTCGCACAAAACGTCATGCCGACCTTGAACTAAGAGTCATCAGAAAACTGTGACAAAGGACCACCTATGCTGTGTGTTAGGAAATCCGCCTCTGCTAGTATCATCTGCGGCAATACAGCAGTCGTTCTTCTAGAGAACAAATTCATAAGTACTATTGGCGTGATAGCAGGACTGCTTTAGGTAGACACAGAGACCCTGTTTTCTGACTCACTCGATCTTTCGAAGATGCACCTATCCATTTTTTCACCGACATACATTACTAATTTATACCAGAATAATAAATGACTCATGTAAAATGAGTTCTCAATCTTATATCCTTTTTGGCCTACAAGACGTACTTTTCAGACTACCTTTCGTTAGGAACTCCTGGATCTGCTACAGGTGGGCCTAGTTTACTAAATCTAGATGTCTGCTGCATCCCTCACATTGCTACTTTTGCTAAAAGTAGGTGGGTAATTCCATAAATAACGCATGTCCGTGCGTTGCAGTGCCCTTTCGATCTGTAGTGTCGAAAGAGGGACTACTATAAAAATAAATGAAGTGATTAATATTTCAGACTAATTTGACATGTCAAGATGCAATTTTCATGGAAAAAGTTTTATTGCTTCATGACGAGAAATGACGATTATATGACAGAACGTCCGTGCGATATTTGTGGAATTACCCAGGTTCTGACTTATGGATGCTAAGCTCAAGCAGCATATCTATTAGGCTAGGCTATTGCTTTTTCATCAGCCTGCCATCTGATCTTTGGACAGTTCTCATGACTTTTAATTTAGGCCCCTCAAATAGGGTTTTGCACTTCACTCCTACAACTTTTGAACCAGACAACCAATTAGAGTCTATTTGATCTGTGAGGCACAGATGTTTCAGGGTATGATGACAGTTTATCAGGGTCACGAACATAGACCAAACCCCGGCATGAAAATCTAACGTGGCAAATTTCAACCAGTACTCAAATGTGGCCAGTTTAGTGATAGACTAACTAAGTGAAAATTTTTCTTCTTGAGATTTAGTCAATTCTTCTTACATTGAAACACCTGTGTCTCGAATGATTGATGTGTTCAGCCACGGTCCGGTGTTTTCAACACCACCGCAGCTGACATTGACGATTGTTTCATTATCCGATCTCCCCAGTTTTCGCAATAACAATGCACCATGTCAAGCAGAGTTCGCCATTTTGTAGTTAGAGGCGTGTAGAGATTGGAACTGGTCAGTTGAAGGAATAATTTCTTGATAAGTACTACTGTAATCATCGCGGCTGAACAGTTTGAGTCAATCTGACGTCTGGTTCAGATGTAGGCTATACATGTATTGCCAAGAAGACATATTGCTCTTCGGCACAAAGTCATAAAATTACCATTTTCCATTCTACTGGATTGTCCTCGCATCGATAAAGCATGTTTCTTCAGGGAAGTCGTAATCCCCACTCTAGTATTTTCTGAAATTTGCTGTATTCATGCTAGTTTAGATCCCTCTGTACCGTTATCGTGTATTGTAATAATATATCGGATATCGTCGAAGTAAAAAATGAGACGGACCTGCCCGGACAAAGTCCAGATGAAACTTTAGCTCGCAACCCTGTATCAGGTGACTGGTGGTTGTACGGCCAGGCTCCTAAAAATTTTTTGCTCACGCGGGATCATGAACCCGAACTTTTATGATTTCCTATTTCCAATTTGGCAAGTCCAAAGCATATGCAATAACTAGTCACATTATAGTACACACAAAGTCTCCCGTAATCCTTAACTTGCATAATCGTGAGTGACAAATTTGCGTGGAAGTCCCCACATGCCTAATAATTTTTTTAATTCAAGCTGTGAAATTTAGATTGCGGACATTAATCATGACGTTGATAATTACGATCAACTGTTAACATTAAAGCTGCTCATTATTTTGGAAAGTTGTTTAGGCGTCCTTCTATTACTAAAATTTTTTCGTTTTTCAAGAATTCAGATCAAATGATAGAATCTCTGCTGATTTTTATTTCATGAAAATTTGTACTTTCCCTGACTCAGGACATACGTACTTAAACGATTGTTGGGGGTCGTATATCCAGTCCCACGTAAAATTCAAAGAATTCTGTTCTACAAACCTGATGTCATCAATGGGAAGTCACGCATCAAATCAACATCTGCTATTTAGCTCATAATCTAGCGTCAACAGGTTGTAGTTATAGAGCAAATGCAGCTTTAATCATCTCAGATAAATGAAGACGCTTATAGTTTAACGGCACACTTCTTGGTGAGTGCCAGCATGGCTTTGCATCTTTTAAATAGGCCTAGCCATGTAAAGTGCATTATTGCTATGTCCTATTTGGCAGTCATCTTTCGTTGCTGGCTACTATTATAGCTGGTTGTTGGTTAAGTCATAGAGTAGATATATTAGGTAGAGTGGTAACTCCGTATTTATTAAATCCCCAATATGTAGGCTATACACTTTCAATTTTATTAACGAACTCAAGGGAGATACAGGTGGTATTGTTACCAAATGTGAGACATGCAAATTTTTGCGGTTTTGCAGAAATTACCACGGAATCGACTGATCATGATTGTAATGCAGAAGGAATGATGGTATTTCAGATTCTCATGACAGCCTTGGAGATTTAATGTTTGCTAAATTAGCAATTCGATGGGTTCCTATTACTTTCATGCTGAACCTCAAGAGTGTTTTCTTAAGCGAGATCATATCACAGACAACCTGCCACTGGCACAGCAAAATCACATAATCAAAGACAATGATTTCATTTAATTTTGACAGATGTAAATGGGTCCACATCACTATTAAGATTCCAGAATTTAGTAATCGAATCATAAAATCATGCCGGTGAAAATTGAATTAAAAAGTTGAAATTTCACCCAAGAAAGCCCGAATAATATCGTGACTTCATGAAGACTTTCATTATAATGCAATTCATGAAATTCCCTTGATAATCAGCTTCATTTCCGTTTAGATAGGATGCTTATTAGCAAATATTCATTCCTTTGATATCCAACTTGTTTGATACCACTTATATAAGAGAGTCATCTCGGTAGTATGCAAATTGGCAAATTTTGACTTTTTTCAAAAGTGCTCAAATAATCTTTTGGACCACGGGAACGTAATCTCCGCCAAAAACTGAATCTTTTCATTTAAAAATTTTCACTGTATACAGATACTTTTTTGAGTCGACACTCTACCTATATATATATATATCCCTACTCTATGGGTTAAGTGAAGCGTATATAAAAATAAGCTTAAAGGGGAATTGTGTCAATTTTACAATTTGATCTCAAAATACGTAATTTGGTTTTCATCTGCGAAAATTGAAAACCCGATGTCAAACAGGCGCTCCAGTGCTTAAAAATCTGTCATTTTCCATCGCTGAGGCTATTGTATTCTATCAGCCAATCAGCGGTGGAATAGCACCTGACGTCAGAAAGCCAGGAAGCGAGCATTCAACCCGACCAAGTGTACTGAAAAAACATAAGTTTGGATGCCTCTTGTCAGTCATGAACGACGAGCTTGAAGTAATTGAAAATGCGGAAATTTGGCCATCTCAACCGATCAGACTGCGACCTTAGGCAACCAATGAACCAGACAGTCCCATAATCGAACTAAATGAAGAACATTCGAGCTCATGATCATAATTTTGATATTGGGTTAACACCTAACGACGTCCACACTGCGATTTTCCCCATTTTTTTGGTCATCAAAAGTTCCACACAGTTTTGGTGAGCGTTAGTCTCTTGCCTGGTTTGGCGTGGTGACATTAGAGAATCACATGATACGGATCAATTTACCATCTCATTTCTGAAAACATTTGGAATAAGATTGTCTGACCAACAACGAGATATCAATTGATTTGATAGTCCAGTGGAGAAAGTACTTGATTTTCTGTTAGGGGTTCTCGAGTTCGAATCCGCGATAAAATAACTTTTCGTAAACATTGTTCTTGACAAATATGAGTCAACGCCAAACCAGACAGAATTCCTCATGTGCAGTGGGTGAATCACTTTCTTTAGCAAGAATTCGTCTGATAATCGATGAATCAAAGCGTGAGGTTCTAGACTCCATCCAGGTAGTAAAAAATGAATTTGAAAATTTCAGAAATGAAATTTGACCAATCAATGCTCGTATTAGTGCTACTGAGAGTTAGGTTGATTCTGTTCGAAAAAGAACAAGATAACCAGGACAAATCGATATCCGAATTAAGAAGTTCTTTTGAAGACATGGAATCAGTGACCATGAATTTCCCAATCAAGGAAATTCTTAATGAAATTGAGGATCGGGGGACTCGTGAAAACGTTATCATTCACGGTTTACCCAAGAAAGTCGATGGTGCTCTGGCGCAACATGAAAGCAGCGATAAGGACTTGGTTTCTGCTATGTCCCGCCAAATGTGTCTATCCAATCTTAAAGTTGGGGAGATTTTTCGGTGTTGCAGAGCTACTGCTGGGAAGCCTAGACCTTCGAAAGTCATTTTCCACGATCAGTTTTGCAAGACATCCTTTATAAGGAAATCAAAAGAATTGAAGAACTCAACTCAGTTTAAGGGTGCTTAAGTGAGCAACGATTTTACGAGGCAACAGCAGCGATATCAATATTTCGTATGACAAGAATTAAGACGTCAACGCGCCACTGGTATGGATGTGGTCATTTCTTACGGTCCGATTCGTCCACGAGCCCCCCTGAAAAATTTTTGAGGCCGCTTTTGCTAGTTGAGACATATCCATCTATTTTGATAATAAATGCACGCTCCATATTTTATAAATTAGACGATTTGCCTGTATTGGTGGATCGCTTCCCTCCTGGACTAATCGGTATAACTGAAACGTGGTTGAATAATGAAGTGTCCGACGAGTACATGATGATTAAAAACTATGCTATTTTCCGAGCAGATAGAGCTTTTTTTACTGAATTTTCACCTCTAGCACAGCTATGAGCCATGAACGAAGCTAGGGGTTACTCATTGAAAAGTAACAAATTGTATTATTTTAAATAAATAAAATAAAAAAAACAGATCTTCTAATCTGATTAAGCTGTCCCCATCAGAAACCTATTCGCACGCCTCTTGAAAGTATCAAGATTGTATTGGTCAGGGAAAGTGGTCTGGGGAAGCTGATTCCAAAGCTGTGCCGTGCGAACAAAAAAGCTTTTCGAGCGACTCACAGTACGTGCGCGTTCTAAGCTCACATTATAGCATGTGAGTGCATTAGCTCTGCGCGTGCTTGTGGAGAAGATCTTGGGTTTGGGTACGCACTCATTTACTGCAGATCTGCTTCTACCGAAATAGTACCTGTAGAAGAGACTGAATGAAGCAACATCCTGTCTGACGGAGAGCGGCTGCAACTTGATGGCAAGTTTTTCACCCATGAGATTCTTGAAACGTTTCTGAACCCGTTCAAGGAGGTTAAGATGCGTTTGTGGGGCACCTGCCCACAGATGACAACAATATTCCATCAGAGGACGAATAGTGGACTTGTAAAGATAGCAGACAGTCTGTGGTGGAAGATAGCTGCTGGCACGATAGAGACTACCAATGCGTTGAGCTGCCTGCTTGCTAATGGATTGGATGTATGGTTTCCATGACAAGTCTTTCGTAACCGCCAATCCAAGGAAGGAGATGGAATCTTGTTCTCTGATCCTATTATCTGACATCTTAATGCTATGATCATCATCTCCTTTAAGTCGTGAGTGCAGAATACTCTGAGTTTTTGAAGGCTTGAAGGAAACAAGCCAATTGGCGCCCCATTCTGAGACCCTGCATAAGTCTTCATTAAGAACGTCGCATAACTGCTGACGTTGCTGAGTGTTTTTAGCGAGTCGCTCATTGGAATTGAAGTGTTGTGTTGCATACATCACCAATTTACTCACTAGGCAGTCTGGGAGGTCGTTGATGTACAACAGAAAAAGAGTGGGTCCCAAAATTGACCCTTGAGGAACTCCTGCATTGACAAACTTGGTGGAAGACTTTTGGCCATCTAAGACGACAGATATCTGCCGGTCACTAAGGAAAGAAGCAAGAAGTTTGTGGAGTTGATCAGCAACTCCATAGGACTTTAGCTTCATAAGGAGTCCCTGATGCCAGACTTTATCGAATGCCTTGGAAATATCCAAGGCAACTGATCTCGTCTCACCTTGTCTGTCAAGGACACGACTCACATGTTCAGTGACATATGAAAGAAGATCTGCAGTTGATCGAGAGTGCCTGAAGCCATACTGTTCTTCTGATATAAGGTTCTGAGTTTTAAGGAAGTTAACAATGTGTTGGTTAATCACTGCTTCAAAAATCTTGCCAGCAATTGGAAGCAGGCTGATAGGACGGTAACTAGATGGAAGAGATGAGTCAGAACCTTTCTTTGGAACTGGAACCAAGGAAGCTACTTTCCAAAAAGAGGAAAACTCACCGGTGGATACACATCTACTGAACAGTTTAGATAAAAGTGGAGAAAGCTCAGGTGAGAGATGCTTGAAGACCGAAACCGGGATGCCATCTGGTCCACTAGACTTAGAGCTATCGAGACCGGCGATGATCTTTTTGACGTTTCGGACTGTGACTGAAGGAAGACTAACTGTTTCATCAGTGCGCGTGGGAATTGGAGTTGGAATTCTACCTCCATCGTCTAATGACGAATTCTTCGCAAACTCCTTGCAAAGAAGCTCGGCTTTGTCTGATGAGGTTGTCGCCATAGAAGTACTGACTTCGGCATGACGGAGTGCTGGGATGGAGGATTTGTTCCTATTGGTGACACTGTTATAAATCCTCCAGAAGTCCTTAGAGCCAAGCTTTTGGGTACCAATGAATTTCCGTACATACAAAGCGTAACGGCTTTTGGCCTGATGTATGGTTTCCTTGCAATGTCTACGTGCGGTTTTGTACAATTCAAGATTGCCAGCGCGAATGATGAACATGTATTGAAGCGGTATTTGATCTCCGACGAAGCAAGATACATAATTTTTTTTATCTCATTTAGCAGAAGCCGACTTTGACAAGGTATATAGCGCAACTAACGTCAATGACAAATGCTTGACATTATACCGTGTAAAAAATTGGCCGAAATATTATCACCTCAAGAGAAAAATTCAGCTTGAAATTTTCAAAGCTAAGAAGATATGGAGCGAAAAAAATCATGCAGAAAGACAAGAACATGTGGAATGTAGTTCGTGAATTTCAGGGCAAAAACAATGCGACATCGTCTCCTTTCCCAGAAAAATACCCCGAATTGACTACATTTTTGATTGATCTATCAGCTGTAATCAAGCAACGCTTTAATGAAGCGATATGAATGATATGTGAAGATGAAGATATCTGGATGATTGATAACGAATCATGGCATCCAGAATTCTTCTCGCGCGACGTTCATAAACTACTTAAGAGTTTGAAATTCAAACAGGCTGCAGGCTATGATGGCATCTCTGCATGTCTTCTGTGGGAGAGCGCTAACATCATTTGTGCTCCTATATTAGGTATTTATCGAGTTTCAGTAGCAACCCGAACGTTCCCAGATTTATTGGAAAAAAGCCTTTGTACAGCCTGTTCCTAAAAAATCTCATCCATCTATCAATGACTTTCGTCTAGTGAATCTCACTCTTGCTCATTATTGCTAAACTATTCGAAAAGCTTATTTTATCGTCAGCAGCAAAATGACACTTTATTCAGTTTTTCGGCAATAACCAACACGCTTACAGGCCATGTGGATCAACGACGAGCGCTCTAGTCGCGATTCACGATAGCACAACTATTTTCACGGAGAACCCAGAAAATGTGTGCGTGCGAGTCTCATGCCTAGATTTTTCTAAAGTCCAGTTCAATCTGCTAACTAGTAATTTGAAAAAATTGAAATTCAACAAAGGTTTTCTCTTGTGGCTTAGTTCCTACTTACGAGTCCCTACTTACTTAGTTCCTACTTACGAGTCCTACTACTCCTCGTACATGGTCGGTGTCAGCGAGTGCGCATTCGAGGTCGAGTTGGTCCTCTCATCAAAGTTTCATTTGGGGTGCCCCAAGGTTCAGTTTTGGGACCGCATTTATTTGCCCTTTTCATTGCCACATTGAAAATAGAATCTGATAATGCTGCATTGATAAAGTATGCCGATAACCCTACACTTGTCGAATCATGTGCCAGAAGTAACCCATGTCCCGATTTTTGCAAGATATTCTCTTGTGAACCCGTCAGAATAATATGACTCTGAACTACGTCAAATGTTAACAGCTGCTTGCTCGGCGTCGTAGGGACACAACAACCTTGCCATATCCAGATATGAAAGTGTGCTGTTCTTTGAGCATCCTTGGAGTCACAAGAAGTGACGATGTAAAGTGTAATGACAACTTTGATAAGGTCATTCTGTCAGCCTCACATCGCCTTCACTTGATTCGTACTTTCAATCATGGACTTATTACTATATTAATTAATATTGTTGATTATATTTCATTAGTATTCATTATTCATACCATTGGACTAATTATTATTCCTTACTCATAGACTTGTTATTGTATAAGATTCAGTTTCATGATAATTTTTTGAATTGAATAATCAGAAAATTTTATTACATTGATAACTAAATTGCAACACACAAAAAATGAATGGCAGGACAAGAAGTGTTAATTAAGAAAAATCCATAAACTCAGAAATAAAAAAGGAACTATATAAAATTGGAAGACGAGAAGTAATAAAATTTCTATTTTGACAGATGCGCTTACTTTTTGAATAATCAAGCTTTCATTTGAATAGGGTGCTTCTCTACTTTACAGTTTAAAGTTTGCTTATGTACACAGACCTTAAGGACGACTTAACTACATAGTGTATATTAAAATCAGAAGTTAGTATAAATCGATTGCTATTGCTAAAAGGAAATATCCATTTAATCATAAAAATCAAATAAAACATATTGAATGACAAGAAATATTTAGTCCTGGGGTCTCTCCATAATTGTTGCGACATTCAAATACGCTGCATTGTGGCATTTTTCCGTGGTGCGAAACCGCTCGACGTACTTCAGACATCAAATGTTGAAACAGTTACGTCACAATCCCAGCTGACTCACTTAACGGTAAATTGGACAGGAACTCTCAATGATTGCATATCGCTCATGAGGGATTCTGGCTCAGTGACGCAATGATTTACTGGATTCTCATTGACTGTTCTATTGGCAGGACATTTCATGTGCTAGCGTCTTAACGATGCCGATTCTGACCGTTTGAATAGACACGTAGTTAATATTTTGCCTCAAGAAGACATTTGAGATCGACTTGTAAAATTGCTTCATTTCCTTTTTAAGTAGGCCTATGTAAATTTCATGTGAATCTGTTCATTTTGACTGAAAAATTGCCGATTCGCAGGTCCCTAGTTTATATGTAGGACTAAATGCAATAAACTCGACTCAAAAATATGCGGGAAAGAAATGCATCCGAAAATGAAAATGTTTTACTGCAGGCCTATTTTGTTGAAAATTGGACAAGTTGATTAGGTCCGAGTTCGAGTCCCCTTGCATATTGATGCAAGCAACATCATTACTGCCACTACCGTTGTATTGACAAGATGGATTCACAGTATACACAATCGTGGAATATATAGGCAAAAGTTCGGTGGTCTCGAAGACCAAAACATCCCGAAACAACGTTAGGCCTACCTAGCGGATTCCTACCAACCCTGGCATGCTTCCATAATTGGATATCATGTGTTAGTAGAAATTACTCCACTCTCGCGATGGTTTGTTCTACTAATCTCCACGACCACGTGATGTATGACGTCCTGGTCACTGAAGTGAGCTGGCTAATATACCTGCCTAGTTTCTCGAACAAGATTGTGCTTAGGAATCATCCTGCATAGAACGCAATTTATCTTTATGATTCGAGAACTCAGGGCAACCCGGTGGAAGGCAAAACCACGTTTTCTTGCGCACCAATGCATTTCACCTACTACCAGCACGCATGCACACCGTGAAAATTAGGTAGCTCAATAGTCTCTTAGAGCTGTATTCAGCACCGCTTAATTGCTAACGCAATCAAAAATGCTACCACCATTGTCTTAAGACAATTTCTTGCGAAAGCTGATCGAAGTCATCTATCATCCATTTCCAATTGATTTTCGTATTTTAGTTTCTCTAGATCACGTTTTCACGATCGCTTCTTCCACGGCTATATTCCTGATTGTTTCCTCTGTATTTTCTAGTATCTTCGTGATAGTTGGCTCTTGCTGCAAGTAATTTTCATGCCTACCTCGGATATGTTCTTCCATCGATTACTATTTCATTACAATTTTCAGTTGACTTAAATTAAGTCAGTTGTGTGCGCATGCAATTGGCCAATGTCAATTTGGTGCGAAATACAGCAATCTGACATCAATACGGCGACTATGAATGACAGACTGACTTTTTCGTCACGAATTGCTCTGTAGAATGCTATGTTAATAACACCTGCATTTATCTGCAGCTCATCATAGGTATCCTGAATAACATACTTTTCTAGCATGTACTCTCTGATTCCCTCGTTAATTCATTGTGTTATATTTGTTATTAAGTGTCATGTTAACCGTTGATGGCCTGTCTCCTGTGTGTGAGAACTCTTCTATTATAAAGTATGCATGACATACTCTTTCATTTTGTCCGTATATCAGCAGATGATAAATTACAGAAAGAATGGAAAAATTTACTGGAGTGGTCTTCTTCTATATCTTTGCCAATTAACAACAGTAAATGTATTGTAATGGATATTATTACAAAAAGCAACAGAAAAGCAATATTTTCGTCATCTACCTCATTGCTACGTCGTGCAGTCGTACGTCGTTTTGTGGAATGAACAGATTAGTTGTGTTGCAAAAAAGGCTTCTAGGAGGATGTATGTTCTCCGAAATTTGCGTAGAGCAGTATGTGAAAATGACTTGCTGTTTAAGGCCTACATTGCATCCATTCGACCTCCGCTAATCTATGCATACGCATGTTTCTGCAACTCCCTTATCAAGAACGGGACGTTTTCGCAAATCTTTTATTCGGTTCTGTAAATAAAGTTGTTTTTTTGTTCCTTTCTGCTATTGCCACTTCCTTCTTAATTTTGTATTGTCATCGTCAACTGTTATAATGTTCTCACCGAATGTTAAGTGAGACAATAAAGGATATTATTATTGCTAGGTGGAAATTTAACTTATATTTCAAATCAGTTTTATAGCAGCTAAGAGAAATATTAATTGGTCGCTGAGACATGAATGCCTACGAAAATGACACGTAAAAATGTTCAAGCGCGATGACACACCCATCAATGGCTGATCTGATTCACGACTCCGTGATAGCTGGTTCTTTTCCTAACGATGAAAAATTTGCCTCATAAAAACAGCAGAATCTTAAATGCTTGTTGGATGAAGAGTTGAATGAGGGGGGTGGGAGATCCTGCACTAGACAGATGCCCGCAGCAGGGATTGATACAAACTATTGTCAGGCATCCTCATCCTCACCAGCTCTATGTTTCACTTTCTTTTGCAGTTGGCATTGCGATGAAGATTCGGGTCGATTATCACCTTCCTGTGTTATTGTTGCTGCTGCTGCTTGCCTGCGGTCAAGGGGCAGATAGTATGCTGTGCAATTGCAATGATCACATTTCATGCAAGCCGCTACCTTCACCTGATGCTCCTTTGGCATCTCATGTCGGCAATGGTTCTGCTCCTCCAAGAAGATTAATGGCATCGACAGTTTGCACAATTGGTTCTGAAGGGCAGTGTTATTCATCCAAGGTTTATCGTCCGAATTTGGAAAAGGGGAAAGGCTTTGGGACAATTGTTGTGAGTTATGGATGCATCAGCAATATTGAGCACAATACTCTGCAATGTCGAGGCAATGATATTCGTCATCGCACTCCTAAGGTAGTCGCTTGCTGCAATGATACCGAGTTCTGCAACAGTTATTTGGATCCCATGTTTTCCCCTGGTTTCGAGGAGGAATTATTTCTTAGATTGAAGAAGGAGGGACAGACAGATTCGACAGGGAAAACAAAACAGCCAATATCAACCAAAGTGAGTACCGGTATTCAGACATATATCTATGTTTTGACTGAACCACTATTTCTTAAATTAATATCATAACCAAACAGAAAAGCATGGTGCATTTCCAAAGAGGCACGTCATGCTCTTAGTCGCATTTTCTTTAATATGTTACCGAGGATTAAATGTCCTTTTCTCAACCCTCCGAGATTCCTTTTACAGATTCTAAGTTTACTTGCTTAAAATGATATCAAAACATTGGGCAAATTGATTTTATCTAAAACAGTGTTGTTGGCGTATAGCTGTCCGATGCATTTTCATCTTTGAGTGTCGATCAGCCTTCTTAGTTATCGAATGCGGAAATAGTGTTTTATAAGTCAACAACATGTGGCAGTTGTATTAGGAGGCGGTTTCAAGATGTTTGTTGCTCCAATAGGACCGCAGATTGTTAAATTTATTTCAGACCCTCAAAAGCGTGAAGATCTCAAACGCATCAATTACTGACTGTGAAAACTTGGGTGACGGTTTATTTTGATGTTGAACTTTGAATTGATAGCTATCATATTGGACAGTGATTCGTTCAAATGATGTCTTCGTGCCGCGTTAGCATTTCGAGGACTGGGCTCGATCCACAGCCGGCAAGCCATTTTTCATGGTAGTACCAGGAACAGGCCGCGTAGGAATATCTTTTCTACCTTGTGAGGCACTGAATTGTCCTTTCGACTCTCCGAGGTCGCCTGAACGCAGTTGCTATGGTTACAGTTTCACGTCATTTTTGAGAGCCACCGAGGGATCACTCAAAGAATCAGAAGTAAATTAGATCACTTCAAATGGGCGAAGTGAAAAAAGAGTTTTGTCGAATAGTATTAAAATTTTATTTTGAAGATCAAGTGAGGGAGATTGATGGTTATCTGAATGACTAATTCGTGGACTTGATGCACATTTAGAAAGACAGAAGAGAGCTAGTTGAGTGCTTCATTCTTGGCAGTAGCAGGCATTGCGGTTCGTCATACGAAGACCAATCAGTGCGCATTGGAATGTTCCAAAATAGCTTTCCATATTGAGAGCGGCTGAGCAACTTGATGTCATGCATCACATCAGGCTCTGTCTTAGTCTATCATGATCTTGCCGTACAACTGATACTAGGGTTACAAGAAAAATGATTTTTATCCATCATGTTTCAGATATGTTCTAAATGTATTTTTAATATGTTTGACGAGAATTGTGGTAGTAGTACTTGAGGTGAAATAATTTATTATCTTCGTTCAAAGACTCTGTGAGTTAAAAGAAATCATAATAAAATACTAGTAAGCCAAAAAGACTTGTTTAATTTGGGAAAGTGTTCAGTTAGAAGAAAGTCAAAATAGCATTATTAGTTTGATTATCACTGAAAGTGGCATTTTATTATCCATTTCATTGAAATTTATCTTTTCACTTCATTTCAATACACAAGTTCAACTTTGAAGTAATGAATCATTTAGTCGGATTAAACGAATTAAAAGAAAAAGTGAACGGAAATTAATAATTATAGAGATGATCGAAAATGCGAAATGACAATTGAAAAATATATTACTGGTAAGCCAATGTCGTAAAAGAAAATAGTTGACAAAACAACCATATTGGATGGATGAAAATTTCAGTAAAAGCAGTTCTCAAGGATAAGGAAATTTACTCAACACACTAAACATCATTGAAAACACTCTTTGTCACTTTCATTAACGGAATCCAATATGAAGCAATTATTTACAAAAAGTTGTATCTGAGGGACTGCTGCTACACACAATCTTCATGTTTAGTAAACCTGCCTCGGTAAGTTGGTGATTATCTGCCGTAGTACCGCAATTTTACATAGATTCTACCACGGTGGATTCGATTATCGCTGCCTGTCGCTGTAGAGTAAACTGTACTCGCTTTACTAGTGCTACGAAAGAGTAGGCTATTTGTCGAAAGATTCAGTGACATTTAACAAATTAACATGCAAATATACGCACACGGAGGAGATTACCTCGTCTTAAGAATTGTAGATAGTGTATCGGAAAAGGAAAAGATAGATTTTACAGGAAAATACAAAGCATAGTAAAAAGATTGAATATGAGAATGATAACTATTAAGTTAGTACTAGACACCAACACCCTTGATTCCCCGACCCAGGAATCGAACCGAAGTCCGCAGTGGAGACGAGCTCGCACCTTCTTCACTTGGCCACGCTGACGGTTCAAAATGAATGTGAGTGAAGGTAGAAGTCATCTCCAAGTGATATCAACAGCATATTGTCCTATTATAATTGACAGAACGCTACCATCATTCATATTGTGGTGAGACAGCATATTAGCATGTCATCCGACTACGTCACAGTGTAGATTGACAACAAAGGTCTGTCGCAGTACAATACAATTATATACAACTATTAAGTCAATACGTATAGGATATCACACTGATTTCAGTAGATAGCTTATGATACTCGTACGAGTAGATTTTCAAGCAGCGTTTATCTTCGGAAATCAGTGTGATATCCTAATTTATATGACCGATATCTTAAAGGGAATAGAAATTCATAAAACTCAAGCGTTTAACACTGCAAATGCTGACAACATGAAAGACATGTTTAGTGTAACTTTCTCAAACTGTGTATTCAATGTCAAGTTTGAGAAGTAAGAGACAAGGTGACATGACTCATCATAGTATGTAACTTATTGTTGATAAATTATTAAAATTTGCTCAATTTATTAATTTAATCATAGTTTTCAATATTTTACTATGGATCTATGCACCCAGTAGAATAAACGATTATATTCTATCTTTAAATATCTACAATTCTACTGATATCGGTGATATAAATGACACCAACACCCTTGATTCCCCGACCGCACTCACCCGACCTGAGAAGACCGCGGACTTCGGTTCGATTCCTAGGTCAGGCGAGTGCGGTCGGGGAATCAAGGGTGTTGGTGTCTTCTATTGACTTAATAGAAGGCATTCTCTTTAGATATTCAATGAACTGCGACAGACCTTAGTTGTCAATAGTAAAAACATTGTTTTTTATACCACATTTAAAACATACCTCAAATATTGCAACCCTGACTAATACTGATACAATACTTGTACTTTGCCGAAAAAGCACCGACAATCAATAATTTGACATAATCGTTGAACTGCTGAATTCGATGTCTTGCCTTTGCAGATCGTCATGCTGGGATCCATTTGCATATCAGTGGTAACTGTTACATTACTCATCCTTTTCCTATGGTATCATTACCGACACCGTCTTCTGCGTCAACTCCAAAACAAAGCACAGAGGCCTTCCATCCCCACCCTCCCTGAGGACGCACGTGAATTGCTGACAGGTTTAGGAATGACCAGTTCCGGAATCGGACTCGGCGTTCAGCAGGGAGGTGTAAGCATGACGTCTGGGAGTGGTTCTGGGCCACCCATCCTCGTGCAAAGAACTATCTCCAAGCAGATACAACTGGTGGAGCGGATAGGACGAGGCAGATTTGGTGAAGTGTGGCGTGGTAAGTGGCACTTTTTTGGTTGCATGGAGCACTGAGATGATTCTCATGAAAGTCTCCTCAGTTCGTATACTGCTTAAAAGGGATGAATTGTAATTATTAGCACTTGAGAATGCACCAAATTATGCACGAATTTCTAAAATTAACACAATTAGTAACCGACATTTTTATTTGATAAGCTATTTGGAGCTTACACAGATTTAACAACACAAACGTGAACAGATTCCAAATATTTTTGTCTCACAAAACTGATTTAGATTCGGAATTAAAGTCAGTAGAATGTCTGTCAGAGGAGAATTGTAGTGTCGGTTTACTTATAAATCCTCGTACAGATAATGCTGTGCCTTGTAATAGAGCAAATTTGATCTTTCTTGGGATATGTGATCTGCGTATGTCTTGGATTTTACTTCCTACATTCGAACCTCTACATAGTGAATTTGAAGGGAACAGATAAAAAATCCGCATAATGAGGGTTCACTATAAGGAGGCTTCATGTAATATTGGTCTTAAAGTAAGCATGTAAAGTCAAAACAATCATACAAAATAATTAAACCTAATACAAATAGAACTGAGAAAACAAATTAATAGGGGTGATTACCATTGATACTACATTTTATAACAATGTCGTATTCAATGATGATGTAAACTCAAGATGTAAAATGTAACTACTATAAAATAATCAGTACTGTATACAGTATAAGCTACATACACATGTTTAATTATGAGCGATAGAAATTACTGTCAATACGAGTCTGTAGAGTACGTCGCTCGTCAACAGAAGCAATCATGCTTTCTACTCGATCAAAAACTTGTTGATCAAGCTGCAAAGTCACTTTTCTTTTCAAGGAATTTCCTGATCTGAGTCAACAGTCGGTACGCTTGAAAATTTAAAAAAGCGCACGTAAACTTGAAACTATTATCTACATAAATTATCATTTGCATCAAACTTTAGATTATGGACTCATAGACTTTGACAACTTGGGAAAGTTTGGAGTAATAAGTTTCATCGAACTACTCGCCTCAATAAAGGTAGTGAGTGCACTTACATGGGATGTGTGCTAATTGCAAAGTATAATTAAAGATCAATACATTCTTGATGTATGATATTCATAATGCAGAGGTTGAGACAACAAAAGGAATAAATATCATATTCACTAAGTAGAGATATGTCACAAGCGCAAAGCACACCATTTTCGATGGGATCAAAAATTCAATTCAATATGAGGAGAGATTCACTTTGTAGAGGTTCACCATGTTGAGGTTCGACTGCATTACCGGTAGGTACAGTACATGGATGGAAGACGTTAGCAAAATATTATTGCATATGGCCCTCAACGTAAGAATGAGATCTTCATGCTTTTCTGTGTCTTGTGTAGCATTATTTGACTCGCAGTTTTGTTTTCATATGCTTGCTGAGTGCGGATTTGTAGTTTTCACTCCGAGAATATTCCCATAGACCTCGTGCTGGTATATCTTTTGACAAAACTGTTTGGCTGAAAGCCAACAATTCGCTTTGATTTAATGTTCAAGTTTTTAAATTCAAAATATTAAAATTGTCTAAATTAAATGTTTTCTTGGTGTTGTCTGTCTGAATTAAGAGTATGGTTTATTGTTCATTCATTTAAGTGTTCTTGTTCTTCTATTTTCGTTTTCTTCATTGGTCCAACTATTTTTCCTATCAAACTCTTGCAATGATTCCCTCTGTTCACAAATCATGCTTGTTAAATATTTGGTGGTGGTAAGTGATGACTCGCTAGGCATAGAAATGACAGCATTCATCAGTCCTAAGCCCTATTTCTAAATGAAAGGAGAGTGGCCTTCTAGATCAGTGACATAATTTGCAACTGAAGGCATGAAACGATCGGTATTATTATCCTTTGTACAAAAGACCTTCAGTGACATAAACCTCAGCTGAATCCGCATGAGCCAGACTGTGGATCATTCCTACTTCACACTGAGAACTTGCCTGTTCAGTCTCTTCAATTGCACATTAGTTACTCGCAACTTTGCCGTTTTATGCGGCTAGGACGCACTGTACTAGGAAAAGCAATCTCGTCTGTTTAAACGACCAATTTACCGCCCATCCATTATCTTCAGGGCTGAATTAGTCTGATTGGATATGCATGCAAGTGCGTTATAATTTATACTTATTGTAGTCCTTGGGTTACAATGGTTCAATTAACACTATTCACTTTGCCTTCATTTCTTTTTACTGGCGGATATCGCAATTGCTATCCGGAAAAATTGCCCACGCTTGTAGCGTTGATATTAAATTACTGCCTTTTTTCTCTCAAGTGCTTCGTCTTATATATGTGCTGCGATTCAAGCTGAAGGTACAATATTGAGATATCGGAACTTGTGGCGAGACTTAACTTGCATTTACATTTCTGCTAGGATTTAGTAGCTGTGGCTTCTAGAAGAATTTATTTGCCTCTCTGTTTTCACGGTGGAAATGAATTAACTAAAGAAAGTAAATAAATTTGGATTCCACATTGAAAAGATTGGTACAATCGGTCCGAATTTGAGGAACTCACAAAAGTCATTTCAGTGACAATGCCTGTCAGGATTTCATTTGCTAATCCTTGTGGCTTTGACATACTCAGATTTTGCTTTTTAAATGAACAAATTTACTGTCGATTGCCAGTATGTATGCATATCAAGTACGAATCTAGACTGTGTCACCAAGTATTTCAAATTAAGATGAATATATGCAGTTATCATAGAAATGTCATTTGTATACCATAGAGCTTTGGCATCTAGCCTCCACAGTAGACGGATGCGTCCTGTCGCATATCATGGATTGTCATGAGTGTGTGGGATATCTCTGTTGCGTCATAGAATGCTGACTCGTCATCCTCCGACCACTGATTGATAATTGACAACGGATTTGTTTTGATTAATGCTGGAATCAAGTTGACAGCTTCAGTCGCATATCATGGTCCGCGGTGAGATGTCTATGTTGCGTCATAGCTAGTTGACTCGTTATCGGAAACGTCTTTCACATGCCAATAATTGAAAAAGACATAGTCTTTGATTGATGCTGGAAAGGAGACTATTTTTATTTGAATTAGTGAATTAGTATTTTTATTTAGTGACATTTCGACCGGCATTCATTAAATACCACTTTTAACACACTACTGGCAAATCGCCTAAGTTAGTCCGCCTGCAATAATTAATAAATACTGCTTTTGCAAACACGATGTAAATAGAATCATTAAAGATTGAGTTCCATCCTCAGTTGAAAAATGGAAACAGACCTGAATAGCTGCCATTTCATCCAATATCAGGAATCATCGGCAGGCCTAGTTTACATCTTTCAACTTACATTTTATATCGTCAAAATGTGCATCGAATAGAATTATGTCCTTAAACTTGAAAATATGGCCTGTCATTTCTGTGCTATTCCTGTAAATTGTATGCTTGTCTTATTTCCTTTTCATTGTCTTGCAATGTACGCTTTACTTACTTACTCGGAACGATTTCTCAGCCATGGATATCGCTCGAAATGATTATTTCTGAGTTTTTCTCGATCAACAACATAGATTAACCGGCATCACTTTATTCCGCATTCTGTGAAAAAGTTGCTTTTCATAACCACCTTGTTATGTAAACTTAGTGTTCATGAGTAAATGACAACATGATTCCGACTAGATCTGTCCAGATGTTGTGGAAATTCGTTGACGTCAGTATCGAACATCGCCTTGATGACCACAAATTTCATGTTACATATTTCCATGACTTTTCTGCCATTTCAGGACAGTGGCGTGGGGATGAATTGGCAATCAAAATATTCAGTACACGAGAGGAAGCCAGTTGGTATCGTGAATCGCAGTTATATCAATCAGTGACTTTACGCCACGATAATATCCTTGGTTTTATCGCCTCTGACGTGAAAGGTAGTGGCGCATTCACTCAGCTCTTCCTCATCACTGAGTACCATGCACATGGTTCTCTTCTCAACTTCCTACGGTCGCATCCGCCTCTCCCGCCTTCAGTTCTTGTCCCCGCCTGCCTCAGCCTCTGCTCCGGCCTCAACTATCTGCACACGGAGATTGCCGGCAGCAGAGGTAAGCCTGCGTTGGCTCATCGTGACCTCAAATCAACCAACGTTCTGGTAAAGTCGGACCTTACTCTCTGCATCGCTGATCTCGGCCTGGCATTATTACAGGCTGATTCACTACCTGTGGGACCGTCTACGCGTGCTGGAACTCGCCGTTACATGGCCCCGGAACTGTTATGCGCACAGAAGACACTTGGCTTTGAAGCTCATCGCAAGGCTGATGTGTACGCCCTCAGTCTCGTATTGTGGGAACTGGGCAGCCGCGTGCAATGGCCAGGCATGAAAAAGGAAGCCGTTGTTGACCATCAGCTGCCATTCAGCCACCTGTCGGATGATGAGCTGGTGAAGGAAGTGTGTGAGCAGGGACGGCGACCTACACTGGCGTCACCGCCTGAACCATGTATTCTACATCGAGATCTGAGCTCTCTACTCAGCGAGTGCTGGTCCCATAATCCCGATGCCCGACTACCTGCACTTCGAATCAAGAAGAAGCTGTCGAATTGGTCGGTTCGAGAGGAGAGCGTTTAAACCGCACAGGTGGCCAAAATTGAAGGTAATTGAAGAAAGTATGCCGGACTTGATGCTTTGAATGATGATCGGGTATGGTTAGCTCACTAACCCTGACGTTTTTCCACAATCCTTCAAGTAGTTCTGAGACAAATGCAAAACAGGTGCATGATAAATATACCAAGAGGTACACCTGTACGAATATTTTCTGCACATTCAAATGTTTTCAAGTCAATTTTGAAAGAAATCGGTGGAGTAGTTACTTCCCTAAGAGGTAATCATGTCAATATATGTGTATGTTTATATGAGTATTTTATTGCCTTAAAAATGCAACTTAAAAAATGACAATAAAAAAATAAAGACCAGCAATCAAGAGACTGAGCTGGCAATCACCCCTATTGTCCATACCTGTATATTTTTAACAGATGATGGCACTAAGAAGTCTGTCAACATAAAAGCTGCATGCACGAGTAGATAAAGACTAAGGTATGGGCAAGTGGGGTCATTGCCAGCTTAGCCACTTGATTGCTAGTCGGGTATATTTTTAAGCTGCATTTTTGACGTGACATGCTACTTATATAAAGAATACACACATGTTGACCTCATTACTACTCAGCAAAGCAGCTTCTCCGCCGATTTCTTCCAAACTTGATGTGAAAACATTTGAAAGTAATTTGAAAATATTCGAACAGGTGTGGCTCTCTGTATAGTTTTCATCATTTACAGGCAAAAAAGCACAGAAAAGTACATTTTCCTCAAAATTACTGGAAGGATTTTGGAAGATATTCACAGGGTTAGTGAGCTAACCATAACCATTCAGCATGCAACGCTTCAAGTGTGGTGTATTTTCTTGAATTAGTTTCAATTTTGGTCACCGGTAACCGCAATATTCCTCTACCAGCGCTTCCTCCTACCTCGCTACTCCCTCAGATCTGCTGACTGCTGGCCAGTAAGAAGAACTACTGTCTCCCGCGGCATTATCTCCATGACTCCGTGCCTCTTCGATATCTACTCCCTATTCTTATATCCCTCACCACTTGACATTAGAGACTCGCTAGCAGTTTTTAGGACATTGATGTCCTCTCTTTTATCTCACGTAAATAACAGCTCTTCAATTGAAGTAGTTGCTAACGGAAGTCGAGCCTCGAATGCCAAGTGGCTGTTGACTTTATGTTTGACCTTTTTTACATTTTCCATATGAATGCTCTCGGATTGCTGTGTTGAAGGTTCACAACGTGTATTAATAGGACTGTACAGAGCTTTGTAAGACTTTGCTAGATCTGTTTGACTTGATTGCGATTCAACAGAGAGATTTTAGCCTTTACGCTTGTTATTTGTTCTTCTTCATTAACTGTTCCAAAACAGCTAGCTCTTCATCTTAACCTTCTTTTAACATTGAGATTATGAAAGGTCTAATACAAAATCTCTTTACCTGCATGAAATGCTCGCTAACTCATCATGACCTGCTATCCAAGTTTTAGATTTTCAGTCCAAATCTTGTTAATTTCTAATACTTGCACTCGTATTTGATGCATGATCGCAACGTTTGTATATATTCTTCGAGTGGTTTGTTTTTTATTGAACTCCGGGTTTGTTTTATCTTAGTCTTTGATGCCAGTACTCCGTGCGAAGCCTTACCAGCTCGGAATTTCCGTGACAGCATTGGATATCTTTTGTAAATATATAGCTGCCTCAACCAAAGTAGACAACATTAAATAGAATCGTTTAGTGAAAGTTGAGACTCGTGTTTTCATTTCCAATTGTTCGTGTGGCGTCAGTGATGACATAACCGAATTATACTGCATGTAGTGGATGAGGTGGGTGAGCAAACAGAGTATCAATGTTACCAAAGTGCGTCAGTTCAGCTGATATTACGTACGTTTCAATCATGCTGGCCAACATTTTGGGCCCGTTTTCCAAATAAACTTCGCTGCTACGCGGAGGGAAATATAAAAGTCAAGTAATTGTGCAGTATGTATTGTATTGCGCTCACTAAACTAACTTGTACATGTTGCTCATTCTTAATAGGCTAGCAGACGAAATTATGTTGGATGATGTAATAGATTTTGAAGTTATTATTTGATCCTTTTGTCTAAATGTGAATTTCTCACATGGCCATAGTGGCAAGGCTTGTCCGAACTTACACATGACCCAGTCTTACAGGCTAGTGGTAAAATATCTCGGTTTTGATAAAAGTTCTAACTGAAAACGTATAATTTGAATAACTGGAACGCTCTTTAGTTATTTTGAGACTGTTTTATCAAGATTATATTGATTTGATATCGTCTTAAAATGTAGACTTCGAAATTCAGTGTTTTGTATTATCAATGCACCTTTTACATTTATCTAGCATTTAGCTTTCCTAATTCAAATTTGCGCTCTGTAATTTGCTGTTTAGTTTTTAGATCAAGGTTTTCATCTTTCAATGTGTAGGCTACTAAATCAATTAAACAACAAAAATAAACTAATGAATATTTCGCCGAAGGTAGGACTCCTCAAACGTTTATTGTGCGTAAACCACAATATCAAAACTGGCCTAGCATTCCTTTTCCCACAAATTCGAAAACAAAAGCTGGTTTCTAACAAATTTTCAATGTAAGCTCTTACTTTATTTAGGTAAATTATTTACTTTCAGTATAGGCATATATATTCTTTGAATGTACCACAATCAATTACTCTAGAGGTCGAGTCCTGATATTTTGAAAACGTAGATAAGGAAAACATTTTCTTTGTTTTAAAATAAACCTGTCTATTGTGTTGATTTTCATTGATGTACTGCATGATTCAATCTGATACCTTACATGCACACCGAATGATCCAAAAGGACAATTTATTGCATTATCCACTTGTGTGGATTGGAACACTGACATCACTGCACGAGATATGTCTCAGATTCATTGTTTGTTACATGACAACAAAAAGCATTATTGCCTACCAATCATAGCCACCGCAATTATTTACTCGACTTGAAACCAGTTGAAATGACTTCATTCGACAATGGATGACTTCAAAATCCATCTAGTTGTTTATGAAAAACTTGCTAAAGTTCAATAGATTTCTATGAATAGTGAGTGGTAGTAGACCCTCCCATTAATAGGAATTGATCGCTGGTTCCTAATCCGAACATGAATTTACAGAATATTTTTCTTCCGTGGACATAAATCTTTTGAAATTTCTGTGTTTGATGAACTCAGTAAACCACGTAACTCAATCATCGGAAGAAGTAAACCAAATACCTCATTTCACACTATAACTATTGAATGTGGGAAGCAATAAAATCCATGAAATGCGGATTTGAGGTAGGAGCGTATTTATATCTTCTATAGAGTATTCTAGATGAGTGAGATATTTCTCCGCCAGTGGGCTTGATGTTTTTTAATCTGTTTTTCACAAGCGGGCCCGCTTATCGGGATTCATTGTGTTCCGATTCCACTTGCAACTGCGCGGTACAAGTGAACTACAGAACTTCAACTTATCATGACTCGAAAGTCCTTCAGGTGTAATTGGTCATTCACAGTTCTAGTGGTACTCCATTTTTTAACTGTTACTGTTCGTGTGAATATTCAATGCAAGTACTTGCAGTCGTAGGTAACACAATGTAGATCAATTGAATTTTCAACACCATTTGGTAATTTCGTTTCAGTTTGACTTTTACATTTTCCACATAATTGACAATAATTTCAAAACTGGAAGTTGGAAAGAGATTTACGTTAAGTCTATGAATATTTGCCATCGATAACAAAGAGGAATGCTAATACGGGTTTGTATGGTGATCAGATTGATTGCATCAAAGCTTTTTACAAGCGATATCGCTCTTTTCGATTCGAGATGGTGTTACTTAATCTTCCACTCGTGTTTTCTTCCTTATCACTGGACGGTAATAGCAGGTAGAGTGCCAAGTCAGGAGATAACGTGGCTGCACTCGTTAACGTGAACCTCACATCTGGAATTGTTGACTCATTTCCGCATTTCTGTCAATTGTTTAACTTCATATTTCCTTGTATTTTTAATGTCATTTCCCCCACTGATTTGTATGTTATGCATCCATTAAGATTCCGACATACTGTAAAAAAATTCAGCGAGACATTATGCAAGGAGAAGACATTATTCAGGTTGAGGACAGTCGCCTTCAGCGGCACGGTAGGGAGTTATCAAAAGAATATATCTATAAAGATAAAAGCCTACCGATACCCCAAAAGGAAAAGCATCAAAAAATATAGGTGAGATTTGCTTTAAGTAATTACGGAAACTGCAAATATGTCTGAATGTGCTCAGAGCTCATAATTTTCATTTTTCCGTCGCTTTCTGCACTTCCGTCATTTCCTTTTTCTGCACATGGTTATCCAATATTGGTAAAAATTGGTGCTCCATAAATAAAGCAATCAAAGTTGTGTGTAATAGTTGGTCTTGATGATGAAGTCTCAACTTAAGCCTTATTACATGTACATTACCATAGTTGTATTTCTTAGGGATAGAGGTCAGGCCTGATTGTTGGCGGAATCCAGAACAAAGTTTTACTGAATGCGATACATTTCGTCAACGGCACTACCATGTTCACAAAGTACAAAGGAAAAGAGATTCCGGTCAGTCACAGTGTAAGCAAAAATCGCACAGTTCTGTCAAGTACACGCCAAGTATGTAGATTGTCATATTTCAGTAAGCCATGATATCTAAGAGTCCATGCGTTAACATAGATTTTCGAGGGCAACAATGTAGGACATTGAGAGCGCGCAAGCGCCTATTGTACAATGTACAGTTTCAAAACAACGTCTAGTATTGTTCAACCTGCTCTAAAGCTTACTATCAGTAAATACATCAAGCTTGCTAATTCCGGAATCGCAAAGCATCACGGGATCAGAAGAAGTCGGGATTTTGAAAATCCTAGTCCGGACAGCTTATTATTAATAACATTGGTGAATTCGTTCTAACAATATGACATTAACATGAATTGAATTTCATGGTAATTGAAATTAACTGGGCAGCAATGCTGTGAATGTACATGTAGATATACGCTAATTGAGATTTCAAAGATATCTTTCACATGCATAGATATAGAAATCATCATTATGGGATATCTTGTTGCCTTTCTTTTTCCACATTCTCCCATAGCTCAGTTACGCACACTAGCGTATGTCGGAGGAGATAGAGATGTCTATTCTAATCCAAATCGACACATGCTGTGTACGAAAACACTACACAACTGAAAAGGAAATTCATACACACAAAAGGGTGCTGTACACTAAAAACGGTGCAACTTCGCAAATCCACTCATATTCAAGAATGACCTCTATCTCTAAGAAATAAAACATGAATACTGGAAGTTTTTTTCAATAAATTCACTTTCTGAATGAATTATTTTCTCTAATTTGCAAGAACATGCACGCGTATGCGAATACTCGGGTTCTATTCACATTGTGTTTGCAAAGCAGCATTTATCAATTACTTCAGACCCACTAGCTCAGGCGATTTGACAGCAGTGTGTTTAAGGTAATTTTAAGGCAAATGGATGCCTGTTCAAATTTCACTAACTTGCTAATAGCAAATCTAAAATTTACCCGGGCATGGCTGCGACTTTAAAAAGATAGTTGTGTCGATGTTGAGAGATATTGAAAAAAGTAAATAAGGTAACTCCCCTTTGTTTTACATCAAGTTCTTCGGCGTCCCGCGCCTTCAAAGGTCGATATAACTAGGTGGACCTGATGTTAACTAGGCCTGCTGATGATTCCTGATATTGGATGAAATGGAAGCTATTCAAGTCTGTTCCCATTTTTCAACTGAGGATGCAACTCAACATTTAATTATTCTATTTACAGTATGTTAATGTGTTTAGAATTTTCCTTCTTTTTTCTATTTGGATTTACAGTCCCTGCAGCTGTCATTGCATTTTCTTTTATTTTAATTATTAGTCGTGAACTGAAGTTCCTTTCATAGCCTATATTGTCATGAAGTAATTTACTCATCATGCAAGCAGATGTCACTGAAGAATTGTTTTTCTTTTTTTCTAAATTTACACTTTATCATGAGTCATTCAGCATTTATTTCGTTACTTCTCCGTTTTTCCTGCTCTTCCATATTGAACGGTGTCAGACATGAGCCGTATATTCTCAAGTCGTGTTTATTGTGCTTCACGTTATGTCTGTCTTGTATAATTCATTAACCTGGCTGCAAAATTCATGAAAGATACTTCGTTATGAAGTAGACTGCCAAATACTGAAGTACTTAACTGCTCTTCTCGCCGGAGTGCATTGCGGGAGCGAATTTACTCAGCAATCAAATGAACATGACAACCTCATTATTCACAAGGAGAGAGAAAAGTAATGATGAACAGACAAACACATCCGACAATGAAGATAATGAACAATGGACAGGATAATGAAGTGATGAAGTATTTTGAAAACAGCAAACTCAAACAATAATGATCTTTCAAAGAAAGAAAGCAGTGTGGAGACGGGAAGTGAATCCCTACACAGCTTTGCTGGTGAATGTTTTATAGGGAGAACTTCTTTTGTAATTAATGATAACGTTAGAGACACAACCAAGTTCGAGCGACGTCCATTGCGGTGGATCATATCTGCATGTCTTGTGTTGGCACCAATAATCATTATTCTATTCATTATCTATCGTCTGAATCATACATCTCAATGATGTCTGCCCAAGCTTTATCGTACCTTTCATTGTGATCAGTTGTCACATTCATCTAGTTGCTGACTGCATATTCTGTTTCGTGCCGCATTCTGTTGAAAGCAAGCAAAGAATCTCTTATAGAAGCCAAATTCACAACGTTGAATGCGGTTTGAACGCACAACAGACTCGTGGAAGTTGAGTGTTATGTTAATCACAAAGTAAATGCAAATTTTCTATTTTTTCCTGGACAGTGGACACGTTATTTTAAATGAGAACAAATTTCTTGATCAACATCAATACATTCTGTAGAGGAAAAATAGCACACAGTTCATTGCGAAGTTTTATTCCAGAGGTCCTTTCGGCCGTTCTCGTCAGTGGAAAACCCGGAATGAGAAAGAATTAAAAGTTAAGACATATAGAACCACAGAATTAGACAGGTCATCTCTTCTTCCGTTTGACTAGAAGGGAAACATTGGAACATGTAACGTTAATGAATTGGCACAGTCTCCTGACTAAATACCATAGCAATCGAACAATGAACAGCCAGTTCAACATTAAACACACCAAATTGTGCAAAGTTTCAGTGACTGTTATCAACCGGATCACACAGCAAAGAGACACAGTCGATGTCAAGTTCTACAGAGAAGTTTGTGAACGTTTTTTCATGCGCCTGCTAACTTTTTTAAAAATGATCGGAGGGCCTAACATTATCGAGAAAAGTTTTGCGCAATGATCTGAATTCTTCGAATCTGAAGGAGTCGTGGCGATCGGAGCAATGTGAAGGAATTCAGAGCAATCCGCAAGCGACGCACGACTATTTTTCCTATCTCTGCAAGGTATTGAAAATTTCTTTTTGCCCATTTAGTAAGTTCCTGCATGTGCCATTGTTTTGAATCAGTTTGCACTTTTAGCAAAGTGATACGATTAAACAATCTAATTCTGTGTAAAGAACAAGCTGAGTGTGAATACATTTTACCATGGCAAGAGAAGGTCAATCATTGATTCTTCTGCTTACAGAGATCTGGCTTGTAACGCTTAATATGCATTGCTTTTGAAAATCGCAACGTGCTTTACACACAAAAGAAAATTTGTCCAGCAAACTCACGATCACGGGAACAAAGAAGCACGTGATCTGTAATGGCAGACCGGCTGACGCCAGCACGACCGAGTAGAATCCACTTCGGCACGTGTTCCCATGCTCTGACTGAAAGGCGTCTGCTTGTCCGACCAAAGTAGACTGACCTGCAGTCACAAAGGAAACGGTACACAACTGTGGACGAGTAGGCAACAGGCAGAGGGTCTTAGAGGTTCCTATTTTTCCTCTACAAAGTAATTAAAGGGCCCAAATGCTTCTCATATCAATACATTCAGCAGATTGTCATAAATATTTACTATTGCAAATCACGCTGATGATAATGGTGAAATACAAAGGTTTGCAATTACTCGGAATATTAGTAGAGAAGTGAGGAGAGGCGCCTTCATCTCCCCTCCTACGGTGTCTGTCAATTTCACAGGAACTTAGTTCTGCTCAATCTTGCTCACTGGTTGATGCCACAAGTTACAAATGTTCTGATGAATCGGCAATGAGACACCAGCAGGTAATGTTCTCAATTTAAGGTTAATAAGGTTTAGCTTCCATCGGTTAACTGACAGCCACTGTTAATAATCATCAGCAACCACATAAATTTGAGCACAGTTTGCACTCGAATTGCTCGCGCTTTTAATTGTTTCATTAACTTGCTGAGACTTTTGATAATCAACGGATGGTATAGGTTTTTGAAAATTGTTTGCAGCTAATAAAGGATTACATTAGGAAATTAGAAAAATGGATTTTGTATTCCTGGTATATTAAGAATCAGTCATCTAATTATGAAGTGCATATGCACCTTACATTGTACAGAATTCCTCAATTCATGTAGTGCAACGAGTTTGATATTGCTGACAAACTGTTTATTGACAATCTATTTTATTTTCATTTAAAAAAAAGCGCATGCATGTCTATAACAAGAAAGGAATCAATGTTACTTGTATAAAGCAAACAGAACCCGATCAATCTGTGAGAGAATATCATAAACTCTACCATAACAGCACCTGCTGAGTCACTCCATTCAGTTATTCTGAACTTAACATGCAAAAGCTGGGATTCGAGTCATTTAACAATTATTCTCCACATCTTATGAAACTTGGTTTCAGTTTTATGAAAAAATCCTTTTTTATCACTAAAGGTCGCAGAGTGCAAATTCTCCCGGGCTTCAAGATGTTCACAGACTTGAACAATTTATTTACGAAGTTCATCATTGGCGGTCGTGGATGATGTGGATATCTTTCTATTCTATGCACTGGAGAACTCTCGACTTGCAGTCATAATGATGGTTAGCCGCACGGCAAAGCCAGAATGAACAAAGACAAAGTATTGTGTTGCAGGACTTAGCTAATTTGTGCCACTCACAGCCCGCGCAAGGATGAATAGCAGCTTACACGGCTGTCCAGGAATTTAGTGCTCCAATCGATTAATTGTGAGCATCTTTCTAAATGTATATGAAGTGCATGTTCCCTCACAGGCGGCCCTTTTCTGATTACCTTCAAATAGCATTCAATTAGCGTCAACTTTCAAATTCTTGCGCTTTAAGTGCTCATTTCCCTGCCCTGTTCCTAATATAACTGGAGATTCGAATGTTTTGAGTCCTCATTACGGATTATATTCAAACTGCAGTTCTCGGTAGATCGACGAAATCCGAATCGAAGCTGTTCGCTGATCGGGAATATCAACACTGCATCGGTCAGTTTCAATTCGGTGATTGTAATCGTATTTAGCTATGTTCATGAATGCTTTCAACAGCGTCACTTCTTCTCAAAGTGGATTAGAATCAGATAGAATCAAAATAGATACAGCAGCTTTTCATAGACTTGCTTAAGTCATTGAGTGTGATAATCCTTCAAATCAAGAAGAAATAATTAAGTACTTTTCAATTTTCTACCTCATTCCCTTGGATAATTCGTAAGTGCAGAAAAACAAATTTCATGTTCAACGCTTGGGGTCCATGGCAAAGCTGCATGGCCTAATATTGCCATTCGGCGGCCTTATCATATCCTCCATCCCGGTGTTGATATTAAAGGAAGTCTCAATGCTATAATGGCCTGTAAAAGTGTGTGAAGTGAATTGTGAGTGAATGAAATGAGAGAGGACATCAGACAATGACTTTTGGAGCTGAACATGAGACATTTTAGTGTAGGGCACAACCACATGTCTCATGCAGTATAATAATTACAACATAAAATTGATTGTTTAAACTATTGGATTAGCATCCATTAGAAGTATCTTATCAAAAGTCTTAAACATACCTACATGGTGTGTTTATATTATCAAGTCTAATCCAAACAACGAATTTCTCACTCAAACTTTTTCAAACAATCACTGAGGTATTATTATTAACTTCTTGTTATCATTTTACTAATTACCAACGGTGTCGGCCACAGAATTTGACTACTGACTACTCGGCACTCGCTTACACAGCAGTACCTTTGCGCACAGATTATGTTTTTCATCTCCTTTTATGAACTTCCTCTGAGAAATTTCAGTGCATCACTGTCTTCTGTCACCAGGAAGCTGGCTGACTACTCCCCATTGTCAGAACGAATTCATCAAAGTTATCAATAATAAGCTGTCCTGACTAAAGTTTTCAAAATCCCGACTTTATCCCGTGATTTCTTACGATCCCGGTATTAGTAAGATTGATGTATTTACTGATGCTTTAGCGCAGGTTGAACAATACTAGGCGCTGTTTTAAAACGATATGCTGTACAATACAACTTATGACATTTGATAGACAAGTGCCTAAATGTGCGAGTTAACATTAGGCTACGTTTTCTTTTCGCATGCAGATATAAACTATTGCAAAGTAGATCTGATGATGGTAGAAGCCCGATGTTGTACAATAATTGCCTCAAAAATTCATTGAATATTAGTGCGCGTGTTTGCTTAACGATTTCTTTTTGTCTCTCTCTACTGCTTGAGCATCGTTTTTTGATATCGATGAAATGAATTTTGGCATGATCCACAAACATGCATAGAAATAAATTCAAGTACATGAAAAAATGTATGAAAAAGTAATACACACTTAAAGTCCATATTTTCTTTTACTCATGATTTTATTCTAGGGAAGTCTATATTTAGTTCTTGCAGCGCGCTAACATTCACATTTCACGCATTGCATCTGTACAGTACACACCACAGATGACTCACAACCGCTCATATTCCTTCTTCACGGATTGATGAGTTTTGTTACTCCATCTTCATACAGCCTAACTGCCGAAAAACAAACGGAAACGAATCCCGTAAAAATGCGATGATCTCGGGATTGAAAACCATAGTCCTGACACTTTTGATAGAAAAGTTGTTCTCAAATGTGATTGAATTGTCATGAAACCGGCCCCGGCCTTGCTTTGGGCCATACCCTTCTTCATAGAGTTCAAACTTTGGATTCGACTATACAATAGGACAAAGGATACCTATGCTTTAACTCAATGAAGAAGGATCTGAACCCGAAGCGTTGATCAAACAATTCTTCTATTTTCTTATTTGCTGATTATCAAAGGAACTTAATGATATTTTCCTGCTCATTTCAGGGATTAAATCATGATCCTCCCGTTCGTCAACACCCTGTATGAGCCTTCAATTTAGCACATTCATGAACTTTTCTCTTGTTACTCATTTCAGAGTTGAGTCTTAAATCAGGTCAGTTGCAAGGACGGACGATTGTATTATATCCATTCATTAGTACACAAGTCATTTAATGGGGAAGTATCGCTTTCAACTTCTCATCGCGTCTTATGTCGCAGATATCTCGGCGTTGTAATTCTGAGCCATAATCTATTCTCACTTGTAATCGGCTGTTTCCTTCAGTTTTAAAGTGAAATTTGGACAGAAATTAAGTGTATTTGGGTTATTTAGTTGATAAGTGCTAGTCTATATTTGTAGTTAGATCAATCTTAGTATTATTCGCTCTTGACAATATTGTCTCTCGTTGATAAAACGTCCGAATACAACAATACTATTTTTATCTTCACAGAACTAAAGGGAGGGCTCATTTTTCCTGTGCTTATAGAAATCTTACTTGAGGATGATTCAACTTCCCACGCGTGGTAAGCATAATTATTTTCACGAAGATTAAAAAGTCAACTTTTCAGCACGAAGAGCGATATCGTTGTCGAGAGAGCACAGAGATCGAGACAATGATATCGCTCAGAGTACTGAAACGGACTTTTTAATCGAGTGAAGGTAATTTATTTCTATGAATGTATCTCCATCTGGAATATGTTAGATATCTTAACGTCCTATCTGTCAACCAAACTATGACATTAAGAAGTCTATGGCCATACTTTGAGATACATAATACACTATTTCTATCCATGGACTGGGAATAGACATAGGCTACTAAACATTGCAAAAGAAGACTTTTGAATCTAAATTTGATAAATATTATACCTTGGTGTTCAGTTATCGTCACATTCTGTTGACCAAATAGCGACTTGAAAATGAAAATAACCGCAGAAATGATAATGGAGAAAACAACAACAGTAAAACATACGAAGATCGAAGAAGTGAATTTTTTCGAATATTGTCAGCTATCTGACAGAAATCCAAATTACCGGTAATGTTGATAATTGTGCTAATAATAAATCGTTGACCAATTTCATATTTTTGATTCTGCATTAGGTCGATATAATTCAATTGAGCATATTGTAATGCTCCTGTGTTTCAAATGCCAGATTTAGGCGCTTCTCAATGATATTCGACATAATTGCAATTAAAATAATACATAGAGAAAATAAAATCATGACGAAAATGCCCTTTGCAGCACAGAAGCTGCCGAACTGCAAAGTATTGACTGCAAAGTTGACCAGTGACTGAAACGTAGACCAAGTACTGAAAAGTAATGCTCATGAGCTCTGAGGGCTATGGTAATATCAACTTTTCAATACATGCATAGAAATAAATGCAGTTTCTCGTTCTTAAAGAATAAACAGACCGCGTCAATTACACCTTGGCATTTTTGCCTCTCACTGCTTTCCAATGGCGAGTATCTGCAAAATACAATTTGAGCATTCGGAGGTGCATCACTCAAGTTTCATTCAGTACTCCAGTCTCGTATAATCCGGAAAACAGTGACGAAAATCAGTCCATTATTCAAGCAGTTAGAATGAACACAAAATAAATTTCTACAACAGAGTAATCCATAGTAGTCCGAAAGCGAATTCCGATGATTGGCAGCCGATGATATTGTTGCAGTTTATCAGACTGTCCTGATCACAAAATTTATGTCAGAATTTTATATTTTGGGACAATACGTTTCGTTGATGATTGTTGATGGTAATTTCAGTCACCGATCTAAGTCAAAGTTGCTAAATCTTCCGAAGAACCAAACTGCTGAAACCTAACAGAATTCCAAAATCTTGCCGTAAGTCGACATGTTTAAAGTTTTTCTGTCAAAATGATTGTATTAAGGGGAAGTGATGACATCTTGAATTTTATCAAGGTGCACTGACAAGCTACTTTGTACTTAACCATTGTCAACCACCGGAAGCCGCCATCTTGTAGTTCTGTTGTCAAGACGACGCATTGTTTTCAATGTGCATTATAGATTTCTATGGTCAGATCTATTCAAACCGACGAATATTGGAAGGTCATCTGAGTCACGTCACGGCTGTAAGCATAGAAATAGGCCCTTATTGAGTTGCAAAATCGATGTGACCTTGGCAACTCGAAAAGGTGATTATTTGCAAAAATTTGCACTTTTTACATGAACTTCGTCAAGGTCTCTTCGAAATTTTTAGTCGGTCAGAGCTCGATTAGTTTGGGAAAACCGGCAATTCTAAGTTTGAAAACAAATTAGTAAATTGCAATTGCGTGTAATTAGTGATTACGTTTCATCCAAAATATTTTGATAAAACCAAAAGTTTAGATTTCTTTGTTTTACTGTATGGTCATGCACAGGCAAATTTAAAATGTCGAAAAGCCCATGCATACAGTTAATTCTTTTGATGTTGATGTCCAAATTTCTTTTCCTATTCTCCAACTCCAATCTCTAGTGTAGTCTTTCTGTTAATGTCCACTCATCAATTTCAGCTAAATTCATAGCACGGTGACTATTCATTGAAATACTATATATACTAATATATCATTGAGAGGAATAGTATTTCCTCCGCAAGTAATGCTATTCTCTGGTCGGTTTAGATGCAGTGTCTCCCATTGTTAGGCAATGGGATCAATCATCAATCAACATTCCTCTGGATTGCGCATGCAATTGAAAAAAATACTCTAGCTGGTAGCACAAAAGAAGTCTTACCTCATTTCATAAGGACATCGTGTATGCCGACCCTTCGCTTTGATTTGCAACCTGATTATATTTTATTATTATTATTTTTATTATATATAGCACGGTGACTATTCATTGAAATATAATCATGTTGCAAATCAAAACGAACTCTCTTTATTAGGGTCGGCACACACGATGTCCTTATGAAATGAGGTAAGACTTCTTTTGTGCTACCAGCTAGAGTATTTTTTTCAATTGCATGCGCAATCCAGAGGAATGTTGATTGATGATTGATCCCATTGCCTAACAATGGGAGACACTGCATCTAAACCGACCAGAGAATAGCATTACTTGCGGAGGAAATACTATTCCTCTCAATGATATATTAGTATATATAGTATTTCAATGAATACTCACCGTGCTATGAATTTAGCTGAAATTGATGAGTGGACATTAACAGAAAGACTACACTAGAGATTGGAGTTGGAGAATAGGAAAAGAAATTTGGACATCAACATCAAAAGAATTAACTGTATGCATGGGCTTTTCGACATTTTAAATTTGCCTGTGCATGACCATACAGTAAAACAAAGAAATCTAAACTTTTGGTTTATCAAAATATTTTGGATGAAACGTAATCACTAATTACACGCAATTGCAATTTACTAATTTGTTTTCAAACTTAGAATTGCCGGTTTTCCCAAAATAATCGAGCTCTGACCGACTAAAAATTTCGAAGAGACCTTGACGAAGTTCATGTAAAAAGTGCAAATTTTTGCAAATAATCACCTTTTCGAGTTGCCAAGGTCACATCGATTTTGCAACTCAATAAGGGCCATAGATTGTCTGTCTCCAGTTGACTAGAATGGAAATTGACTCAAAGCACTGACGGGGAAACTTAGTTGGGGCATGAACCACCAATGAAAAGCGTAGAACTACACATGTGACTGATTCTCACCCAATGATATATGTGGTTTCCAATCTAAGTGAAAATGTGTGCGATTTTTGTGCCGTTATTATGTATTACACGAATCTGCGTTTCCTTTCTGGAGATTTTTATATATATCTGCGAGATTATTGCTAGCCTGCAACCAATAGTGGCAGCACATCTTTATGACATCGAACTTTCGTCTAAGGTGAGCTGGAGTGAACGTGAATTTCATGAATGCAAAGGCAAGAACGTCGTGCTGTTTCAGTGTGACTAAATCGAATTCTCAGAGTCTCGAAGAGGTGAATTGTAAACATTTAAAACTCAATTTCAACTGATCGGATGAGGAAGCTCGACTTTCGATCACAGCACTTTTTCAAATGAAAATGTCTCACCTTCGCTGCTGATCTCACTACTGCACACCCTCATTGGTAATCCTTTCTTTGCTTGTGATACTACTCATTGATTATTCATGAGTAGGAAATCATATCGAAGCATACGACTTGTATGAGACTCGATAAGGTTGACAATTAGTTTTCATGTCATCCTATTGATCCTGCGACCAATTCCTTCTGTTATCGAATCCTCAGTTGGCCTCGAGAGAATTGTCTCTAAAGTATCATGTGCTGCTGCTGTTTGTGATAGTGTTAGGTCGGAAATTCTATGATGAGAAGCATGTCTACGGATACAGGATCCTACAAAGTGGAAAGAATTTATCGTCGACAAGATTGCAATTGATTCTTACAAAGTTTGATTGCCTCAACCAAGTATTGACTACTCCTGGCGCCAACGTAATCTCAACGAGTACTTGTGGGAGGAAGTCGTGGCAGGAGACAGCAGAAGTACAGAGATTCTACTCCGCAGAGTTGTGAGATATCATCTTCACATCGCATTGAAGATGACTTATCCGAATGTTGGGCGGAGGAACTTTTTCTCTCTCATGATTCAACTTGTCCTCAGTCTCGGAGCGGATGATTAGTAGAAATCCGACGATTCGCTTTCAGTTAATAGGACTAGAATGGACAATATGCTGATGGTTATTTCAACCGATCATTTAGGCGTTGATCTAAGTCAATGTTGATAGGTCTTATGGATAATCAAATTACTGAAACCTGCAATAGCTGCAGATTCTTGTCTTAGGGCAATGCTGTATTAAAGGAGTGTATCAAAAGACTATATATTTAAGAAAAAACCGTTGGCTTGTTTCTAGTTTCCCTACACCAGTAACACGTCTTGTTTTGCGGAAATCCAACGGTGTCATAGCACGAGGAGCATGAGCATCTTAGACATAGAAGTAGAGCCTCCTATCTCTATGGTCCTAGATATCGGGAAACTCATCCTGGCAGCGATGATGACTCATGTGTGACGTCACAAAGTGCGCACGCGTGAACTAACTTCCGAGGGAGACATGATGCACGAGTTATCCAAATAATGGTACTTCTGTTCTTCCCCCACATTCTTCAAGTCTTCCAAAATCATCAAATTTCGCCAAAGTTAGTCACATTGGGTTTAGAGTAGACTTCATCTGTCACTGAGTGACACTACAATACCACTGAGAAGTCTTACTTGAACCCTGGGATGAAGGATTGGTCCCCTGGATACTCAGTCAGAATACAAGGTACAGCTGTGATCATGAACTTCGTGTGATTGTTGTCTACAGACAAATGACGAGCAGTTGTCTAATTCTGAGGCTGTAAATGTTCTACAAGCTCATCCTACACACTCAACGTTATGCGACGTTAGTGAGAACAAGTAGGAGCAAGAGAAGATCGTTGACGATGCAACACTTCCGGGTGTCAACAGCAGGATTGTGGGGGGAGGGGAGAATAGAAGTACCCAAATAATTGAAGTACGGGAAAAGTCAATAAAATTTAGAAGTTCTAGGCAGCTTGTGAGGTACAAACTTGAACAGCACATGGTGATGGCTATCGCAAATATCCTTAAAAAGGCGAATGCGATGCTCACGTTGATTGTCGACGGGGCAGAGACAGTTAGAAATTGAGGTGTTAAATATTATTGTGTGGACGTCTATCTGTGGTTTTGTTATGTACGGATAGGGTTAGGAGGATCGCATCAATTGTCCACTACATGATTAAATTGATGACGCTGTGCCGAAGTTGAGTTCCAGCTAGATTGTTTACGGTCCTTTATCGACCTCTGAGAGTGAAACTGATACTTGACTATTCATGTTATCGGCTTCCGTGGGGTCACAGTGAATTTCCACATGCAGAGAAGACACCCCACTAAGTGGCAGTGTACATATTCCTGAGACGACAGCGCTTGGGCAGGTTCCTTATAATGTGGAGGATTGCTCACAGGGCCATTTTCGTTGGAAATTAACTTGGCCGGAAATAAGGAACTTAATGGGAACCTTCCCGTAGGAGGAGGTATGTGCACCGGCGCGGTGGCCTTGCGGTAGAGTGTTCGCTCTGCGTCCGGGAGACCTTGGTTCAAACCCTGGGTCAAACATGACATTTAAAATAGGTGCACTCTGCATTCTTCCCTAACACGCTGCACAAAAAGAATGAGTGGGATAAATAACAACTCGGTCACATGGAAGAAAGGCCCCGTCCCTAATCTACTTCCGAGTATAAACAAGGTTCATTCACTTATTTTTTTTGTCGACTTTATGGAATGAAAAACAAGCTAAATAAAAAACCTTATGAAAAGCGGCTATGAACAGAAGACTCAGCTTTTTTCGTGTAATCAACAAGCGCTCTTTTTCAATGCTGCGCAGCGATGTTATCGGTGAATACGTGTTAACACTCTCTTCAATGTCATATCTACAAGAGTTGTTTTAATGTCAGTCGGTAGCTGCTAAGTGGCAAGTAGCAATGAGCCATAAGAACCGATAGCTGATAACTGACTGTTGACAATAGATTTTAGAGGTTCATTACATGAAGTTCATCACCTGTGGCGGAGTTTCTCATGTTGATTTGAAATTGTTATCAAACAGATGCTTGACTGACCGCTCGGAAGTGAGGACCATCGGACGTTGTACAACTGTCTGTTTTTCCTTGCAGATAAGAGAAATAATGGCAACTCTCGCATTGATTCGAACTGCGAATTTCGCCGCTTACAAACATCGGGATCAACGCAGGAAAGATCCTCAGCAAACGCCGTACATCAATCATCCAATTGGTGAGATTGCATTTCTCTCCTCTTCGTTCAGTAACAGTTTATCCATTTTCTGAAAACAAATTCAATGATTTTCATCTATTCTATTTATAGTGCGCTCCGGAGCGCGGACTGCAAGAAAAAATTGCGCTCCGACCTTGAAACTAACATCTCATGAAAATCTGAATTCGATCATGGACAGATAATTTCTCTGCCCATCGGCTGAATCCTCACAAACAAATTCACCACAGATTCAGCATGAGTTTTAGGATTATAATTGTGAAGTTTGACACTAAATAGACATGCCACTATCCTCTTGATTACTTTTATATGCACACGAATTTTGACAGGGATATGTGAAGTGGCGAGAATGCACAGGAACACAGGAAGGCAGTAAGGAAAAAGAAGAAACCCGAACATCACAGCACCGGAAAAGCATGCAGAGATGGAAGGGAAGGAGAGAGTCTTCGACCGAGAGGAGACACGAGGAGAAGGATGGGAGTAAAAAAAGGAGAGGAGAGAGGAAGTGGAAAAATAAAGGCAATGTTTCGAGTTCACTTTTCTCGCGATTCCTCTACCCATGTTCATTTCTGCTCTTCATGTTAATCATCATTTCATGGTCAGACAAAATAATAAGATGATTCAGGACTAACTTGGCAAATATTCATGTTTAGTTTTCTGGCCACTTGATTAACGATCCGACGAGATCGTAGATTACTCCATGTGAAGAT
Source organism: Prostheceraeus crozeri (assembly GCA_907163375.1). Lineage (NCBI taxonomy): Eukaryota > Metazoa > Platyhelminthes > Polycladida > Euryleptidae > Prostheceraeus > Prostheceraeus crozeri. The sequence goes on along the minus strand of CAJQUW010008086.1, from coordinate 81,210 downwards.
ATTCGGTATTATAGAACAAATCAGAATGTTCTCGATGAAAACATTTCTTCAATTTGATTACCATATCGAAAATTGAGAACAACTATCAGTGTATTCCGGAGAGCGGAGTGCACTTGGGACAACTGGATTTTCATTGATAGCGAAACTGAGTAACTGACTACAAATAACTGACAATGCCATCACCGCTCAACATTATAGGGAAACATCACAAGTTGGCCTCGAGAGAATTGTCTCTAAAGTATCATGTGCTGCTGCTGTTTGCGATAGTGTTAGGTCGGATATTCTATGATGAGAAGCATGTCTACGGATACAGGATCCTACAAAGTGGAAAGAAAAGGTTTCCGTGGCACAGTGGTTCAGTGCTTGGCCTAGCGATCTTGTGGTCTAGAGGTCGAGCCCCGAAAGTGTCATTGGAAGTCGGCAGGAAGGGCATCCGGTCTCCGTGGCACAGTGGTTAAGTGCTTGTCCCAGCGATCTTGTGGTCTAGAGGTCGAGCCCCGAGAGTGTCATTGGAAGTCGGCAGGAAGGGCATCCGGTCTCCGTGGCACAGTGGTTCAGTGCTTGGCCTAGCGATCTCTCGGTCCAGAGGTCGAGCCCCGAGAATGTCATTAGAAGTCGGCAGGAAGGGCATCCGGTCTCCGTGGCACAGTGGTTCAGTGCTTGGCCTAGCGATCTCTCGGTCCAGAGGTCGAGCCCCGAGAATGTCATTAGAAGTCGGCAGGAAGGGCATCCGGTCTCCGTGGCACAGTGGTTAAGTGCTTGGCCTAGCGATCTCTCGGTCCAGAGGTCGAGCCCCGAAAGTGTCATTGGAAGTCGGCAGGAAGGGCATCCGGTCTCCGTGGCACAGTGGTTAAGTGCTTGGCCTAGCGATCTCTCGGTCCAGAGGTCGAGCCCCGAAAGTGTCATTGGAAGTCGACAGGAAGGGCATCCGGACTAAAGGATCACAATGCTCCAGATTTAAGTCTGACTATGTCAGCACCGTCCAAGCGCCAGCATGGCGGAGTAGAGCATTAACATTAAACCGTTTATCCTTTTCATCATCTAACCTTCATTATTTGTTTCAGATATTGCTATCTTGTGGCAGACTGATGGCTTCCACGAAGTACATTGAAAAATGGGAACAGACCTGAATAGCTGACATTTCATCCAATATCAGGAATCATCAGCAGGCCTAGTTTGCATCTCTCAACACCCTAGTTACAGTTTCAGCCACACCTGAACTGATTTGAGATGCGCAGTTAGCAATGTACTGAAATTTCGGCGGCCATTCATTGAATTTTACTTTTAGCACACTGCTGGCAAATCTCCTAAGTTACTGCTCCTGCAATAATTAATAAATGCTGACATTAACATCGTCACTCTGCACTATGTGCAAGTTTCTAAAAATAGATGTCGAGTGTAATCCAATTATTTCACATCATTTCATTGGTATGTTCACCCTGAAGATGGATGGTGATCAGTCATCCGAATATTCGGTGCAAAATAAAGTCGTGCAAGTTCTGACATAAGGCATTGTAGCAGTGAGTATTGTCGGTGATAATGTAGAATCTCAAAGAAATCTAGGTGAAGTGCGGACGCTGCCATGAGGTGATGGTTGGCGGACTTTGTAGAAGAAAAGGTTGCGCATCTCTACCGTAAACATTGCCTAGAAAGTGAATTTACAGGATTATTTTGAGTCATTGTGCAAAGTGAAAGATTCATGCTTTTCGATCAGATTCGTCTTGATATTGAAAATAAGATTTAACTTGATCTTTCTGTGATTATCATTTTGTGTTTCGTTTACTGATGTGTTCAAAATATCAAATATATTGAGTTCATTTCTGTTTCAGGAGTGGCCAACATTCTTGTTGAAGAGGCTGGTGTTACTGATGTTCCTACGTTACAGGTAAGTCTTCCGGAGAAGATACTTTCTCTTGATGGTCTGCGCAACAACCACTGCCTTACAAAACCCATTTTTACCCTTTTTATCACTGGGAACTACACCTCATCCCCACGCAAGATAGCTACTCAAACAATCTCACACGCACGTCGGCATATACCTAGCCCACAGACAAAATCACCAACGCAATCCCCCCCACACAGTTCAAGAATCAGAATAAGCACTCGACAGACGCACACGCAGAATCACACTTCTTAAAAAGAGAACTTCCACAATATAAACCCCTCTGTCCACTCGGTGAATCACAACCGCACAGCACAAAGCATGTCTTCTCCTGCACTCACATGCACACAACGCTCACACCATGGGAGTTGTGCGCTGCCCCCGTCAGGTGTACGGAGCTCATCCGCCGTTGGGAGCACCACAGGGACACCTGATGACCACTCGGACCCCCTCTCAATAGTAAGGATGCTTCTTGTGTCTGACTCCAATGTCACCGAGGACATCATGTTCAAATCGTTTCAAATCATCAGATTTCCTCTGATTTCTGACACTTAGTAAACATGCTTCGCCAACATGTTCCCAAGTTAAGCACTTTTATAGATACTTTGAAGTACAGTGTGGTCGAAAACAAACTTAATAATCTCAAATCCAAATGTCAGGATATAGAGTGAATGATGTTTATTAAACAAGCAGTATTTTGATAAACAGAGCTCCTTATTTGCGTTCCTGGATTCAGGTCATCTTACAACGCCCAGTGATGTGCATTTCAGGCTGCATTACTTCATGACACCGTTGAAGACACGGAGACGACCAACGAAGAATTGGTGAAGGAATTCGGAGAAGAAGTAGCCGGTGAGTCGTTGACGATGCCCATGGTTGCTTCCTCATAGAAAGGTTTTTGCAATGCATCACAGAAGATTGGTCATCTAGGCCTTTCTCTGAAGCTATCGCAGGTAGACGGGAAAAGTGCAAAATAACAGCTCTGTCAATACTTCGTTCATACTGATCAATGTCTTGAAAATACTTTATCTAAAACTACTTCTGAGCTTTACATAGCCTTAAGACTGTGCACATTTTGCTTTTCTCCTCCAGCGATGTGTTTTTGGACGAAGGTCTTGCATTATTACATCACGCGAAGGTGCTATGCACTCATCAGATAGCTCCTTCCAGTCTTCGGTTCCTATCATGGGAGAGTCATGTCACGAAATGCTGCAATGAAATGGCACACATCATAGAGGCACGCACTGTCTATACAGACAACGACCAGGAAGACAAAATGTTGGAATGAAGGATTTGAGGAATTCAGTGTGTAGATAGGTCTACATTTACATCTCTGGAAAGTGTTCATTGAAGCACGTGACCTTCGCCACTGATAGCAAGCAATATTGTGCAGAACATTCTGGCGTTCAGAGAATTTATTGCAAGAGCTTTCAAACGGTCTGAAAGCATCCAAAAAGTCTATCTGCTGTGATAAGACATTCTTGAATTATTATTTCACCGAACCAATCTCATCTTGTAGCCACAGGTAGACTTTTTGTACACAATTTACACTCCTTCGAATTCCTCCAACGATCATTGTGTACCGTTCACAAGCAGAAAGCACAACAGTTCGAGTTGAAATGCTTTGTCTAAACTATTGCGTAATATAGTTTATCCCCATCCGATCGACACGACAGGATCTGTTTAGTAGACGATTTATTACAATGAAGCTGTATGTTCTATGAAATAAAATAAATAAACGTTGTCTGCATGAAGGCTTAGGCTAGCGTCTTTCTTCCAAGTTGCCCATGTGGAATTTTACTTTCCCCCTCTCAGTCCTTCTTGCTGAATGTCATGCAGGAGTGAGGAGTGCACCTTAGGCTTGACTGGAACAAGGTTTGAACCAAGGTCTCCCGGACGCAGAGCGAACACTCTACCACAGGGCCAAAACCCCAGGAATTGAACCAAGGTCTCCCGGACGCAGAGCGAACACTCTACCACAAGGCCACAACCCCAGGAATTGAACCAAGGTCTCCCGGACGCAGAGCGAACACTCTACCACAAGAACACAGCCCCAGGAATTGAACTAAGGTCTCCCGGACGCAGAGCGAACACTCTACCACAAGGCCACAGCCCCAGGAATTGAACCAAGGTCTCCCGGACGCAGAGCGAACACTCTACCACAAGGCCACAGCCCCAGGATTTGAACCAAGGTCTCCCGGACGCTGAGCGAACACTCTACCACAAGGCCACATCCCCAGGAATTGAACCAAGGTCTCCCGGACGCAGAGCGAACACTCTACCACAAGGCCACAGCCCCAGGTTTGAAACAAGGTCTCCCGGACGCAGAGCGAACACTCTACCACAAGGCCACATCCCCAGGTTTGAACCAAGGTCTCCCGGGACGCAGAGCGAACACTCTAACACAAGGCCACAACCCTAGGAATTTTTTGAATCAAGGTCTCCCGGACGCAGAGCGAACACTCTAACACAAGGCCACAATCCCAGGATTTGAACCAAGGTCTCCCGGACGCAGAGCGAACACTCTACCACAAGGCCACAAGCCCAGGATTTGAACCAAGGTCTCCCGGACGCAGAGCGAACACTCTAACATAAGGCCACAACCCCAGGAATTGAACCAAGGTCTCCCGGGACGCAGAGCGAACACTCTACCACAAGGCCACAGCCCCAGGAATTGAACCAAGGTCTCCCGGACGCAGAGCGAACACTCCACCACAAGGCCACAACCCCAGGAATTGAACCAAGGTCTCCCGGACGCAGAGCGAACACTCTACCACAAGGCCACAGCCCCAGGAATTGAACCAAGGTCTCCCGGACGCAGAGCGAACACTCTACCACAAGGCCACAACCCCAGGAATTGAACCAAGGTCTCCCGGACGCAGAACGAACACTCCACCACAAGGCCACAACCCCAGGAATTGAACCAAGGTCTCCCGGACGCAGAGCGAACACTCTACCACAAGGCCACAGCCCCAGGAATTGAACCAAGGTCTCCCGGACGCAAAGCGAACACTCTACCACAAGGCCACAGCCCCAGGAATTGAACCAAGGTCTCCCGGACGCAAAGCGAACACTCTACCACAAGGCCACAGCCCCAGGATTTGAACTAAGGTCTCCGGGACGCAGAGCGAACACTCTACCACAAGGCCACATCCCCAGGTTTGAACCAAGGTCTCCCGGACGCAGAGCGAACACTCTACCACAAGGCCACAGCCCCAGGATTTGAACCAAGGTCTCCCGGACGCAGAGCGAACACTCTACCACAAGGCCACAGCCCCAGGAATTGAACCAAGGTCTCCCGGACGCAGAGCGAACACTCTACCACAAGGCCACAGCCCCAGGAATTGAACCAAGGTCTCCCGGACGCTGGGCGAACACTCTACCACAAGGCCACAACCGCAGGATTTGAACCAAGGTCTCCCGGACGCAGAGCGAACACTCTACCACAAGGCCACAGCCCCAGGAATTGAACCAAGGTCTCCCGGACGCAGAGCGAACACTCTACCAGAATGTAAATAGAATAATTAAATATTGAGTTGCATCCTCAGTTGAAAAATGTTGAGAGATATGAACTAGGCCTGCTCATGATTCCTGATATTGAATGAAATAGCAGCTGTTCAGGTCTGTTTCCATTTTTTAACTGCCGATGCAACAATTTTCACATATTAAACATCGCATCCATATTTTATAAACCAATCTACACTACTTCGCTTCCTTTGCAATAGCGAGTACATCTTCATCAATTAACCTCGGACAGTTCAATGAGACGTTCATGACTGACTCAAGTACAATCATCAGCAAATCAAAGCCGATGTGGTCACGGTGTTCGGTCATCATCAGCTCCGGTTCTGCAGTCGCAACGGAATTCTGAGTACATTTTATGCCAGCTCTATCGAATTCCCAAACAGGCATTACTCCGGATAACGAATCAAGACATCAATAAAATCATGAAAACTGATTGCAGTCAACGATTCCCTCGTCGGCTAAGAAAAGTGCAATCTCTGTCAATCAATCTCCGACTTTATTACTCATTTCTGCCCCCAACAAAAACTTCATGCTCAAAGCTATTCATTAATCAATGAGAAACTGTTCTTCCATTCTTAAAATCTCAATAGCGACAGATGGTTTATCACAAGGAAGTCTACCGCTTGTTATGACATTCAATGTAATAGCATTTAGTGAGGACATGATGTGATCAGTTGACGCATTATTGTTCCGCCGTGGGCACCAGGGTGGGAACCCGCCGGCGAGACCCTTGTCGACCGTAGACGACATTCAGTCGAGAAAAAAAATGCTTAGTCAATCATTACCACATTAACAGCATGTGACATAATTTGAGAGTCTACAATGTCTGTTTGTGATACAAATATTGCGAGCTGTTCTCTAAACAGTTAGAAAATGATTTCTGGCGACTTATGCATGTAGCTCCAACTCTACTTTATCAATGATGCAGTTTCCAGTATCATGTATTCTAGCCTGCATGACTTTTGGAAGCATTGAGTGCAGGGTTTCCGCGCTCTTGGAAACTCCTGGAAATTCCTGGAATTTCAAAAACGGTTTTCCAGGGCTCTGGAAACTCCTGGAATTTTACAAATATGGCAGATAAGTCAGGGCATCTCTACTTGTTTTTAATGAAATTTCTAATGAACGTAAATATGATGAATTCATTCAGATCCTTGGTTTTATAGTAAGAGAAATTTCTAGCTATACATTTTAAAGACGTTGTCAGTCTTTTGCTTCAGGAACTTTAATTATCGCTCTTTTTATTTCAGTCCGTAGTCTGTTAAAGAAACAATTGGTGCATTGGAGAACATGCTGAATACCGGCAGATATGGATTTGAAATGAAACCTTGAATTTCGTATTCATTTTTCTTGTATTCAGGCCTGTGCGCTTGTATCACGAATTATGTAAAATCCGCTTGTAAATCCAATTGCGTAAAACTCCTAGAAATATAATCAGAAGGCTCCTGGAAACTCCTGGAAAACCGCGGAAACCCTGTGGGTGTTCCTCAACCTATCTATTGTAAAATTATTGCAGATCTTGAATAATTTCACTGCATGGGATAGTTTATATGACACGTGGAGATTGGAGATGCAATGAATAATAGATTTCAATGCAACCTATGGTCTACTACCTGAACATTTGACAATAGATGAGTGATAATAAGATCAGTGAACGACACGCGATAAATTTTGACCCACGTTGTTGCACAGGGAAATTCACTGGAATGAAACATTGATGACAAGTGAGGCGAGCTCAGTGTTCCAGACTCGTCAGCGCGCGTTCATCAATGGAAACTCAAAAGATCTGAATTAAAACTGCAGTGGAGAGAGTTGTCAATTGACGTTGCAAATCACTGGAATTCCCTCACACGTGAAGAAGTAACTCACTCGCACGTCGCAGACAAAACATTTCGCAATATCAGCACAGTCAGTGATCAAATTGCTCATCTCAGAACTTTTATCGCTAGAAAGACTTGCATTCTATTGGAACTTAGAATTTGTTGACCGCTTAAAGCTTTCTTGTGGAGGCGGGATATAGATATACACATGATTATTGTATCAATGCCCTTTTTGGGTCATTATTTTGATTATCTGTTTCAATTTGCTTGTGTTAGAATGACTGTGAAAATGCAGTTAACATTATCATAAATTGTAAAGTAGGCCTACAACCATACGAGTATTACTGCTCATCGCACAAAAATATGTTATCAAAGTGCGAATAATTGCATCGCATAATATAGTATTGTAACAGGTAACTCTCGCTTATCACGAGTACCAAATAATGTCTGACGATCACAGCTTTAACCAACCGGTATAGAGACGCCAGCCACCGTCCCATCCCCGACCGGTTCCAACCCTGGTGGGCACGTCTCCAGCTGCAGTATCTTGGCATGTACAGTTAGGGGCAGGTCACAAGTTCCCGATGAAGTTGGAAATGATGTTTTGTACCTGCTGAATTGTTACTAGTTGCAGATCCAGTCAAAGAAATGCTTAAATTTCGACTCTGCTTGATGACGGAGTTACGATCGGATTTATCACTTGAAAGCCTATGGAATTCAATGATCGTTCTCAAAATACAATTTGTGCAGCATGAGAGAGTTTAAAGGAAGATTTTCAGTGAGAGTTTAAACTGAGACTTTCATTTGATATACATGTATAGAGCATTTTGTAAAGTGAATCAAGCTCAAAATTGTCTTCAACGGTGATTATTCGTAAGAGAGATGATTGTGCCTGCGCATCTCTCGTACAGTTCTCCTCAGAACCGTGTTTCGATGCAGGCATGTTTATGTGGAGATTTTCTCGTCGTATCTGGAATTCTTCGATGATTACTTGCAGTTCGTACTTAATGGACGTTATTGATTTTCTCTGAAGTTCTTCGCCTGCTACACATGAGAACTTGCTGTTAACTTCGTCCTTTGACGGTAACCCAGTCCCAGTAATGATCAACTGATGCAAATGTAACAAAGAAGACGACAAGGAAATATAAAACGAGTTCTTGTATCTCCGACTTGTGTAAGAAATCATCGAATGAGCAACTATTCACAGTATCAAATGTCTTGACCATATTTTAAGCTATCAAATTCCGAAGGGGAACTGCGGAACACTGATAGCTTTCAGCGTTAGAGCCAGGGTTGGATTTCTGGCTAAGTAAGTGGCGAAAAACCGATAAAAACTAAAATTCCGAAAAATTAGTCTATTTCTTCACGAAATGATCAACAGAAAGTTGGTGTCTGAGTTTGACAATGCATGCGGGTTTGCAGATTAGAACTACTATGTTCCAATGCATTACATTCATTTTCTGATAGAACCATTTGATATCAGCTTATCACAGAACGACAGACGACGCTCTCTTTGTCTATCATTTCTCTGCCCATTTCTTGTACCTTTAAGAACAAATTCTGATTTCAGCACCACTTAAGCTCAACAGTCCATAAAATAGGATTTATTAAAATACTTCCGAAATTATCATCGAATGAATGCTGTTTTAGATGAGAAAATGTGATTTCGTTAGAGCACTGCTTTTTGCTGCATAACTTATTTAGTATTACTATCTATTTTATAATGCACAAAACATCTATGAAATCTTTAAAACTATACGTTTTATTTTCAAGTTATTGGTTGGGAAGAGTCAAGATAAATATCGATGTTGATTATAACTTTATATTTTCGCAATATGAATAAATTTGCAATATATAATAAACAATTAGCAATTTTATTAATATAAAAAACAATATATAATTTAGCAATATATTGCGAAAATACAAAGTTATAATCAACATCGATATTTATCTTGACTCTTCCCAACCAATAGCTTGAAAATATGTGTAGTCAAGACATTAACAAAATTATTAGTTTTATATTTTTATCTAGGCACCTGTGATTATTCGCCCATTTGCTTTAATAATTGATTATTACTGAAATCATGACTCGTAGAAGTCTGTAAAAAATGCATCATTATTCACATGAAAACAAAAATGCGGCTATATGTACTGTATATCATATCATAAGCATACTCACCGCCCAAATTGATAATCACCTTTTATGCGACTTGCATAGTAGGCCAATGTATGTAGCCTATTTCTCTAAACTGAGACATTTTATCCGAAATTTGCAATCATGAAATAGTCAAATGGTGGTAGCAAATAGTTTCTGATAGCCTGGATTTCTGGATAGACCTATAGAAATCGATGGAATTTTCTCCAATATGCCGCTGTGACAACACTGCTTACAAAGAACATTCCCGTGATTTCATCTTGCGTGGAACATCATCCTGTCTTTGCCTTTCAGGAATCGTAGCTGAAGTAACAGATGACAAATCGCTGCCAAAGGACGCTCGCAAAGCGGCTCAGATCGCTCATGCGCCTCATTGCTCTCACAAAGCGAAGCTGGTGAAGTTGGCGGACAAACTTTACAATCTCCGTGATTTACAGCGATGTACGCCTCGAGGGTGGAGTGAAAGTAGAGTCCAAGAATACTTCGTTTGGGCTCAGAAAGTGGTTGCTGGTCTTCGTGGCGCGTGTCCTGTCCTGGAGGAAACCCTGGACGAGTTGTTTCGTTCGCGTAACCTCTGAAGTTTTCCACGGGATCAGGAATTGAAGAAGACAATCATGAATTCTTTCTACGGTGATATCCACCTTTTCCATATCAGAATGTGCGTGCACCAATCCATGTCTTTTCTAGATTCTGCTTTGAACAATAAAACCTGCAGCCAAAATGACGTAGTTTTCTTCCAAATCGGAATTTCAGTAATCCTAACTACTTCGATCGGTTTCAGAGGCAATAAAAGATCTTTGGCAAAATTGGATCGTTAATCGGCTTGCATGTCATCCTGTTGACCTCATTGCTATAGCCAGTGGGTAAAAGTTAAACAAGCATTCACAATTCCGTTCATATTTAAGAGACAAAAGTAAATGTCCGTTATATCAACAGTAATTTTGTGCATTTGTGAGCTTCGAATGGTACATTCTACAAGCGATGCATTAAACAAGGGATGATCAACTTTTTGGGCCGCTGGTCGGCGATCAATGTAGAAGTCTGGGCGGGCCGCATCCAACTTCAATAGTACTGTTCTACACTGACATGCCACGCGTAATTACACTCATCCGTGGCTATGCGGGATATTGCTGCAATATAAGTTAGTATAGTTGACAGTCCTGTTATATAGACTTTGCGTCTCATGCGTCTGCATGTATCAGAGGCTAACAATGTGATAGGACCTCAATTTCATGCTCAGGGAAGACAGAACATGCTCAGTGGTTCAAGCGGCAGCGCAAACTATAAACGCTCGCCCGCGCGTATTCATAAACATCTCCCGTGTTTTAACAGCATCAGATCAAGTGATTGCTGACTCTTAGTGCAGCGCGTAGGTCCTTAACCATGGATGTTCCGCAATTACGTGTGGCATGTCACCTGGTGTACTTTTCAGTACTTAACTGAATGCTAATTATTAATTTCACCTGTTGAAGCAATTCGATTAGTGAGTCTTCGCCTAATCTTAAAATGCTGAAAAATATTTGCATTGTACTTTGAAAAGATTGTCTCCGTCAATCAAAAACTCAAACTTTTCCTTGTAATTTTATGCGAAACTTGACTTCATTTAGATATTCAGAAAAACTATTTGAATATCAATAAAGAAGATTCACTGAAAACCTTGAATTTGATGACTTTTGTGGGATTGATGACTGCAGACAACACGGGAAGCTTAAGTTGGATGTTGTGATGTACGCAGTGATTTCCTTTGTCTGTAATTCTTGTCGATGATAACCGCAGTGCAATAGAGAGAGCAGCTGCTCGTGCATAGCTCCAAACAGCAAGGATGCGAGTTGAATTAGGGCGTGTTTAACAGTACCTGGAAATCTCTCGAGGAGGATAATTTTTGTAGAAATTCAATACTTGTAGGGGTGATTGGGCCGCATCACTGTTATCTTTGAAAATGTGAGTGCGCTCACTAGAAGGTATGGCGCTGGAGAGCCGCGGGTTGGTCATCCCTGCCATAGACCATTATGCGGTATTTCAGGAATAGCCTACTTGCTTTGCATTACGTTTAGAATAACATTTGTTTGAAGAATTCATTCATGTAGAAACAGAAGAAATTTCATATTCTATGAAAATTATATTTATGTTGCTCTTATTGCTACTGATAAAATTATACAGTAGAAGCTGCGGATTTATTTTCAAGAGAAAGTGATTTTTTGTCAGATCACAGCCAGGCTTACTTATGTTATAGGGCCGATTTGAAGGCAAAGTTATTCATATATCTGGGGGTGTATGACCGATGGTAGGCCTCCTGCATAGCAGAGACGCAGGCGAGTGAAAGCAGTAACTTCCGAAATTTGACGAGGCTTACCTGTGTAGGAGAGGTGGAAGTTCATCTTATTCATACTGAGTATTTACTGATTTAACTAAAATAATGAAGCTTGTCCATGTCGGCTGCATTGATTTTAGTAAACACTGCTTCATTTGCCGGAAAGTGATGAAACACCATCATTTTCGTGCCACTCCCTCTATTGTTATCAGGTCCAAGTTAAAGTCATTAGTGATTACTTTTTGTCAATTTGCCACCGACTTAGCCCACAAACAACAAATTGTACATTTTTGAAGCTGAATAATGATCAATTGATAAACTGACCATTTTGTGAGAAAAACGAGATAAACTAATCCCAATCTCAGACGCAAGCTTTATAGTGTTCGTGGAGAACTTATATAGAATTGATGTAGCCACTGTTTGTTAGGGAACTATTTGATGACAAAGGCCGAATTCTCCCTGACGAACTGCGTGTTTTGGCGCATGTTTGATTTTTCCCTTCAAATTCTTATAAGGCTTTTGCAGTCGTAGCTCCACTAATGTCCAACTACATGACTCTTACAGATTCTGGGCATTTCTCGGGAAAATAGGCACCCCAAAGCATAGAAATTAACAATACCATAGAAAGTCCTAGAATGGAAATTGCCTGAAAATTATGGCACACTCCGGGGGAACTTAGTTGGGGCAAAAAGCAAATTTTGCGAACTGGCTTTCTTGTTTTCTGATTGGCATTTTTAATTATCAAGTCAATTTGTGATCTGGATTGTTGCCCATTGTCCAAAGATCATGTACACAAAAGCAATAGTGAAATTACAAAATACTGCAGCGACAGGATGGCAGAGAAGGAAATCCTCTAAAACGTTCTGTACGTTCATCATTTTGAAATATCGCTCTTATAATCTATCAAGAGTATAATCAGACACATATGCAACTTGCAATGTCCATTTACAGAACATACATTAGTCCAGCTTGAAATCAGAGGCCAAGAAATTTTACAGTATTCATTTTACTTTAAAGGGTTCACCTGTTCTTTACATTTGAACAATTTTCAAAACCTTTGCATGCTTTCGAATATCAGCTGCCAAAATATCATCACACTATATCACATAAATCATTCAGTGATTAATTGAAAAATTCCAGCGACATTCTATTTATCTGATAAATGATTGTCGGTAAAGAAGCTTTCAATGTGTTTATTCCAGAAAAGCACTGGGTTTCTTAACCGCTTGACCGAGAAATTATCCAATAATTAGAAATTTCATCTATGAATTCTTGAGATGTTCTTCCAACCAGTACAGCGACCACTGTCAATATGACTCTGGGAACCAAATTTTAATTCACATTCCAATATTGAAAAATAGTTGTCAATGACTGCTACAAAGACACACAGTATATTAATCCATGGAATAGTAGGCGATTTCACATGAAACAATGCTGACATCTCACTTGCAATTCTCTTCATGACGATCCTGTAATTTGCTGTCAACAACTTCCACAACCAATTTGGCAAATAGTTTGACTATGATACAATGTTTTAGATCGAATCTGATCTGCAGACCATAGATTTTTCCATGTGCCATCATTGCACATAGGCAAGATATCAAACTTCCATTCTAGTGTACTATTATCCACTTCTATGCCCCAAAGCGATCATGATAATAACAATATACTCGTATTGTCCTACCAGTTTTAGGAGTGAGACTAGGCACTTGCACCGAGACTTTGAAATTCCTGAAATGTGTATGGTATCTACATCCTTATAGCACAATTAGTCTAAGTCTGATAATAATAAATTAGTGATTTCGTCTAAGCTGTATGCTAAGTTCGCGCTTTTAATTTAAATAAGCTGAATTTAATTTCGCATTATCCAATAAAAAGTGCAGCTGATAGTAATTCAAGATAGCTTGCTGGTCGGAGATCATGATTCATGTTTCCGGAGATCAGCTTAGTTACGGACATTTGCACCTCATCACAGGCCTTGATGCGACCTCATTATGTGAATTGTGTACCCTGCAAGATAGATCGAACAGCTCGAGGAAAACAATCATATCATCTCTCATGTACATGTATTTACAATGAATGAAAGTTTCTCTTTACATTTATTTCTTTCTCCGCTTCTTGTTGTGTTGAATGGCGGCTTCGAATTTGTACAGTGGATCTGCGCGTCGTTTCTGCAAAATAAGAAGTTGGTAGAAAATGTCTGAATTCACAATTTTGTCAAAGTTACAAATACTTTTCCAAAAACATTTTCCACATTTTTAAGGTCAAATCCGAACAAAATTCATCCGTCAGAAAGTGAATGTCATCGATATTATTCTTGATAAATCCACCCTCCTGCCTAGGTAGTAGGTTAAGAGCCGCACATCGGCATGAAAGTGCAGACAGTCCAGGGTTCAAGTCTTTCCGGCTGTGAGGCACCACCAATCTCATCAGAGCTTGCTAACCTTAACCTGATAACATCATTTTTCTTATATTGCGTTCATCATATTGTTAGATTACTGAGTTGCGGAAGACATGACTGCTTCAATATCGAAGATCATTAACTGACACAATTTTGACAATCGCAACATTTCAAAATTAATTAAGAATGAGTTACCCAGTTCAATATGAGCAGTTAATTGCATGGAATTTAAGCCTACTAGAAGCATTTTACCATTATTATCAACAGGGCTATGGGGTCTGCGACCAATGTTCATTATCAGACAAAGCAGTCACTGGTCAATTCAGTGCGTCAAAGCGATCAAATGAATAGAAAGAAATATCGTTATGGAGCTCCAGCCAAGATTTGCGCGACACAACTTTCTCTCTTTGGATCCAACAAACACTGTTGAATGACAATGGACGGTCCGGTAAGTGACGGCCCAGTTTGGTAACAACAATAACACTCGCTTCAAAATATTGCAGTGAAAGTGAAGCAACTTCATAAAAATGTACTTTTTATACATGTGTCCGAGATCAGTTATTGATTATATCAATGAGAAGAACTTATTTCATGACTAAAATTCCACTTTATCTTGACCTGGTTAGTTTAGAATTGCATCTTTCTTGACCAGCGTACTCAACCGCTTATTGAAATCCCATCTTCAATCTTCCTCACTCAAGACATAAGCCATGCAATCAAGCTACGAGTGGGGTGCAAGTTCACAAATCTCACCAGGTTGGGACTGACTTATCCTTGGTAGTGAGAGCGGTGACAGGCTCGAACCCAGCACATTCTCCACCTCCGCACAGAAGCGCGGCCCATAACCAACTGAACTTTCCTGTCACCTACAGTGAGAGCGGTGGTACGCCCGAAGATGAGGCTCGAATCCAGCACCTTCTCCACCTCCGCACCGAAGCGCGGCCCATAACCAACTGAACTTTCCTGTTACCTACAGTGAGAGCGGTGGTACGCCCGAAGATGAGGCTCGAACACAGCACATTCTCCACCTCCGCACCGAAGCGCGCCCATAACCAACTGAACTTTCCTGTCACCTACTGTGAGAGCGGAGGTACGCCCGAGGATGACAGGCTCGAACCCATCACCTTCTCCACCTCCTCAACGAAGCGCGGCCCATAACCAACTGAACTTTCCTGTCACCTACAGTGAGAGCGGTGGTACGCCCGAGGATGAGGCTCGAACCCAGCACATTCTGCACCTCCGCACCGAAGCGCGGCCCATAACCAACTGAACTTTCCTGTCACCTACTGTGAGAGCGGTGGTACGCCCGAGGATGAGGCTCGAACCCAGCACATTCTCCACCTCCGCACCGAAGCGCGGCCCATAACCAACTGAACTTTCCTGTCACCTACTGTGAGAGCGGTGGTACGCCCGAGGATGACAGGCTCGAACACAGCACATTCTCCACCTCCGCACCGAAGCGCGGCCCATAACCAACTGAACTTTCCTGTCACCTACTGTGAGAGCGGTGGTACGCCCGAGGATGACAGGCTCGAACCCAGCACATTCTCCACCTCCGCACCGAAGCGCGGCCCATAACCAACTGAACTTTCCTGTCACCGACAGTGAGAGCGGAGGTACGCCCGAGGATGACAGGCTCGAACCCATCACCTTCTCCACCTCCGCACCGAAGCGCGGCCCATAACCAACTGAACTTTCCTGTCACCTACTGTGAGAGCGGTGGTACGCCCGAGGATGACACGCTCGAACCCAGCACATTCTCCACCTCCGAACCGAAGCGCGGCCCATAACCAACTGAACTTTCCTGTCACCTACTGTGAGAGCGGTGGTACGCCCGAGGATGACACGCTCGAACCCAGCACATTCTCCACCTCCGCACCGAAGCGCGGCCCATAACCAACTGAACTTTCCTGTCACCTACTGTGAGAGCGGTGGTACGCCCGAAGATGAGGCTCGAACCCAGCACCTTCTCCACCTCCGCACCGAAGCGCGGCCCATAACCAACTGAACTTTCCTGTCACCTACAGTGAGAGCGGTGGTACGCCCGAGGATGACAGGCTCGAACCCAGCACATTCTCCACCTCCGCACCGAAGCGCGGCCCATAACCAACTGAACTTTCCTGTCACCTACAGTGAGAGCGGTGGTACGCCCGAGGATGACAGGCTCGAACCCAGCACATTCTCCACCTCCGCACCGAAGCGCGGCCCATAACCAACTGAACTTTCCTGTCACCTACAGTGAGAGCGGTGGTACGCCCAAAGATGAGGCTCGAACACAGCACATTCTCCACCTCCGCACCGAAGCGCGGCCCATAACCAACTGAACTTTCCTGTCACCTACAGTGAGAGCGGTGGTACGCCCGAGGATGACAGGCTCGAACCCAGCACATTCTCCACCTCCGCACCGAAGCGCGGCCCATAACCAACTGAACTTTCCTGTCACCTACTGTGAGAGCGGAGGTACGCCCGAAGATGAGGCTCGAACCCAGCACATTCTCCACCTCCGCACCGAAGCGCGGCCCATAACCAACTGAACTTTCCTGTCACCCACAGTGAGAGCGGTGGTACGCCCGAGGATGACAGGCTCGAACCCAGCACATTCTCCACCTCCGCACCGAAGCGCGGCCCATAACCAACTGAACTTTCCTGTCACCTACTGTGAGAGCGGTGGTACGCCCGAGGATGACAGGCTCGAACCCAGCACATTCTCCACCTCCGCACCGAAGCGCGGCCTTATAACAACTGAACAAATCCTGTCACCTACTGTGAGAGCGGTGGTACGCCCGAGGATGACAGGCTCGAACCCAGCACATTCTCCACCTCCGCACCGAAGCGCGGCCCATAACCAACTGAACTTTCCTGTCACCTACAGTGAGAGCGGTGGTACGCCCGAGGATGACAGGCTCGAATCCAGCACCTTCTCCACCTCCACACCGAAGCGCGGCCCATAACCAACTGAACTTTCCTGTCACCTACTGTGAGAGCGGTGGTACGCCCGAGGATGACAGGCTCGAACCCAGCACCTACTCCACCACCCGCACCGAAGCGCGGCCCATAACCAACTGAACTTTCCTGTCACCTACAGTGAGAGCGGTGGTACGCCCGAAGATGAGGCTCGAACCCAGCACCTTCTCCACCTCCGCACCGAAGCGCGGCCCATAACCAACTGAACTTTCCTGTCACCTACAGTGAGAGCGGTGGTACGCCCGAGGATTGGACAGGCCCTCGAACCCAGCACACCATCTCCACCTCCGCACCGAAGCGCGGCCCATAACCAACTGAACTTTCCTGTCACCTACTGTGAGAGCGGTGGTACGCCCGAGGATGAGGCTCGAATCCAGCACATTCTCCACCTCCGCACCGAAGCGCGGCCCATAACCAACTGAACTTTCCTGTCACCTACTGTGAGAGCGGTGGTACGATCCCGAGGATGACAGGCTCGCAACCCAGCACCTTCTCCACCTCCGAACCGAAGCGCGGCCCATAACCAACTGAACTTTCCTGTCACCTACAGTGAGAAGCGGTGGATACTGCCCCGAAGATGAGGCTCGAACCCAGCACCTTCTCCACCTCCACACCGAAGCGCGGCCCATAACCAACTGAACTATTCCTGTCACCTACTGTGAGAGCGGTGTTACGGCCCGAGGATGACAGGCTCGAACCCAGCACATTCTCCACCTCCGCACCGAAGCGCGGTGGCCCATAACCAACTGAACTTTCCTGTCACCTACAGTGAGAGCGGTGGTACGCCCAGAGGATGACAGGCTCGAATCACACCTTCTCCACCTCCACACCGAAGCGCGGACCCAATAACCAACTGAACTTTCCTGTCACCTACTGTGAGAGCGGTGGTACGCCCGAGGATGACAGGCTCGAACCCAGCACCTTCTCCACCTCCGCACCGAAGCGCGGCCCATAACCAACTGAACTTTCCTGTCACCTACAGTGAGAGCGGTGGTACGCCCGAAGATGAGGCTCGAACCCAGCACCTTCTCCACCTCCGCACAGAAGCGCGGCCCATAACCAACTGAACTTTCCTGTCACCTACAGTGAGAGCGGTGGTACCTCCCGAGGATGACAGGCTCGAACCCAGCACATTCTCCACCTCCGCACCGAAGCGCGGCCCATAACCAACTGAACTTTCCTGTCACCTACTGTGAGAGCGGTGGTACGCCCGAGGATGAGGCTCGAATCCAGCACATTCTCCACCTCCGCACCGAAGCGCGGCCCATAACCAACTGAACTTTCCTGTCACCTACTGTGAGAGCGGTGGTACGCCCGAGGATGACAGGCTCGAACCCAGCACCTTCTCCACCTCCGAACCGAAGCGCGGCCCATAACCAACTGAACTTTCCTGTCACCTACAGTGAGAGCGGTGGTACGCCCGAAGATGAGGCTCGAACCCAGCACATTCTCCACCTCCACACCGAAGCGCGGCCCATAACCAACTGAACTTTCCTGTCACCTACTGTGAGAGCGGTGGTACGCCCGAGGATGACACGCTCGAACCCAGCACCTTCATCCACCTCCGCACCGAAGCGCGGCCCATACCAACTGAACTTTCCTGTCACCTACTGTGAGAGCTGGTGGTAGCGCCGCGAGGATGACACGCTCGAACACAGCACATTCTCCAACTCCGCACCGAAGAGCGGCCCATAACCAACTGAACTTTCCTGTCACCTACTGTGAGAGCGGTGGTACGCCCGAGGATGACACGCTCGAACACCCAGCACCTCTCCACCTCCACACACACCGAAGCGCGGCCCATAACCAAATGAACTTTCCTGTCACCTACAGTGAGAGCGGAGGTACGACCGATGAAGACAGGCTAGAACACAGCACATTACTTCACCTCCACACCGAAGTCGCGGCCATAAAACCAACTGAACTTTCCTGTCCACCCACCTACTGTGAGAGCGGAGGTACCCGCCCGAAGATGAGGCTCGAACCCAGCACATTCTCCCACCCTCCGCACCGAATTCGCGGCTCATAACCAACTGAACTTTCCTGTCACCCACTGTGAGAGCGGAGGTACGCCCGAAGATGAGGCTCGAACCCAGCACATTCTCCACCTCCGCAACCGAAGCGCTGCCGCGGCCGCAATCAAACCAACTGAACTTTCCTGCACCCACAGTGAGAGCGGAGGTACGCGAGCCGCCCCAAAGTATGAGGCTCGAACCCAGCACATTCTCCACCTCCGCACCGAAGCGCGGCCCATTAACCAACTGAAAACTTTCCTGTCACCACCAGTGAGAGCGGAGGTACGCGCGCTCCCGAAGATGAGTGCTCGAACCACCAGCACAATTCTACCACCTCCGCACCGAAGCGCGGCCCCATAACCAACTGAACATTTCCTGTCACCTACAGTGAAGCGGTGGTACGGCCCGAGGATGATCAGGCTCGAATCCAGCAACCTTTCTCCCACCTCCACAACACGAAATCGCGGCCCATAACCAACTGAACTTTCCAGTCAAACCTACTGTGAAGAGCGGTGGTACGGCCCGCAGGATGACAGGCTCGAACCCAGCACCTTCTCCACCTCCGCTACCGAAGCGCGGCCCATAACCCAAACTGAACTTTCCTGTCACCCACAGTGAGAGCGGATGGGTACGCCCGAGGGATTGACACGCTCGAACCCAGCAACATTCTCCACCTCCGCAACCGAAGCGCGGCCCATAACCAACTGAACTTTCCTGTCACCTACTGTGAGAGCGGTGTAACGCCCGAGGATGAACAGGCATCGAACCCAGCACATTCTCACACCTCCACGGCACCGAAAGCGCGGGCCCATAACCGAACTGAACTTTCCTGTCACTCCAACTACTGTTGAGAGCGGAGGTACGCCCCGAGGATGACACGCTCGAACCCTAGCACACCTTTCTCCACCTCCGCACCGAAGCGCGGGACCATAAACCAACTGAACTTTCCTGTCACCTACTGTGAGAGCGGTGGTACGCGCCCAGAGGATGACAGGCTTTCGAACCCAGCACCTTCTCCACCTCCGCACCGAAGCCGCGGCCCATAACCAAACTGAAACTTTCCCTGTTACCTTACAGTGAGAGCTGTGTGTACGCCCCAGGATGACAAGGCTCGAACCCATCACATTCTCCACCTCCCGCACCGAAGCGCGGCCCATAACCAACTGAACTTTCCTGTCACCTACTGTGAGAGCGGTGGTACGCCCGAGGATGAGGCTCGAATCCAGCACATTCTCCACCTCCGAGCCGAAGCGCGGCCCATAACCAACTAAACTTTCCTGTCACCTACAGTGAGAGCGGTGGTACGCCCGAGGATGACAGGCTCGAACCCAGCACATTCTTCACCTCCGCACCGAAGCGCGGCCCATAACCAACTGAACTTTCCTGTCACCTACAGTGAGAGCGGTGGTACGCCCGAGGATGACAGGCTCGAACCCAGCACCTTCTAAGCCGAAGCTTGGCCTTTAACCAGCTGAGCTCTCAGGGATCGCAATTCACATCTTTCAAAGTTAATTGAAATCATTGTCATTGATTCTGTGATTTTGCTCAGACAGTGGCAGGTTGGCTGTGATATGATCACGCTTGAAAATACTCTTGAGGTTGAGCATGAAAGTAATAGGAACCCATCGAATTGCTGATTTAACATTAAATCTCCATGGCTGTCATGACACTGATAATCTGTAAAATACCATCATTCCTTCTGCATAGCAATCATGATCATTCAATTCCGTTGTAATTTCTCCAAAACTGCAAACATTTGCATATCTCACATTTGGTGACAATACCACCTGTATCATCCTCGAGTTCATTTAATAAAATCGAAAGTGTATGCACATTGGGGGGTCCCTGTGAGCCTCTGATCAACCAATTCGGGAACATTTAGGGGACTGATGCAGCGAATTTTCGGCATCATTAGCACACTTTCAGTCCAGTAGCAATCTTGAGATTTTCTTAGTTAACTTTTAAATATTAACAGCAAATGTCAGCATTCTCCTCCATTCATTGTCTTCCTCGCATTTATAAAGGTCTTGCATATTTCCTAACGAGAATAACATAGATTGCCTTAAACAGTGATCGTTTCGATAATAGGATTGATCAGAGTGGAAATGGTGAGACATCCGTTCGTTAGAAACTTCAGACTGCTGTGCGAATGTCAATCAAATGATGGACGCTCGCTCTGCTGATTTTTATTATTAGTCGTTCCTGTATTCTTATTCTTCCTTCAATTTATCTTTAGAATATTCGTTTTTTTATTTATTTTTTCCGTTAACTATTCTTTTTTATATCTTTCTTTTCATTTCATCTTATTTTATTCTTTCCGTGTTCTTCTATTCGTTATTCTTTTCATATCACTTTATTATTTTAATTTCTTTTCTTTTTTTTTTCCTTTCCTTTTTTATTTTTTCTTCTCCCCTATTCCTTCCTTTTTCTTTGATTTTTTCTCTTTCTTATTTCTTCTTCCTTCTCCATCTTCGTTTTTCTTATTTTTTATTTTTATTTTTTCTTTTTTTCCTTCGTCATCTCATCTTTTTTTTTATGAACCTTTCTCCAATTTCTTTTTTTTCTCATTTCCGTTCTTCTTATTTATAAAATTCTTCTCTTATTTTTTTCTTTTAATATTTTTCTTTTTGTTTTTTTTTCCCTTTATTTTTTTTTTTTTTCAAGGATTCTATCTCCTCTATTTTCTTTTTTATTCCTTTATTTTTCTGATTTTTTTTTTCTTCCTCTTCTTATTATTTTCAATTGTATATATTTCTCTATACTTTTTATTATCTCTATTATAAACTTATTTCTTTCTATTTTTATTTTTTTTTCCCCAGATTTCAATTCTGATTATCATCTTTTTCCTATTTTTCTTTATTTTAATATTAATTTAATTCTCTTTTTCATTAATTTTATTTCAATTCCGTATTTTTTTATTCTTCTTTCTTTCTATTCATATTTCTCTTTTTCTTTTTTTTATTTTTTCTTCTTCTTAACTTTTTTTAATATTTTCATTTTTTCTATTTTTCTATTAATTTATACCACTCTATTTTTTTTCCTTAACTATTTTCTTCTTTTTTTCATATCTTATTTAATATTCTAATCGTATCTTTTTCATTCCATTTCTTTTTCTTTCTTACTTTTTTATTCTTTTCTTATATTCTCCTTTCTATGTATATTCTTAATTATTTTATCTTTTTTTCTATTTCTTTCCTTTATGACTTTTCTTTTATTTTTCTCATATTCCCTTTTTTCTTTTCCTTATCATTTCTTTATTTCTTTATTTTTCCTTCTCTCCATTCTTTTTCTATTTCATCTTCCTTTATCTATTATTAATTTATGTTCTCTTTAATTTTTTTTATCTTTTTCTATCTTCTCTATCTTCCTCCCCTCCTTGTTTCTTTTTTTTCTTATTTCCTTTTTATTATTTTTTTATTCTCATTCATTTTTTCTTCTTCTTTTTTTCTCTATTCTTTTATAATTTTTAATTTCTTTTTCCAGTATATCTTCTCTTCTTCTCATCCCAATACTTTCATTAACTATTTTCTTTTATTCCTTTTCTGTATTATATATTATTATTTCAATTCTTTTTTTTCTATTATATTTTTCTCTATTCTTTCCTTTCTCATTTTTTTTCTAACTTTTTTATTATTTATCAATTTTTTTTTTATTTTTTTTAAATTCATCTATATCGTTCTTTATCTTGATTCCATTTTTTCCATCTTTTTCTATCTTTCTTTTTCAAACTCTTTTTTTTCTCTTCCTCTCCACTATTTCTATCTTTATTCAGTATTTTCTTTTTACTTTTTTCTTTATACTTTTTAAATTAACTCATTCTTTTTTTCTTTTATTTCTCTTTATTTCCTCTTCTTTTCACTTTCCCATAATTTAATTTTTACTCATCTTCTTTTCTTTTTATTTTCAATGTTTTTTCTATTCTTTTTTTCTATTTTTTTTTTTTATTATTTTTCCATATTTTAATTCTTTCCGTCTTTCTTATTTATTTCTTCTATCTCTCATATTAAACAACATTAATCTTTCCAATCCTTTTTTATTTATTTTTAATATCATAATTTCTTTTTATCTGTTTCTTCTCTCTTTCCAAATTACATTCCTTTTTTCAATTTTTTTATCATCATCTTTTTTCCGTTCCACTCTCTATATTCATTTCACTTCTATATTTTTTCCTTTCCTTTTAATTATTTTTATTTTATCTTTTTTTTTTCTTCTTTTTTCTCTTATTCTCTTTCCAATTTGAACTTATTATCGTATATCTTTATTTTTTTCCTTTTTTTTTTTTTATCTTTTTCAATTTTTCTCAATACTTTTTTTTTTTCATTTCCATTTTATTCCTTTTTTTTTCTTTATTTTATTTTTTTCCTCTTTCTTTATTCTTCTCCGTTTTTTACCAAATTACTTTTCATTCTCAATTTCTCACTTATCTAATCTGTAATTAATATTTTATCAATTTTTATTATCTTCTTAAATCTAATCCTTTTCCAATCTACTAATTTATTTTATAATTTTCCTTTTCTTTATTTTTTTCCTTCCGTTTTTCCTATTTAACTATTAATATTCATTTCCTTTTCTTTTTATCCTATATTCTTTCTCCTATTTTTTTTAACCATATAAAGCTTTTTTATTTTTATTTTATTCCTCCTCTTATATTTTTTCTCCTTTTCTTAATATATTCTACTCTTTTACTATTAATATATTATTTTCATCTTCTTTTATTTTTGTTTCATTTATTCTCTATCAATCTTTTATTTGACATATTTTTTTTCATTTAATCTTTAATCATTTTCCTTGTCTTACTCTTTACTTATTTCTCCCTCACATGTATTTATTTTTCTTTTTTTTCCCTTCTTTCTCAAATTCTCCATTATTTTTTATCTACTATTCTTTTAATCTTCGCTTTCTTCTCCTCTTTTTCTTTTTTTTCCACATCATTTATTTCCTCCCTTTCCATTTTATTTTCTTCCTTTTTTTGGCCCTTTTTTCTTTCTCATATTTAAAATTCTTTTTCTGCTTCTATTCTTTTTCTTTTTTTTTTTTTTTCCTATTATATTATTCTTTTTTTTTTCTCTGACATTTTATTTATTTTTCTTTATCTTTTATTTTTTAATCTTCATTTTTATAGTTACCCTATTTTAAATACTATTTTCAACCATTATCAATTCTTTAAATTTAATCATCGTTTATTTTTTATCTCATTTTCTCTACAAAACACGAATAATCAAAATAGAAACAATATATTAATTTATCTTTCTAAACGACAATCGCTTACCTTTAATATAAAACCATTATATACATAACTATACAAATCCAATTACCAAAATATATATTAACATCTGTACATTACAATATAATAAAAATTTTATACATTTTATTAAACCTTCCAATCTTCTACAATTCTTTAATTTATTTAGATCTTAATTAACATATATTTAACAAACTTCATTGATTCAAACAACACGCGATAACAACTAAAAAGAAATAACCCCCTATTCATAACTTATACACCATAAAAAAACACATTCAATATAATATTTAGTTTTCATTCTCAAAACAAATAACACCCATCTTCCGAATTTTTTTCCTCTTAATAATTATAACGATCTACTCTTACATCTTTTCTTCTTTCCCTTATTCTATACATTTTTTTATTTTTTCTTTAACCATCTCTTTATTTCAATCAATTCCACTTAACCTATTAATTCTCATTATATTTCTTCCCTATTCCTTTAAACATTTCTAAATAAACACTTATTCAAATAATAATTTACTTTTTTTTTTCTTATTATTATTTTTTTTTAAATTACTTATTATATTCTCTCATTTTAGATAACTTGTTTATAATGTATGAGTATGGTAAGATTATTTTGTAGCTTGTTTTGTCTTTCTATGTTATTTTTTTTTTTTTCTTTGTTTTTTTTTTTATGTCCCTTTCCTAGTTTATAATATTTATACTCTCTATATTCCCTATTTCTTGTTATTATTCTCCTTTCTTTTTATTTTGGTATTTTTTTTTGTATTTTCTGTTTCTCTTTTTATTTAATTATTTTTTTTTTTTATTTTATTTATTTATTCCTAACTTTTGGTGACTCATTTTCCTTCCATTTTCTTCATCCTGAGAATTTCATTACTCTTTTATTATTTTTTCTTAATATTTTTTATATTCTTTCTTACCTTTTCACCATTCTTCTCTACATTTTCTTACCTATTTCCCTTTTCTCTTTTTCTATTTTTTCTATCATTTACTTTTCTCATTCTTTCGGTTTCATTTCACTCTTATCTTTTATTATTCTCATTTGATATTTCTATTTTCTGTTTTTTCCCTCTCTTCATTATTCTTTCATTTGTTTTTTTTCTATTTCATCCTATTTTCTCCTCTTTTTTTATTTTCTTCATCTTTTTATCTTTTCTTTTTTCTTTTTATCTTATCTTTTTTTTTTTCTTTTCTTCATTTTTTGTATTTCTCTTAATATACTTTCTCTTTTCTCTTCAATTTTTATTCCTTTTTTCTTCTTTCTATTCAATCCTTATTCTTTTTTTTTTTTTTTTTTTCTTTCTTTTTTTTATTCTTTCCATTTTTATTCTTATTATCTTTATTTATTTTTTTCTATTATCTTTTTTATTATTTTTATTCTACAATTACTTTTATTTTATTTTTTTTTACACTTTTCTTTAATTATCTTTTTTTTTCCCCCTTTTTCTTTTTTTAATTTCCTCTCATCTTATATTTTTTTTCTCCTTATTTCTTTTTTTCTTCTTTGCAACTTATCTTTATCTCATATTTTCTATTTTTTTTTTTTATTTTTTCTTATCTCTTCTTTTTTTTTTTATTCCTCTTTTCTATTTTCTTTTCCCTCTCTCAATTACTTTCTTTTTTCCTAATTTTTTTAATTTTTATATTTTTCTTTCTAATTTATTTTTTTTTTTTTAATTTTCTTCTTTCCTTATCTAATTTTTACTCTCCTTTTTTTTCTTCTTTTTTTACCCATTATTTTCATTATTTCTTACTTTCTCTTTCTTTTTTTTTCCAATTTTCTTATCTTCTCTCCTTTTTTTTTTCCATTTTATCATATTTTCTCTCACTTTGTTTATGAATTTTTTCTATTTTATTTTTTTTATTTCATATTATTTATTAATATTTTTTGTTTTTTTTATAATTCTTCTGTTTTATTTTATTTCTTAAATTCATTTTTCTTCTTTTCTATCATTTTTTATTTTTTGTTTACGTTCTTCACTTCATTTCTATTTTTTTTCTTTTTCCCTTTCAATCTTTACTATTTATTTCCTTCTTTCTTTATTTCCTTTATTTTTTTTTCATTTATTTCTCTATTTTCTCTTTTTTTTTTTCTTTTTCCTTTTTTGTAATTTTCTTATCTCACTTATATCCTTTCATTTCTCTTCTTCTCATTTAATTTTATATTTACGGAGATTTTCTTAAAATTCTTTTCTTCTTTTTTCTTTTTTCTTCTCTAATTTTTCTTTATTCCTTATTTTTTTTCTTTTCATTTGTTTTTATATTCTCTATTTTATTCTTCTTTTTCTTTATTTTCTTTTTTTCCTTCTTCTTCATTATTTTTTTTATTTTTTTCTTTTATTCCTCCTTTTTCTTTTTTATATCCTCATCATATTTTTTTCTTTTTTTTTTCTCTCTTTGCCTGTTTTTTATCTCTTTTCTTATATCATACCTATTTCCCTTTTCTTTTTTTTTCTTATCTTCATATTTTCTTCTTTTCTCCTTTTTTTTTTTTTTTTTATTTCTTCATCACTTTAATTATTTTTCTTTATTTTTATTCTCATTTTATTAGCATTCTTTCTATCTTTACCTTTGTTTCCTATTTTTTCTTTAATATTTTGTTTTCCTCATTTTTTTTATTTACTCTATTTTTTCCCTTACAATAGTTTTTTGTTCTTTCTTTTATTTCTTTTTCCTTTTTTTCTTCATATTCTTCTTTTTTTTATTTTTTTTTATTTTTCTTTCTTCATATTCCTTTTCCCTTTATTTCGTCATCATATTCTTTTCTTTTTCTCTATTTTATTATTTTTTTTTTCATTCATTTCTTGTTTTTCATTATTTACTCTATTGTAAATATTCCTATTATCTCCTATTTTAATTATTTAATTTTTCACCTTTTTTATTTTTTTCTTCACCATTTCTTCCATATTCTGTTTATTATCTTTCCTCTTTTTCCTTTTTTTTTCCCTTATCCCATCTTTTTTATTCTTTTTTTTTTTTTCATCTCATTTTTTTATTTTCTCGTTTTTACTTATTTTTTACTTCATTATTATCTCATATTTTTCCTATTTCTTTTTTTTATTTTTTTTTTCTTTCTTTTCATTAATTTTCATTCTTATCCTCTTTTTCCTTCTTCATTATATCTTTATTTTCCATTCTATTTTTTTTATATTTCCTCTCTTATTTCTCTTTATTTTATCTTCCTTTTTTTGTTTCTTTTAATTTTTTCTTTTTTCATTCACTTCTTTAATTTTTTCTTATTTAATTTTCCCTTCTATTTCTTTTTTTTTTTTATTTTTTAATATCATTCTATTTATTTTTTCACTTTCCTCTTTTTTTTCTTTTTATTCTTATTTATTTCTTTATTCTTTTTTTCTTCACTTTTTCTTCTTTATTTCAATTCAATTATCTATTTATTTTTTTTATATCTTTTTTTTCATTTTTCTTATTTAAGTCTTCTTCTGTCTTATTTTTTTCTTTCTTTTCTCTTTACCTTTTCTTCATTTTATTTCTTTCCTTTTCCTTTTTTCTCTGTTTTAATATTCTTTTTAATTTTTTATTTCACTATTTTTTTTCTCCATTTTGTTCTTTACTATTTCTTTTTTCTCCTTTTATTTTACTTTTTGTATTCTTTTTTTTTATTTTCTCTTTTCAATGTTTTCATTTTTATTTTATTCTTTTTT
The DNA here is from genome assembly GCA_907163375.1 of Prostheceraeus crozeri. Classification (NCBI taxonomy): domain Eukaryota; kingdom Metazoa; phylum Platyhelminthes; order Polycladida; family Euryleptidae; genus Prostheceraeus; species Prostheceraeus crozeri. The sequence goes on along the minus strand of CAJQUW010008086.1, from coordinate 53,227 downwards.
ATTTGTTTTCTTCTCCATTCATTCCTTTAATTTCTAATTTTTATATTCCTTAAATTTTTTCTTTTCCTTTCTCTTTTTTTTTTCTTTCTTTTTGCAATTTTTTCTATATTATTTTATATTCTTTCTTTTTTTCTTCGCTATTTTTTTTTTCTAATTTATTCCATTTATTTTTCCTTTTCTTTTTTTTTCATCGTATTTTTTCTTTTTGTATTTTTTATTCATTCTCTCTTTTTCTTCTTTCCTTTCTGTCTTACTATTATTTATTAATTCTTTTTTTATTCTCCTTCTTTTTTCGTCTTTTATTTATCCTTTTTCATATTTTCAACCTTTCCCTTTCTTTTTCTCTCATATTTCTCCAATTATTCATATTATTTTTTTTTTTTTTTACATTTTTCCTTTTTTTTTTTCTTCTATTTTATTATCTATTAATTATTCCTTCTTTTATCTTTTTTTTCTTCTTTTCTTTTTCTCTCTATATTTCCCCTTTAATTCATGTTTTATACTTTGTTCCTCTATATTTTTCTATCCTTAACTTTCTCTTTTTTTGCTTCTTTTTTTCCATTTCTTCATTATCCGTACTTTTTTTTAATATCTTTATCTATTTTCTTTCCTTTATTTTTTTCTTTTTATCCTATTCCATATATCTTTTCAATCTCTTCCCTTCTTTCTTCACTTCTGTTTTCTTCCATTTCCCATTTTCTACCCATTATTTTTTTCAATTTATTTGATTTTCCTTTTTTTATTTTCTTAGTTTCTTTTAATCGTATTTTCTTTTTTTTTCTCCATAACTTATTTTTTTTAATTCTTTTCATTTCTTTTTCTTCTATTTTTATCCTCTAATTTCTTTATTTCTATTCTTTGTCTTTTCACGTTCAATTCTTTTTTATTTCACATATTTTCCTTCTTTTTTTTTTTTTTTTTTCTTTATTTTTACCTTTTTTTTTTTTTTTTTATATTTCTTGTTTTCTTTTTTCTTTCTTTTTTTTTATTTATAATTTATTTCATCTTGTTTTTTTTTTTCTTTTCTTTTTTTTTACTTATTCACCCTTGTCAAATTTACTATTCCTTTTTCATTGTTTTTCTTATTCATCCTTTTTCTTTTTTAACTTTTATCTTTTTTGTTTTTTTTTTTATTTTTTTCTTTTACTTTCATTTCTTTCTTTTCATTATTTTCTTTTATTCTCCTCTTGTATATCTTCTTCTATTTTAATTTTTTTTCCTAATCTTATTCTTTTCTTCTTATATTTTTATTTTTTTTATTTAAATTTTATTCTCTCTTTTTTTCTTCACTCTTTTGTGTCTTTTTATGTATTATTTTTTTTCTTTTCTTATCTCTTTTGTTTTTTCATTTTCATTCTCTTTTCATTATTTTTCATTTTTTTCCCTTTTTTTTTATTTTTTTTTTTTATTTTCCTCCTTATTTTTTTTTTTTTCTTTTTTTTTCTTTTCTTAATTTTCCTTTCTATATTTCCCTAATATTTTGCACTCTTTCTTTTTTTATTTTTCTTTCTTTTTTTTCTTCTTTTTAGTTTATTTTCTGCTGTATTTTTGTCTGGTTGATATTATCTTTTTTCTTATTTTTTCTATTTATTATTTTTTCCTTCTTTCCTTCATTTTTCTAGTATTTTCATTTCCTTTCTTCCTTTTACTCCTTATTATTTTTTTTTTTTTTTTTTTATATTGTTCTTAGTTCTATTTTCTTTTTCTTTCTTTTTATTTTTATCTTTTTTTATTCTTCTCTCTTTCTCTTTTCTCCCCCTTTTATTTTTCATCTTCTTATTCTCTTTTATTTCCTCTTTTTCATCTTTTTTATTTTTTTTTTTTTTCTCTTTTTCATTCTTCTTTTTCTTTATCTTTTTTCCAATTCTTTCATCATATCTTTTTCTTCATTCTATTTTTTTCCTCTATTTTTTTCTTTTATATATCTTTCTTTAGTATTTAAATTCCTTTATATAATTTCTTTTTTTTTATTTTATATTTTTTTCTCACTCTTTTCTTTTATTCACATTTCTTCCTTTCTCTCTTTTTATTCTATTTCTTTTAATTTTTTTTTTTTCTTTTCTTTCATTTTTGTCTATTTATTCTTTTTTCTCTTTCTCTTTTCTTTCCTTTCTTTTTTTTTTTTTTTTTTTGTATTTTTTTAGTTTTCTTATCCCATCCCTCTTTTTTTTCTTTTTCTTTCCGTTTATTCCTTTTTCGTTTTATTATTCTCTTTATCTCTCTCATTTTTTCCTTTTTTTTTTTTAATCTTTAATCTTCTCCCATCACTTTTGTTTTTATATTTTTTTTTTATTTTTCTTTTTTTTCCTCCATCTCTTCTATTCTCCCATATCTTTTCATTCTTTTTTTATTATCCTCTACAATTTTCTTTTTTCTTTTATCCGTATATTTTATTTATTCTTTTCTTTTTTTCATTTCTTTTTTTTTTTTATTGAATTCTTTTTAATTCCTTTCTCCTTTACCTTATTTCTTTTTTTTCATTTTTTTTTATTTTTTCTTTCCCTTTTTTTGACTCTATTTTTAATTTTCTTTTTTCTTAAATACTAAATATAAAGTATAACATTCTACATACTTTTTCTTATCCCACCCTCATTTTAATTTTTTTAATTATTCTTTTTTTCCACATTACTTCTCAAACATTACTTTTTTGAGTATTAATATTTGTCTTTCTATTGACTCTCCAGTTTTCTAATATTTTAATTTTTTTTTTCAATATTTTTTTTATATTTTTCCTCCCTTACCTTTTAACTTTTCTTTTTTTAATTCATTTGTTATTTTTTCTTTTTTCTTTCTTCATGTTATCTTTTTTAATTCTTATAATTTTTTTACTTCCTCTCTAATATTATTTTTTTATTTTTTTCTCTTTTTTTCCTTTTATTTTCTTTATTTTATTTTTGTCATCACTTTTTAATCTCTATTTTTTACTCTCCTTTTTATTTTCTCTTTCTTTCTTTTATTATTTTTTTTTGCTTTTTATAAGTCTTTTCTTCTGCATTCCTTTTATATTTATTTCTTTTTTCCTTTCCTCATTTCCTTTAATATAATTTTCTATATTTATATTTTTATTTTTTTCTTTCTCTTACGTATTTTTTATTCTTTTCCTTTACCTTATTTTTTTTTTCTTTTTTTTAATTCTTTCATATATTTTTTTTGTTTTTCAATATTAGTATATCTCTTTTCTTTTATTTTTCTCTTCTTTTTTCTATTTCTTTTCCTTTATTCTTTCCTCTGCTGAACATTTTTTTTTCCCTATCTATTCCTTCTATTTTCTTATTTTATCTTCTTTATTTTCATTTCTTTTTTTTATATTATTTTCATATTCTTAATTTCATTATTTTTCATTTCTCATTATTGTTTTCTTTTTTCGTCTTTTTTTTCTTCTATTTATTTTATTTTATTCTTTTTATTTTTCTTTTATCTTTTTTTTTTTTTTTTTTTTCCCTTTTTTTTATATTTTTTTTTCCTCCTTTCTTGTATTTGTTTTTCTTATTTTTTTATTTCCCTTTCTTTCTCTCGCCCATTTCTTTCCATTTTTTTAATTTCTCTTCTTGTTTTCTACATTCTCTTTCTTTTATTTTTCCGTATTTTTTTCTTCTCTTTTCTTCCATCACTTATTTCTTCTTTTATTTTTCTTAATTCCATTTTATTTTCTTTTCATTTCTGTTTCAATTTTTCCCTTAATCTTAATTTTTTATTTTTTTCCTTTATATTTTTTCTTTATCTTTCATCTTTTTTATTGCTGTAATTCCATTTACACTCTTCTTTTTTTTTCTTATCTTTTTCTCAATTTTATTTCCTTTTTCCATTTTTATTTTTATTTCTTTTTTTATCATTTTCTTTTTTCTCTTTGTCCTCATCAATATCCATTTATTATTTTTTCTTCTTTCTCTTTTTTTCTCTTTCTTTTCTCTTTTTCTATTTCCTTATTTTTTTTCCTTATTTGTATTTCTTTCTTCATTATTTTGCATTATTTTCTTTTTTTCTTTTATTCTTCTATTTTTCATTCCTAATTTTCAATTTTCTTTTTTTTTTTCTCTCCTATTTTTTTTATCATTAATAGCTTTTTCCTTATCCCTTCTCCTCTTATTTCCCTTTCTTCTTTTTCTCTTATCTGTTCTTTTAATTTCATTTTATTCCTTTTTTTTTTTTTCTTTTATTCAATGTTGTATTCCTCTTCCTTTCATCCCTTTTTTTTTTTCTCCTCACCCTTTTTTTTTCTTATTTTTTGTACTTTATTTCTCAATTTTTCTCATATTTTCTTTTTAGTTTTTCCTTTTTTTATTAATTATTCATCTCCTCATTCTCTTCTCTTTCTCAATATTTTCTCTATCTATTCTTTACCCATCGTCTCTTTGTTATGCTATATCATTTTTCTTTCTTTCCTTTGTATCCTTTTTTTCTACTCCCCTTTTTTATTATTTTATTTTTTTATTTACTTTTTCATAATCTCTTATATTTTATACGTATTATTTTAATTTCCTTTTTTTTTTCCTTCCCCTCTTTATTTTTATTTTTATTCTCTTTCTATCCCTTTTTTTTTTTCAATTCTTTCATCTTATTTTTTTATCTTGGTCTTATTCAATTTCTTATTTACTTCCCCTTTCCTCTTTTTTTTTTCGTTTTCTCTTTTCATTCTTTTCCATTCTTTTTTTCCCCTTTTCCATTTTTTCCACTTATTTTTCTTTTCCATTCTTTTTATTTCCTTTTTCTTATTCCTCTTTCCTTTCTTCCTTCCTTTTTTGCTTTTTTTGTTTCTTTCCTATTTTTTTTGTTCTTTATTTCTGTTTTATCCGTATTTTTTTTTCCTATCTTTCCTTTTTTTTTTTCTCTCTTTTTTTTTTTAATCTTTTTTTTTATTCGACTTTTTTTTTTTCTTCTCCTATTCTTTATTGTTTTACCTTCTTCTTTCTTTTTCTTTTTTCCTTCCTTCTTCTTTTATTTCTACATCCCATTTTCATATTCTTTTTCTCATTTTATTTCTGTCTATCTACTTTTTTCATTATTCTTATTATTATTTCTACTCGTTCATATTTTCATTTTATTTTTTCTAATTTTTCTCTTACTTTTTATTTTTTTTTCAATTTTTCTTCGATATTTTTTTCTTTTATTATTTTTTCCATCATTTTTTTTCCTTTTGTTCATTTCTTTTTAAGATTCATTCATCTTCCCTCTGTATATTTTTCTCATTTTCTCTTTCCTTTTTTTCTCCGTTCAGTTTATTTTTCTTTTTTCTTTCTTTTATTTTAATTTTTTCTATTTTATTTTCTTTTTATCATATTCTCCGATGATGTTTTGTTGTTTTTCTGAACATTAATATTTCAAGGATTCAGCATGAACAACTGCATGTCAGATAAGATTGAAGTGGCATCTTGGACTTACTTGAGGCTTCCCAGCTCCTTTCCGTCGTCTTTTTCCGGTCACTTCCATGCCCAACATCCGCCGAAGAGTGGCAGGAACTGCAAGGAAGATGTTCATTGACAATTTGAGCCTCCGAGAACTCAGGATATCAAATGTCGGCAAATATTCAGTTCATGGAGCAGGCAGGACGTACATTATGAGGACTAAAAAAATCAATAAGCTTATTTTATGCTCAGAATGCAGAAGTCTTAGATATGACTCGGATGAGGTTTGTGTCCACGGATCGCAGACGCAGATCAAGCACTCTACCACATGGCCACTGCGTCGGCAAATCCCTTCACAAAGGGAGGAGATTTTGTTATCAGTACCGCGATTTGCACGATATAAACCTTCTGATCACGATTTAATTATAAAGTAGCATTATGACTTAATACTTAAAGGCTACTGTACAAAAAAAACACAAGTTCAGCACATTAAACGATGGCTGAACGTCACTACTAACCCTTATTGGGGGCTTGGATGCTGCTGACATAGTTAGACTTTAATCTGGAGCGTTGTGATGTTTTAGTTCGGATGCCCTTCCTGCCGACTTCCACTGACATGTTCGGGACTCGACCTCTGGATCGAAAGACCGCTAGGCCAAGCATTTAACCACTGTGCCACGGAGACCGGATGTGTGGTCAGTCACAATTTTTCGCTGATCTTTTGAAAAGATGCACAGATTTAATTGTTGCAATTTCATTGTGTAGCTTAAATTCCAACATTGAGCACAGGAGGCAGAGAAGTGTTTCTTTGCCACAGTTTTTGGGCAGAATCTTGATATCTCAATTAATTAATTTGATGCCGAGCGCAGATGCGAACGATTGGACAAGGAACATGACCATGAGGGCATTCATACACTAGAGTCACAAGCCGAAGATGTACTCGTGAAGTCACCGGTAGCCATCTCGTGATTTGAGCGTTGAAACTGTGATAGCAGGCATTTACTTACTATTGCAAGAAATTGCAGAGTGCCGTGCCAGTTCACCTGGGCATGGAATAGAAATGCAGTCCACAGAGTGAACAATTTCAGTGTTAATTTCCTAAGCAGATGTGGACACTGTGCGTTGTCATGCGAGCGCTCTTTCGACCGAACTAGGTGATGACATTGCATAATTGTCTCATTTCCTACCGCGGTGCTGGCTGCTGCTGGTTCAGCTACTTTACATGGATGACAATCTGTACATCCTACGACGTGACTTGATTATTTATAGCCCATATCAACTAAAAGAGCGAACTGATGGACTACATCAAGTTGCTTTCCTTTCCAGGTTCTGACGCGTACCCATGACAGAGATTGCAGGGTGCCCGTTATTATTGATTCCTTGTACGATGAACCGCAGCGGCTGAAGCTGTCGAGAAATTTCCTTCTTAATTAACGCTAACCATGCAAGGCTGGACACTTATCCATAGTCGCGGGAGAGTGCAATAACTTTCCTACTAAATTAAGTTGATCCATCCTTGTTCAATGCAGTTTCCACAGTCAAAGGAGCTGTTTATTCGACCAGATTGAGAAATGTGCTGCTCATCACAACGTAAGCATGATAACTCGTTTTTTTATATAGGGGTGCCCGACGATCGCTTCCGCTTCTGAAAGTATCATGATACCAATGACTGACAGAATTCGCGTGTCAGGGGGAGGCACTTCTGACTTTCGACCTTAAGTCTTGATGTGAGTTAAGTAATAGTTGTCATATTTAGTACTTTCCCCATTACACATAATTACAAATTGGCGCCTGTATTACTAAATGTAGTTACTTCTAATTTTCTCATTATGATGAAAACGAAGGTGTATTATCTCAGAATACTGGCATCGAAATCAGAAAACCTCAGTATCATCTTATCAATGACAACTTTACACAATGCGGATTGGTCTGTCTTGAGGCAATTTCATTGTAACATTCTCAAACACTCTTGGTCGTTTAATATGTTTTTTACTACACACGTGTTGGGAAAATATGACGTTTTTATTTCGCAATTTCCCAAAGGTCAAAATTTTCAGCAAATTTGAGAAATATTTGACTTTTTGGCAAGTCAAGAAAACGCATGCAAATCAGCCGGGGTTTGCGACGAAAAGTTCGTGGAGACTGCGAAGTCAAACTCGTAAAAAAGTGGAAAATGAAGAAAAAGGGGCTCGAAATAGGGAGTGTAGCCCATGTCCGGTCTCCAATAATTGGAAGTGGAAGCGAATAAAAATCAATCGCTTCCGCAGCCCTGATTTTCATCAATGAATTCCCAATTTTTACAAATGAATGGTTAATGAGAATTTCGTGAATACCATTAAGTTGGAGACAAAATGTACACAGAAAACTTGCAAAATGATTTTATAGAATGACAAAGTGTAAATGGGAATGAAACATGGATTCTGTTGTTGCAGTTGCAATTTCCATCATTGTGAAGACTTTGGATTCTTCTCAACTCACCTGCATAGTCAGGAACATTCGACAATTCCAAACTTTTCGATTTTGCAGGCAACAATTGTCGCTCATGTCGAAGAGCTTTCAGATCGATGGCATGGTCTTCAAAGTATCCCTGAAAAGAAGCCATAACATGAGAATTTGCAATAAATCAACTTCTTCTCCTTCTCACCTTCAATTTGGTCGAATTCATCAACTCCGCTTTGATCTCTCGCTTCCTTGCATCTCTCACGGCAGCCTTCGAGACGGCTTTCATGGCATCCTGCAATTAGAAAAGATGTAAATAACATATACTATTCATTTTCTCAGTCGAAGACTTATTCCTCCTCTTCAGAGCAGTCATCCAAGTAAGATGCTTCCTGCAGTCGTTCACTTGCATGTAATTCATGCCGGATCTGCTTTGACCATTTAACGTTATATTTCAATAATTTAGCAAGTAATTACAACTTTACATACTACTCATTTCTGAATGAAAGTAGAAATTGAAAACATTTCTTCTAAAATTTACAACGTGTCTCATTTTACGCTTGTTTGGCGTAATTAACAGCGCAGAATCAGAACTGTCAAAAACATTTCGTAAATGACAAACGTTTCTGGACGATATCTAAACAAACTTTCCAGTTCGGATGCCAGAACGAAATATTTACATCCTCTGCTACTACGAATCTGCGCGTCTGCCGACTTCCACCCTGTAAATCCATTCGGAAGCAGACAGAAGTTTTCGGTTGAAATGAGACTGAGGGGAAACAAGATTTCTGACATTGTGTCCAGACTACAGGTATGCGTTCGTGACACCGTGTCTCGTGTCGTGTAGAGCCCATGTGAGTCGTCCGCGGGTGCTGAAACCTCCTTGCGACCACACTTGTTGAAATAAACTTATCCCTAAACCCACTGAGTATAGTTTATATTTTTTATGGGAAAAATTAATGACTAGCATAACAAACACGGGGTCTTGAAATAATTCTAAATAATTAATAATCTAATAATAATCATTAATCTACAGCAGAGAGGGTAAATATCTTGTCTTGCATGTGAATACTTTTGTTTTCCTTTTTGAAAATAGCTAGCCTACTTATTTCCTTCTCAAAGGAAATTTTTTGAACTATTCATAACCATGTGATGTGTCACTTAATGATGTCAGTGATTTGATAGAAGGTCGCAAAAAGTAGGCTAGTAAAAGTAAATATCGCTAGAAGGACATGTCTATGACAACTTTGCTCTGGATAGGCCTGCATGAAGAGCCAACGATGAATATAAAACTGACTCATTCACTTCATTATACAGAATTACAATCTCCACAGCACTGGGTCTGATGAGCTTACACAGATCAACCAAGCTGACGGCTTTGCACGGAAGTGCGTTTTCCTTCGTAGTACGTAAATGATTGCGTTTCCTCAAAGAAGAACTTATCAAGCAAATAATAGCATCATAATTACGATCAAATTAATCAACTCCTGAGATTTCGTGATTTGGATAGCATCTTCTGGGGATGCAATGTAACCGTAGGTATTAAATTTCATTTAGTGGAAAATTTCTGCTGACAATCAGTCAGTAATCACATTTACATCTTCCTGTATTAATTTCATATCTGCTTGGGTCAGTATTTTCATCACTGACTATCAATTTACCTGCAAGTGACTGACATTGAAAAGTCATCATTACCACTACAACAATCATAAATTATAATGTAGGTCTTACTCCGTCAATATATTGATCATACGCGTATATAAATAGTCATCACGCGTATTATTCTGTCTTTATAAGATCAAAGTGCGAAAATTTTCTTATTACCTGATTGAAGATTAAATTGAGCATAAATTGATGATAAATATTCAGATGCGCTTCATACCGGCGCTGTGGCCTTGTGGTAGAGTGTTCGCTCTGCGTCCGGGAGACCTTGGTTCAAATCCTGGGGCTGTGTCCTTGTGGTAGAGTGTTCGCTCTGCGTCCGGGAGACCTTGGTTCAAATCCTGGGGCTGTGTCCTTGTGGTAGAGTGTTCGCTCAGCGTCCGGGAGACCTTGGTTCAATTCCTGGTGCAGTGGCCTTGTGGTAGAGTGTTCGCTCTGCGTCCGGGAGACCTTGGTTCAAATCCTGGGGCTGTGGCCTTGTGGTAGAGTGTTCGCTCTGCGTCCGGGAGACCTTGGTTCAAATCTAAATCGGATCAAACCTAACACTTTTAAAATAGGTACACTATGTATTCTTGCTAAACACTCAGCACAAATAGTATGAGAGTGGATAAATGACAACTCGGCCAGATGGAAGAAAGGCTCCGTGCCTAATGTGCTTCCGAGTATAAACAGGGTTCATTTATTTATTTATTTCATCAGAGGGGCGTTTCCAGTTTAAAGGTTACGGAAAATAAAAAGTTTCACAATATTAAGTTCCAAAGCCACTTTTCTAGGTCAGTTTTTGGTGCTGATCACGAAAATGATAATAAGAACCACAAATCATGCGTATTTCATACAATAATCGATTAATTATCGATCGAACGAATTACTTTTGTGGTATGAAATATTTATCACTTTCTGAAGATTCCTCCTAAACGTCATATGATCATGTAACAAAGGGTGTATATGAGCCAATTATTGCAGATATAGTTCCTGTGAATCGATTTCAGCATTGAAATCATAAAAAATAAGGTAACATATATATTTTTATTATTTATTATGGCAACCGAATCACATTTTAGATGACGATCGAATTACACCGTTGTGGTATGATATTTTAAAGCACATACTTCGAGTCAATTTTTTAAATATATAATAAGACTTGTCCTCAGTGGCAAGTGAAAAATAGACATTTTTTACACTCAAACGTGGATCATCGGTTTTGCGTGAAATTCAAATCATAACTATCTACGATTGGGGGGGGGGGCGTGGGGTGGCCCAAAAGTCCCTTGAAGTCGAATCACTCAGAATTTGGACATTGATTTTGTACATTTGTAGGCTTAAAGCACTCAACAAAAGTAACTTATGTCAGTTATATGTGATAACTGATAATATTGCATGATTGCCTATGTTTCGACGATCATTCTAAAAAAGTTGTAATATCGGTTGGATAGTTACCATGTTACAGATAAAAGACACATTTTGTTCAAAATCGTAACCTTCAAAATGGAAACGCCCAGAGACTCTTTATCATCCAAAGTACCGGTATTTCATGTTACTGCTATTATATAGACATTGAACGATGTCCAACGGTCCAAATAGAACAGCTATCATCATTAACCAGTCGTTACAGAGGCTTCTACCGCCTGCCGACCACAATTGTATTATAACCTCAAAAGATGCGACCCAAATCGCGTAGGACTTTATTCCTTTAGATTGACTACCGAGATATTATTCAGCATATAAAATTGGGAGGAAATACGACCACGAACTCAATATTCGGAAGATATTGATGGGCAGGTTCGTCACATCACACTTGGCGACAAGCAAACACGTCTCACCCTCGCGCGGTAGCGGAAAGGTTCCACCTCCTCCATCTTGAACTGAAATGGCTTGAAGACTTCTTGACCGTTAACGGAGAGAAGTTTCTCTACTTCGCTCGCCTTCTTCTCTTCTTCAGGAGAGAGTAAAGACAAGGCGGTGCCGCGCTGATCGGCGCGCGCGGTCCTGCCGACGCGGTGAACGTACGCCTGCGGCTCAGTAGGAAAATCGAAGTTGACAACGTTGCTGACATGATGGAAATCCACACCTCGAGAAACACCGAATTCTCTGTCAACTGCGCCTTGTCGTCCAGCCTTCTCCTTCACTCGGCCCGTCAATGCACGGTCCTCCGAAGCAATCAAGATGGTATAAACTCCACCGTTGAACTGAGTGACCGCGTGAAGTCTAAGAGATGAGAAAGGAACGTCTGCACGACCATCAACACAACACTATGCGATGTAAGATCAACACATCATGAATTCGATGCCAAGAATCAAGGCCCTCATGGGGATGTACAATTTTTATTAATCCATTGAGTGGTATTCCCTTTGAGTTTGTGACGCATATTATGAACTCAGCAATTAAATATGAAACAAACGATCTGTCAGTCAAATGAAGGCTGGTGAAGACGCTGAAGTTTCGGAGATGATAATAAGCAGCCAACTGATCTGGTGGAGGGATTCCCAGTATTCATGATATACCATTACATAAAGTAGTCCTGCCGTGTCTATCCCTCAAATTTCACGTAACGACAAAATTGAGATTGCAACATACAATTAGGTATTTATGTATTGAATAAATTTGAACAATGTTAGAAATTTCATGAGAATGTAGCGCAAGATATTTTCATTAACTTTCTTATTCGTATTAACAATGAAACATGAATTCTGAAATGCGACCTGATGCTTTCACTGTGTGAAGCTCGAGGGAACGAGAATCTCACTAGGAGAGATTAGGAGAATCTCATTGACGATATCTGACTGATTTGGAGAAGAGGGCTGTTCAGCAGAGATCCACAACAACCATTGGCGGACACGATGCGAGTGTCTCACATTCACGAATAGACCCAAACATGCTCAATATAACATTTTCTATAAAAATGCAGGGGGTAAATGCAATTAAATGAAATATCTAGGCTCACATAAACGTTTCAAATTCCTTGACTGCAATTTTACTGCAATACAGTGTACTATACAAGTTTAAACTAAAATACCTAGAAGATCATCATTTTCTATGATGTGTTTATTGGAAAGCTTCGTTATCATAAAAAAGCACACTGATATATTATGGAAACAGTCGGCAGATAAATGCATAATCGCCAGAGTCGGTGTCATACATTCACAGTAATCACTGATCAATATCGTTCCTATTAACTGTAACCGAAATGTCAACAATCATCAGAGATGTTTCAGGAGCTACCGCTTGATACAATGATATCTTGTGCTAAAAACAGAATTCTTCATCATACAAATTGTCACGCAAAAGAGTTAAAACAATTCTGTAAGCACCATATGGCTAGGACCTAACAGATAACTAGCATTTGCTAGGGAATTGATGGTAAGTAAAGTAAGGATAAAAATAAAATAAATGAAACACTTTCTGAGAGGTGATTGACGAATCCAACAACTTACCTGGATGAAACCGGCAATTCCGAGTTCAGAACGATAGCACTGATTCCAAACTGCTCCAGGAAGAGCTTGAGTCTGCAAGTTGAAAAGAAATGAGCTAGAGAGGCCACAGCTCTCAGGAGACGCACTTACCTGTAGCAGCGGTCTGTAGAGTTCGTGAAGATTATTGTCTTCCCGCGGAGTAGGCGCAGCTTGAATAAGACGCATCCCAACACGAACTTGTCTTCTTCGCTGCATCTGAAAAGCGTGAGAGACACGATCAGACTTCATCTTGTCTGATTACTAGTGACATTAATCAAATAATTGCAATAGCATTCGGATTTAGCATCATGCCATCGTGCTGGAAAAATATGTTACTAAATCCAAATTGTTACTAAACCCAAATTTTCAAAAAACCATGTCATTGATGATGTTTTAATGAAAGAATTTTGACGGCATTGACGGCACCGACTCAGACTTAAACAGTGATCCTGTTCTTGGCATGCTTGCCTTCACTGCACTTTTCTTCCTTGAATGCCAATGTTCTATTCGGTAGCACCTTCCACATAAGTTTCCATTCGCAGTTCGCATCTGTTTGAACCATTCATGAGGCAGTCGATCGAGTTCTTCGTAGTTGTACTTCTTACTGGACTTTTGTGTATGTTTTCACTATCCTCGAACTGCTTCAATACAGCATCCTTGTTCTTCTTGATAACTGAGGCAAGAGAATGGGCAATATTCAATCGCTTTTGAATTATCGAAACTTTATTCAAATATAGACCTACGGAATAATTGTCAGAAATTGTTAGTCGAGTTTCGCTTCCAAGGTGGAAACAGATCAATCATACAAATTAGACGATGATTGTGATGAAATATTTTCTTCGGATTTAGCATCATGCCATCGTGCTGGAAAAATATGTTACTAAATCCAAATTGTTACTAAACCCAAATTTTCAAAAAACCATGTCATTGATGATGTTTTAATGAAAGAATTTTGACGGCATTGACGGCACCGACTCAGACTTAAACAGTGATCCTGTTCTTGGCATGCTTGCCTTCACTGCACTTTTCTTCCTTGAATGCCAATGTTCTATTCGGTAGCATCCCTTCCACATAAGTTTCCATTCGCAGTTCGCATCTGTAGAACCATTCATGAGGCTGGTCGATCGAGTTCTTCGTAGTTGTACTTCTTACTGGACTTTTGTGTATTTTTCACTATCCACGAACTGCTTCAATACAGCATCCTTGTTCCTTCTTTGATAACTGAGGCATAGAGAAGGGCAAATTCAATCGCTTTTGAATATCGAAACTTTATTCAAATATAGACCTAGCGCAATAAATGTCATAAATTGTTAGTCGAGTTTCGCTTCCAAGGTGGAAACAGATCAATCATACAAATTAGACGATGATTGTGATGAAATATTTTCTTCGATTTAATAGAAGTCGGTGATTGTGTTTAATTTACGCGTGAAATGAGAGGGAATAGGATGTCAGTCATCAATGACCGAAAAATCGCATCAATAGACATAATCTGCACACCTTTTTCCTCAGATAACATTCTAGAGTTTACATCACAATGATACCTGATCGCCGTAGGGTAGGGGACGTGCGCATAAAGACTTCTCTTTCGCAGGTGGTCAACAAGTTACAATACTCAAACGATTTCATCAATGGTGCAAATAAGAATGGTTACTAAACCCGAATTGTTACAAAATTCGATGTTATTAAATCCGAACAATTTTCTGTATAATATATAGGAAAATTCGCCGTCCTATGAAAATATGTTAGTAAATCCGAACACTACTGTAATTACATAATACAGTACAATTAATCAAAAATTTGATTCATTTGAATCAAATTTGAATCATTGAATTTGAATCATTCAAAAAAATGATTTTCAGCATTTCCATAGATTTTCCATAATTCAGTGATAATAAGTTTGCAGTCAGTCTCGTTTGCACCATCTTCAGTTTCAGATCATTCGCTTCATTGCAGATGTCATAATTTTTATAAAAATTATGAAGACAGTGCCAAAATAGGCCTATTATTGATTAATGCTATGTCCTTCTTGGAAATATGAGAGGATACCATATAGTAAAGAGGAAAAACCTATATGCAAGTTTTTTGAGAACCTATTACGAAGATTTTGAATAATCAAAGGTCATGCAGAAAAGTTGAGGTTTCAGTGCTGCTAATGCCAAGTAAAGAATTGTCAATCCTATTTTCCCAGTAGTGCTGAAACCCCTTTCATTCGAAGCGCCGGATGGGTGATCTGCTACAGCGATGAAAACTCGAAGAATTTAACAGAATCTGGGGGCGGTCAATTTCTAGTGGAAGTTGAATTTTCATACGATGATGAATAGAACATCATAGAACATAATTCTTTGTAATTTGAATTATTAATTGAACCAGTTCTGTTGATGACAGAGGACGATTATCCACAAATGCAATGTTGCTGTGACCTTATAATATCTCGATGTAGCTTTCTCAAGGCAGCGAAAAGAAATTGATCAGCTTTGGTTTATTTATTTATCATAAAATGGACCTTCTTCTTATATCAATAGAACTTATAATGCTACGAATACTCCGATCAACGCAGCGCACAGGTGCAAACTTCAGCCTAATGATAATGGAAAACAATACCTCAACCATCACTTCTGCTGTTGATTAAAGGGCCCAGAAACATAATGCTGCAGATATTCAGTCATTAACAGGTACTCGTCTCAGTGCGCTTCGACTCTTAACCTGAAAAGTCAAGCTCAGACGAGCGGGGCATTCATGACAGAGGATCTTCCCCATTTAACAGGTTCGAATCCTACCAGCCGCACATCTTTTGCATGGCAATTTGATCCATCGTTTATTTAATTTCATTGTTGCAAATTGACTCACTGGATCGTATATTGAGTTAATTGACTTCCTGATGGCAACAGCGGTTCCTCCGGGAGATCAACGCTCATCCACTGAAAAAGGAAGGCAAATTGAACGACTCAGCATTCAATCCTGACAGTTTATAATTACCTTCGATGGTCCTAACAATGTCTTGCGAAGCTTCTTCACGTCCATCAGTGTAGCGGACATGAGGATGGCCTGGAAAGATGACGGTAAGAAAGATCGGAGCTCTTGAGTGTCCTGTTCATAGCCATAACCGAACACAAGGTCCGCCTCGTCCACCACCAGCATCTGCAACGATTCCTTCACCACAAGATGTCCAGCTCGGAGATGAAGGAGTAGACGCGCCGGAGTGCCGATTACAATGTCAGGTTGTTCTCCCAACAGCGGCCTGTGAAGATAAAGACTAAGATTCGACCGCATTCACTCATGCAAGTCCAAAGCTTACCTATATACGTCATTGTTAGTGTGACTGGTAACGTCGAGAGAGTGGACGTCTCGCGAACAGTGCTTCGCTAATTCCTGCAAGGATTTGCATGAAAAGATTAGTTTTCAATTCAATGCGTGTTTAAATGAAATTCTCCACGTATCGTGAGAAATGTTTATTATCTGCACACATGAAACCGATTTCAGTTTGCAGTTTGACAAGGACGATAATGGGTGAGGAAACAAATTAAGCTTATGTGGAGTCATTTCAGAAAATCCCTAAGGGGGGCAAATGATTGTATGCATAATTACCAATAGATATAATCATGAGTAACAAAAATTACTCATAATTCAGTAAGGAACCCTACATGTAACCAAAAATATATTCAAACGAAGTGCATTTTAAAACACAGTATTTAAAACAAGGAATATCTCCTGTTTTGTTCTAGTGGCGAATTCATCAACAACTTTGCATTCCTCGTTTAAGTCATGAAAAGTAGATCACTATAACACTCGTCTCCCATGGAATTTCTCAAAAAATCCTTCACAGGTCTCATGTTTGAGAAGTGTCCCTCATTCGACACAGTTTCAACTAGTAACGCAATAATAATCAACACAAGAAGATTTTATCATCTTCAAAATTTGCTTAAAACCACTGGAAAATTGATTCCAAACCTCAAAAATTGAAGTTCTATCCGTGCATTCTTCATTTTGGTTGATAATCATCCTTCGCACTGTAATCAGCTCAGCACTGAGAGAAGCCTGGTCAATATCACAATGTGGATAAACCTTTATCAAGTCGATTGATTTTTCCTCCTAGAGAAAGTTCAAAGACATTTGGTCGAAAACTCTTTGGTAGTGAATGTCTGTGCATTTAAAAAGAATCGGCGATTGAGCTCAGTCACGAATCTGTCAATAGCGACGAAGAAGACTAGAGCAGCCTCTGACTGGCTGTCGACTTCACATCTTCTTGCGCGGCTAGAGATAGCACATAGAAATTGAGTAAATGTTTGGAAGGAGTTTGCCTTCGCTTTACATGCTTCGACGCATTTTCTAATCCGATTGACAACCCAAGCTGTTGGATTTCATTTTTTAGCTTTTGGAAGTACTCCTCTTTTCTGGCACGTTTATTAGGCTCTATTGCTGCACCTGCAACACCTCTAACGAGCATTAAATAATTCTTATTGACTGATTGACGTACATGCTAATACAGGGCAACAAATTTAAAAAAAATTGTAATCGATTATGAAAGCATAGGGGGAGGGGGTCACCGTCCTCTCTTGCACCCTTAAATGACGTCCGTGTTGCAATGAAGTGAGAATTAAAAAGCAAAGCAATTCATGTGCATCACTTTCAGCGATTTAATAAAATATTTGGATGAAATTGGAATTATAATTGACTTGAGATATGTAGAAACACTGCAGTTGAAATACGTTACGCCAATTTAGTCAGATGCGTAGGTGTGTGGATGAAAGTTGCAGAATATCGAATTTTTAGTCCATCAATAAGCCTTTTTCAACTTTTAAACATGCTCAGAGATCTAGCTACTAGAGCGGAGTTTAACTTGTGAATACTACTAACATTTCATCATGAAAAATACAAACAGAAAATACTTCTTAAGCAGTTAGATGTGATCACTGTCAAATTATTTATTGGCCTGGATCATTAACTAAATTCTATGTATCCAATATGTATGTTCATTGTCACTAAATATGTTCAAACGGCAGCAAATTCAAATGATCGGCTAAAAAATCAACTCAGCCTAGTTTTCAAACGATGGCATAGCACCGGAACCGATGGAACAACCAATCAGCTTTATTATGATTGTGCTCTACAAAAAGGACTAAATAAAATTAGCATTGATTGACTTAAAATATTGTAATAATCAGAGCGGTTGAGTCTGTTTATATACGGAGTGTATTGCCAAGCTGTCTAGATATCGGCTTCGAATAGTAGCCGCGACAATTATTGAACTACTGTGAGAAGATGCAGCCACTAGTGGAGATCACTGCATCGAAAAAACACGGCACCAGTACTTAAAAGTATAGAAAAAGATATGCGTATAACTCAACTGGATGACTAAGAACTAAGAACGCTTTAGTATAAACAATGCTGAAAATGAAAATCCGATAATCTTTTAGTTTATGAAACATTCTCTCACGCGTATATTTCGTTCTGCTTGTGCACAGAGTTCACGGCTTGGGGCAATGATAATTGTGGAAGTTTCTTGAGTTTTAGCTGTTTCCTTGACTTGCAGAATTCGGTGAATGACAGGAATTGCGTAAGCTGCTGTTTTACCACACCCGGTCCTTGCACGTCCCGTGATGTTCTTCCCTTCCAATGCCAATGGGATAACAGATGCTTGAACAGGAGTCGGCGTTGACCATCCCAGATCACTGATTGCCTGTAAATGAAGTGATAAGAGTTACTAACAGCCAATTTTTAAATACAGGTATCACGCTTAACAATATCCGCTAAAACCCCTGCGCCGTGATAAATCTTTACGGAATGGGAATAATATTCAGCAACTGGTCTGTCGTCGTTTTGAAACCAACCTGATTGCTGACATGCTGTATTTCAGTTGCACCATCAGGGATGAGATTGGCATCTTGGGCGTCTAAGTAATTGTGACAAAGGGGCGTCAAACAAATAAGACGTCAACATCTGGACATGTTTATTTGCCTTAAAAAGTAATACGCATCTATGAGATAGAAGAGAATCATGGCGGCATTTGCAGGGAAAGAGGGCGAAAATGAGACTTTCACAGAATGATACAGAACCCACGCCTACTACAGTGCAAATCCACACTTCTGCCGAGTTCTACATGGTTCCTCTTCTTGTCAGACAGGATCAAATGGGAAGCAGATCGCACTCTTAGGCAGAAATGAAGTTTTCTATGTTTTCTCTTATCAACTGAAAAGTATTAAGTCTAGGGCCAAAACTTTCGGCATGTCTTCAGGTCACTTCCTATCATGTTCATGAACATTTATCTATGATAATGAAGTTATAAAAATTCAGATTCGACAAACACCACTGTCGGCAAACACCAACATGTTGGCCAACTTTATCGACATCGAGTCATATTCTCGCATAATCGCCGATCAGAACCATGATGATATCACATGCCGCACACATGATAGGAAATATAAAAGAAAATTATGCCTCTGGAATTTGTACTTTTCAGGTGATGAGAGAGGACACAGAAAATGTCAATTTTGCAAAGACAACTGCGATCTGCTTCAAGGTGGATTAACATGTGTATGTTTTTCCTTGTTCCTGTCTGAGAAGATGAACTACTCAGTGTCGGTAATCGTGTGGAATCATAGTAGTAGGCTTAGGGTGCACATCAATCTGTAAAAGTCTCATTTTCGGTCTCGGTCGTTGCAGAAGCTTGTCCTGGCTGTCGGTATAGATGCAAGGGATGGCAACCATGAAGTAGACATCTTGATCTAAGCCCGCTTTTATGTTCAACTTCATTCTTGCCACCTACAACCAGAACTCCACTTGACGTTAACACGTTGCTGTCATTCGATGAAATTTGCGACTGCCGTTTTATCGATCTGATGTCAGAAAAATGCGGAGGCCTAAAAGAACGTTGACACTTGACACCTGCGAAGTCAACAGTCCATCACGATGCCATTTAATGCGATCTTTCATGAGTCTAATTAGTTCACCGAGAATAATCATTTAGTTCTGCAGAATTTCTGAAAAAGAACAAGCGCCGGTATAATGAACCCGAACAAGTGTCTATTCATGCTCATAACAAAAAAATTAGAAGTTGAGATCCGTAGGCTGATATAGGAGGTAAACGATTCAAAAGGTTAAAAAAATTGAAATTAAGTTTCACATTTTGCTTGTTGTGAGTCATACTCCGATGACTGTCTGTCATACTGAGATCTGCCCTTCTGTTAATGTAAAAAACGTAGGAATCGGTTCGTTGTTTCACAGATAGGGCCGTACTTTTTAAGCAAACTTCCTGCATGACTTTTTCGGCACATGTACCGCATTTGGGTGGTAGCAATAGGACTGAGTATCCAATTGTCACCAGTGTGTGGCATCAATAGTTACTTTCAATCAAATACCTCCGGAAAAGCCCAAGATTTAGAGTCAAGCAGAACAGGGAAATACTTCATAGAAATATAATTCTACATTAGGCAACACTTTTTGTTATTACAAACCTGCCGTGCCACCTATAAAGCAAGTGCATTTATCAAACGATTTCTATAATATTGTGATAGGTCGAGTGGCTACGGACCACTTGAAACAACATAAAAATAGATTAGAAAGACCGTCACACAAACACTTGTATTGGGCAAAGATATTTCACGTCTGTTGCGGAATTTTGATATACTCGAAAGTTTCATCGGCGTATTATCGCATGATCACTCATGTTCTTTAGTCTTTATTGCACCAGTCAGTTCAATTTTCATACAAATTTTTTCAAGGGTTTACATTTTACTTGAAAAAGTGGTCTGCTGTTCTCTTGTACCTGAAGCAAACAGGGGTCCAACCCCATTTCTGTGAAGCTCTCTATTGTAGGATCGTCTTCCATATGTTTTCCACGAGTTTGTTTGAAAACGAACTTCGCTAAATTAAAATGTAGAAAACAAAAACAAATAATTGTAGAGTGCATTTTTAAATAATATTATTTCCCTGCACAATCTGTAACATAATATTGCGGGACGGGGTTGCATAGCAATTGGCTTTTCATGATGATTCCCTGAGAAACCTCTGTAGCATTGTAGACTAGAGCAGACATGCATCATTGTCCGAGAACTTGTGACATCTAAGCGATGGTGAACTTCTGTGGTCGGCAATGGCAAGGTATCAAGTTCGCGGCAATAAAATTCGAATATTCTGCCGGTTTCGGTGCTATACCGTCGTTCGGCTGATTGTTCTGCAGGTAGAATACTAAATCGTTTTTAATTTCTCTCTTTTACTTATGAAGAGCCCCATAGGCTTTTTGCAGCAGCTCATTTATTTGTTTTCATGTTGTAAATTTTTTGGTAACCGCCTATTCAACACTTCGAAATTTCCTGGAATTACGAATCAGTCCGTTTCCTAAATCGTTGCACAACTCGAAAAGCTCTTTTATCTCTTGATTGTTCTCATCAAATTGAAACCGCAAGCTGCTTAAGCTCATGTAATTGATTACGGAACTTATTCACTTGGTCAGCCGAGACGCTTGCTTGATTTAGGAAACAGTATGGTGTGCCTAATTACATAAAGTAATTTGTGATTAGAAAAATTATTCATGATCATATCATAGCTGATCATGTAACTACTTCCGTTTCCTGTCACATTGAATGAGCTGCTAAAAGTCTTGTCGATTCACTTATTGGGCGCAGTAACTACGACGTGATGAGATGATCAGGCGCAAGCCCTTGTATGCGCGCAGATCAAGGATTCGAAATTCTGACCTCCACCGAGGGAAATGATGACTCACCCGATGGCTGAATATGGGAACAATACGAATTTGAAGTTCGCCAGTGAACAGATGGGCAGATCGTGATAAAACTTACATATTCTTGGAGCTGATAACACCGGCACTTTTTAAAAACTTAGAGGCGCCAGCGTTTATACAGCAAAAGTTTTTAAGTTGTGTGCAGTTGACCGTTAAAAACATTTTTAACGCGAAAGTTAGCGAAAAATCAAGCAAAAATGTTATTTGAGTAAAACTTTTTCAATTTTCGAAATTCAAAAAAATTTCTATCATCTGAAAGCTTAACACGAGCCTGATTGAATAGTGATACTCTTAGTTTTCTGTTTTGCGTAGTTTAGTCTGTAGGCATCGGTGAATGATTTGACCAAAACTTCATACTTTTATGTCTGCTGACCTCAACTGAGCAGACACAACCTAATCGCTCTGCCAAATCAGAGTATCAAACACATTCTTTCACATGACATAGATTTTATTAAAACTGAGCAACATCAATAAAAAAATCATGTCCGACTTTTTTAGCAGCATTTTTTCGGTAAAACTTAATTTGTGCTGGATCTTTTTGTACATTCAACTAATCTTAAAATATTTACATCATGATGAAGCTGAGTGATAGTCACATTTTCTGTCAATTTTCATTAAAAATTCCATCGTCTTCATTTTAAAATCCTGCATCAAAAAAACGCTTAATTTTTTTTCAGAACGCCTACTGACCACAACTGACTACTTAGGAAAGCAAAATTTTTGCCAAAATAATCTATGAATCATAAGGTTTCATATGGTATATCGTTTATTAAAATTGAACCAGGACTTCAACACGAAAAATACATTCGAAAATAGGTTAACTTTTTTGTGCAATTATTTATGAAGCGGTCTGTAGGCTATATTCTTCAAATAATCCACAAGTTATGCAGGTCTCAGAATTCTACCAAGAATCTGCATTTCAAGACGACTTTGGCTGGTATCCATGTGCACAGATGCTGCTGGAGTTTAGGCCAGGTGTTACACTGGCCTCAAAGAGGGCAGGCTAGGATCCCCCCAAAAAAACTCAGCTCAATAATTCATCTGCGTTATAAACCTCTCGAGGTTTTGCATACAGTTTTGCATATGGGTTATGCACCTGTTGACTTTAAATTGATAACCATAGTTTTACTTCAACTATGGTTCCATGCTCATCGGACAATCCGGAATTTCGGAAAAATTCGATGCAATACTTCTTTATACTTCTATTATTATTTGTTTTGGAACAAAAAAGAAATCATTACATGTGTATATTGCTTGTGTGTATGCATAATGCAACAAAGATCTGTGAGGTAATGCAAATCCTGAGCTTGATGATTCATCTCTGCACACGAAATGAGAATGATACTCTATCGTTGAAGAAGATCAAGAAACTTCTAAAATATGTTCAAAACGAAAACATGCGACAAAATTCCGTATTGTCAACGCGTTGGCTGTTTGTTGGGAGAGAGAAGCTACAAGTGATGGATGATCTTGAAGGCGATTTCTGTACAACATTGACTACCAACTCAAGCATAACTTTATTATGTTTATGGCGAGTCAGAATGGTAAACTCGAATCAGCCTGGAGTGTTTCAGATGCAACACGTGAAACACTCTTGCCGGCGTCCTTGTCCATGAGATACTTCCGATATGTTTCTCCTTGCAACTTTCAGTGGCCTAGAGTAGGCCACATCAAGGGACTGACGGATACTGGTGAAATTGTGTGATAGTTGAATAAACTGTGGTGTTCAAGAATTGGGTCAAAGGGGAAAAGTTAATTAAATTGGTTCCTAACATTGCCCAGTAGATTTTGTAGAGTTCAATGTGTTTAAAGGAAACGATATCAGAGGTCTTTTGCGAGAATTTGTTTTACTTTTTAGCCGATTTCAAGATACCAGGGCTGTGGAGCCGGAGCCGAGCCGGAGCCGGAGCCTTAAGGAGCCGATGGTTTTGGTCGGAGCTGGAGCCGATTTATCACAAAGGCTCCGGCTCCGGTAGTTTGAGCTTTGATATAAATCTAGAATTTTGAAAGTTATTAATTGGCATCATAAAAAAATTAAATCATTTGAAATCTAAAGATATGTCTTTTAAGTATACCAATGATCTGTCCTCCACGATATCTTTCTTTGCAGTTGCCGCCTTCTTTTGTATTATATTTATTATATATTTACACACGTGTGTAATATTTTTTTATTGCATATGTTTCGTAAGACTAATTTCCATATTGACAACGTATTCTCCAAAATCCATTAATTTGAAGACTTGTTATATGCATGCTAACTAGATGATTGTAGATTCCTAGAGACAAGTCGCCAGTCATTTGTGTACACATTTCCAGTTCAGTCAGCAAAGATAATATAGCTACATTTCTTGCGCAATGTCTTAAATCTAATACGGTTACTATGTAGGCTATCATCTATCGGTATGGCTACTGGCAGAAGCTACTGGCATCTGTGACAATGCCAATTTCCTTAGATTGTATAGGCTCTTGTGCAGTCCCCCACCTACATTTTTCAAAACAATCGATTATTCAATTTGATCAATTTTGATTGGAGGGATAACTCTTCACACTCACACGAATGACCTGACTACAAGTCCTCAAGTGGCTATAGCAATAAGCGACCCAGCCACTTCTAGTAGCGCCCTATTATTTTAAAGGTATCTCATTCACAATGAATTTCCTTTGACTTCAAAATTCAAAGGGTATATTTCAATGCGAAAAACCCGAAGGCAAATTACAATGTTGACTTGCTGACGAAGTTTGCGACCATGACATCGCAATTACCCACGTAGATTTTTACAACAGCACGGAATGGTGATAGAATGCTGCTCATGGTTTGATACACTCAAACCGGTGATGCTGAAACGGACATCCAATGGTGCTGCATCTTTTGACCAGAGAAAAAATGGGGGGGGGGAGGACTGCACAAGAGCCGTATCGTGTAATAATATTTCCCCAAATGTCATAGACCTGTGGATTTCAAGAATTTTCATTATTATTTTTCCGTCTGTCAACACTTTATGCTGATATCATGCTGACTTATATGTAAACAATAAAAAAAGACTGAGACGTTCTCAATAAAGGCGCCTTTTGACCTCCCTTTTCTATTGTCTGTGACATTAAACCGCACGCGCATTCGAAAGCTAGCAAAGTAGATGGGATTTCTGCTCGGTGCTCGCAGTCAAATTTTTATTATGCATAGCACCCTGCAACTTACTGTGTGATACTCCGAGTTCAGTTTCATCAGCCTAACCATCATCAGAGGAATAGTGGTAATATGTTATACATAAATTGAATATAATAATATACATGAATCATTGATGAATTATTTAGTGCAACTTTACGCCATAATGAAAAATACGAAATTAATATAATGTAAGTTAGGCCTTAACTTATTAAGTATGCTGCATAGAATTACAAAGCTTGTCCTAAATTAGATATTTTTAATTTTTTTAAGTATAATTTTCAATTGTACATTTCTAGCCTACACTGCAATGAGGCTATCTAAATTACAATTTCT
This sequence comes from Prostheceraeus crozeri, assembly GCA_907163375.1. Classification (NCBI taxonomy): domain Eukaryota; kingdom Metazoa; phylum Platyhelminthes; order Polycladida; family Euryleptidae; genus Prostheceraeus; species Prostheceraeus crozeri. Next base: position 28,099 of record CAJQUW010008086.1, on the reverse strand, counting down.
ACAGATGATGAGTCGTGGGCTACCCACCGATCATATTATTCATGGACCAACAGACTATTGAATAAAGGCAATAACAAATAACAATAACAACCTAAGCTAGCCTATATACCGGTACACTTTAATATTCAATAAAGCAATTGATATCTTTATTGATACGGTATATTTGGCTATATAGCCGATACCCTTTCCATGTTCGAGTAGATACAGGCCCTATAAGCTATTTAGAAGCATACGCTATCCAGTTTCATATTCAAGCTTTGTTAATTAAGCTAATTAATTAATTTTTTAATTAAGCTTATACTACTATTCGGCCCCTGTGACGGCTAATTAGGTATATCATCATCACTCATGTGGTCTTATTTAATGTAGCCTCGTAGTAGACTGGTTGCAGGCTAGGCCAATTTATTTTTAGCCAGTGCGGGAGATCTTTATCTAATTTAACCAATCCTGGCTATAACTTTATTTTATCTTTCAGAGATAGTCAATTCATGCAAAAATATATGACAAGTATGTTATTTGTCATTATATTAGGCTATTATCATTTTTATTATTAACTTAAGTCGTTGCTTGTTAATGAAAACTAATTTGATGATTGTAGCAAGCCTCTAAAGGCCACACCGTTATCCAAAAAACCCGTTCAACGGATCCAGGATAACCAGCATAGATAGAACCTGAATTTGAAGTCGGAGCCGAGCCGGAGCCGAGCCGGAGCCTTTCACATCAGTGTCGTGGAGCCGGAGCCGGAGCCGATGAGATAACGCATCGGCTCCACAGCCTTGCAAGATACTCCATCGCCATGAATGGTTCGGGAACGAAAATCCTTGATCCGCGATCTGTAGTTCCAAAATTACTTCAGAAGAAAGAGCGCAGGAACCGGAAGCCCCTGGCTTGTTCATGAAGTACATGAATCGTGTATTGTAAGGAAGTTTTTGAGAGTGACAATCAGAAACTCCAAGTCATCATCTGAAAAGTCTTTTTGCTAATAACTAGGTCTATTGTATTGATGTGTAACATGATATACGCGCTTCAACCAGGGCTGGGGTGTCGGTGTCGGTGTCGTGGTGTCGGTGTCGTGCCCTTTTTCCCGGTGTCGGTGTCGTGATTTTTAGGGACGACACCGACACCGACCTTAAATTTTAGCTGCAAAAATAAATTGTTTTATCGCACAAGGATTTCCTTCTCTTTGCAAATAGTCATATTTTCACTAAAACGGACTGGAAAGCATAATTAGTTATTAATGTATACTCTACTACATGTAAGTTCAAAAAGTTCAAGGTGACAGGCCTTTGTTTCTTCTTGCCTTGATAGGTCCCTAATACACTCTATGCTATGTGCTCTGAATGCTATCACCATTGAGATAGATTAGGCCAGTCAGTGATCGTAGTGAGGTGCAAGCCTCTAGTGAGGTTAGCGCTCTCCCCTTTTCTATCTCAATGGCTATCACGCAGAGGACGCTTCTCATCTTGGCGTGCGCTTAGCACGCTTCGTACGCCTGATGCTATTGTCTGGGGCTGACGCGTTGTCATAGTGATCAATCATCAATGCACAACGAAAAAAAGAAAGTCAGGGACACAAAACAAAGCAAAAGTAAAGACAAGTCGGGCAATTCAGTCAATTTTATTATTATCATTATTATTATTATTATCCGGTGTCGGTGTCGTGCTTTTCAAAATCCGGTGTCGTGCTCGAACCCGGTGTCGGTGTCGGTCAAAAAAAGCACGACACCCCAGCCCTGGCTTCAACTATCAATAAAGATCAAAAAATCGAATTTTTCTTTTCCAGTTTTAGTTAGCATTCATGTAGATGTACACCAGACAGGATACAGAATATATATGCTTTCATTCCGGAAAGAAGGGAGAGAATCTAGTAGATTCCGTCATGCGGTAACTATTTTGCAATAATGTCGCCCAGTGAAATTTCCTTAAAAAAGACTCAGCATTGCTGAACACTTCAGCACAATTTACCACTTGGTATTATGTTGCAAAGATGAAGCACGCTTTCCATGCAAAAATGATGTTAGAACATGCGCAAGCGACCTAATGGTGGTTTTTCATGCATCTTAAAATTCTAATTAAATAAAAAACAATAAATGCACCTGCCAGCCGATGCCATGCATGTGAAGAGCGAGTTCAACGCCCTACATATAAAGGAAATCCAAAACGAGGAGAGAGTGAGTGAATTGTGGACTGGAGAAAATGTGCCTTGGGCTTGCGAAACAATATGTCTTGTCGGACGAAGACCATCATTCTTTCACTTTTCTAACACCTTTTATTGCTTTACAGTAACTTTTTCATGCTTATCACCTTCTTGACTCCTCAATGACATTTGCTCTTGACTAGACTGATTCATGGCCTGTGGCGTGCGCCATGTTCGCCAATTTTACCCGCCAATGCGGCCAGAAGGCTCGAGGACTACATGACAAGAAGAAGCACGATTTTCTCTGACTATATATTTTTGAACATCCAGCACCAACACCTGCAATGAAGTGCGACCTTGCCCTTTCTTGTATACAAAGCTCTACTTGCCAAAAGAAAGCGGAGTGGGAAATCTACGTAGATCCAGTAACTGTCATTGGGTCAAGCCACCCGACCCCACTGTCCTTTGGAAGGCAGTGAAAGAATGTTTCCCGCCTCTGCCTGTCCATGCAGTCTTGCTGCTGAAATGCACTGTTAAAGGACTCGACATGGAACATACTTGCAGTTTCAGCTCCCATGACCAATTTCTTCTTAGAAGGGGCAACGCGTGTCAGACGAGAATATCACAGGACTGCTGAAGCTGTGTGTTTTAACAAGTGATGAATACGAGTCGTATGCTGTAATTAGAGACGTCCTAGGTATGTGCGTGCACTGTGTATGTTAGAATTGTTGGAATGTTCTACCGTTAGCCGCCTGCTTTTTTGATGATGAGCTTTTCAATATAGTTAGGTATTAAAAAACATCTCGCTTTCGTTTTCGCCTTCAATTCGCGATCAAATAGAATAATCAACGGTTATTATCACGGAAAATGGTTACCCGTCGCGGAGTCGTCTGTTTTTACCGCGGAAAATGTTTGTTCCTGCCACAGAATTAGACAGGTGGTCTCTTCTTCCGTTTGACTAGAAGGGAAGCATTGGAACATGTAACGTTATTGAAATGGCACAATCTCCTGACTAAATACCATAGCAATCGAACAATGAGCAGCCAGTTCAACATTAAACACGTCAAATTCTCCGAAGTTTCAGTGACTGTTATCAACCGGATCACACAGCAAAGAGACACAGTCGATGTTAAGTTCTTCAGAGAAGTTTGTGAACGTTTTTTCGTGCGCCTGTTAACTTTTTTTAAAATGATCGGAGGGCCCAACATGATCGAGAAAACTTTTGCGCAATGATCTGAATTCTTCGAATCTGAAGGAATCGTGGCGATCGGAGTATTTTGAAGGAATTCAGAGCAATCCGCAAGCGACACACGACTATTTTTCCTATCTCTGCAAGGTATTAAAAATTTCTTTTTGCCCACTTATTAAGTTCCTGGATGTGCCATCTGTTTGAATCAGTTTGTACTTCTAGCAAAGTGATACGATTAAACAATCTAATTCTGTGGTTCCTGCTGATCACGCTAGTTGAGAGCAGTGATGTCTATTTACATTTATTGATGGAAGTGGTCATCACTAGGACCAAACCTTTTCAATGAAAGTATTTTCTCTTTTTGCGCTTGTTTATGAATGCAGCAGTTAAATTGATATGACAGAAAGAGTTAAAGATCACAATTAACATTAACGAATGGGTGTCAGGATCACTCAGTAAGTGAAATTGTGACATACATTGAATTCAACATCAAAAATCATGCACCTCATAAATTTTGATTGATCTTCATAGGCTTCTAATCACATGTAAGTTAAGTTCTATCCGTAGAGTAAGTTGCTGTATGATTCTAGCCCATGTATGACTCAATTCTCCAAAAAGAGTTTTATTGGCCTGTTATCTTATCATGCTAAATCTGTTAATTTGTGATACTTATACTTACAGAAGTTTAAACTAACATATCCAATCGTTTGGAAGAAATACTCATAACTGAATTTGCCATCATTGAAGATATTTTGAGCAACAATTCATTCAAAGATCTGAATTTTTTAATGCGTAGGATATCAGATTCTCACACAAAGAAACAGGCCTCAGAATCTTAAATAGAATTCAACAGAAATATGCATACATAATCAAAAGCATCTATCAAATGCTTATTATTAACTGATTGTAACTAATCATTAGATTTGAATCATTTTGTTAGGCAGTCTAGATTAGTCTGCACTAAATTTATATTATTGAACCTAGCGCACACCCTTTTACAATTTTACTAGAAGAGGTGGGTGATTACTGTTGACATTTGAACTTAATTAAGCATTATTGATTCTCCTTTTGCTGTGTGTTGCTTTCAGTATGGGGGTCAGTGCATTTGTATCGGAGTTTGAAGTTCCACTCCGGTGCTATAGGAGTTCGGATACATTCACTGACTGTGGAACTACACAGCGACATCAAATCGGGGAATATGTGCAAAGCGACAATCCTAAATTTCAGTTTTATTCTATATTAATTAATAGGAATTTAATTATTCTGAAAACATGTGATAGAGATCATATTAATTAATTGTGAAATATTATGGCAATGATAAATCGCGAAAATAGAATTTTCTTCGTTGTTTGGTTTTCGTTTACTTGGACATCAGTGCAGAAAATAACAATCGTGAAGAAATGACTTAAGTGCATGTTGATCTTCCAAAAGTAGGCCTATAAATTAAAGGTTATAAAAACATACGACGCGGCGAATAGGATAATCGAATCATGCTTCCAAGGCGTCGAATTGTACATTCGAATCATACTTTGAATGATGCAAATCGAAGAATCAAATCGGACTTCCAAAGGGTCGAATTCTAAATTACTTCCGATTCTAGAAATTCTAGAAACTTCCGAGGCGGCGAACTGGATAATCGAATCATCCTACCGATGGTCAGAATCGGATAATCAGATAAAACTTTCCATTTGGCGAATCGGATGAGTGAATTAGACATCCGAGGATGCGAATTGTAAACTCTACTCATACTTCTGATGGTGCGAATAGGACAATCGAATCCACAGAACTAGACCGGTCGTCTCTTCTTCTGTTTGACTAGAAAGGAAAGATTGGAACATGTAACGTTAATGAAATGGCACAGTCTGTTGACATAGTACCATAGCAATCGAACAATGAGCAGCCAGTTCAACATTAAACACGCCAAATTGTGCAAAGTTTCAATGACTTATCAACCGGATCACACAGCAAAGAGACACAGACGATATCAAGTTCAACATAGAAGTTTGTGAACGTTTTTTCGTGCGCCTGCTACCTTTTTTAAAATGATTGGAGGGCCCAACATAATCAAGAAACCTTGTGCGCAATGATCTGAATTCTTCGAATCTGAAGGAATCGTGGCGATCGGAGCATTTTGAAGGAATTCACAGCAATCTGCAAGCGGCGCACGCCAATTTTTCCTATCTCTGTAAGGCATTGAAACTTTTTGCCTACTTGGTAAGTTCCTGCATGTGCCACCGTTTTGAATCAGTTTGCGTCTCTAGCAAAATGACACGGTTAAACAATTGATACTGTTATCGAATCGTACTTCCGAGTCGGCGAACAGGACAATCGAATCAGACCTTCGAGACGGCGGATAGGACAATCGAATCAGACCTCCGAGACGGCGGATAGGACAATCGAATCAGACCTGCGAGACGGCGGATAGGGCAATCGAATCAGACCTTCGAGACGGCGGATAGGACAATCGAATCAGACCTGCGAGACGGCGGATAGGACAATCGAATCAGACCTGCGAGACGGCGGATAGGACAATCGAATCAGACCTCCGAGACGGCGGATAGGGCAATCGAATCGTACTTCCGAGTCGGCGAACAGGACAATCGAATCAGACCTTCGAGACGGCGGATAGGACAATCGAATCAGACCTCCGAGGCGGCGGATAGGGCAATCGAATCAGACCTTCGAGGCGGCGAATCGGACAATCGAATCAGACCTCCGAGACGGCGGATAGGACAATCGAATCAGACCTGCGAGACGGCGGATAGGGCAATCGAATCAGACCTTCGAGACGGCGGATCGGACAATCGAATCAGACCTGCGAGACGGCGGATCGGACAACTCGAATGCGGACCTGCGAGACGGCGGATAGGGACAATCGAATCAGACCTGCGAGACGGCGAATTCAGGACAATCGAAATCAGACCTGCGAGACGGGCGGATAGGATCGGACAATCGAATCAGATCCTCCGAGGCGGCGCACATCGGGAGCAATCGGAATCAGTACCTGCGAGACCGGCGCAATAGTGTGTTAAGTCGAATCAGGACCTCCGAGGTACGGCTGATAGGGCAATCGAATCAGAACCTCCGGAGACAGGCGGCAGATAGTGTTCCAATCGGAATCAGACCTCCGAGGCGGCGGATAGGGCAATCGAATCAGACCTTCGAGACGGCGAACAGGACAATCGAATCAGACCTTCGAGACGGCGGATAGGACAATCGAATCAGACCTCCGAGGCGACGAATAGGACAATCGAATCAGACCTGCGAGACGGCTGTGATCTGTGGGCAATCGAATTCAGACCTTCGAGACGGCGGAAGAGGACAATCGAATCAGACCCTCCGAGGCGACGAATAGGGACAATCGAATCAGACCTGCCGAGACGGCTGATAGGGCAATCGAATCAGACCTGCGAGGACCGGCCGGATCGGACAATCGAATCAGAACCTGCGAGACGGCGGATAGGACAATCGAATCAGACCTTCGAGACTGGAGCGGATTAGGACAATCGAATCAGACCCTCCGAAGGCGGCGGATAAGGGCAATCGAAATCATGAACCTTCGAGGCGGCGAATCGGACAATCGAATTCAGACCTCCGAGACGGCGGATAGGACAATCGAATCAGACCTGCGAGACGGCGGATAGGGCAATCGAATCAGACCTTCGAGACGGCGGATCGGACAATCGAATCAGACCTGCGAGACGGCGGATCGGACAATCGAATCAGACCTGCGAGACGGCGGATAGGACAATCGAATCAGACCTTCGAGACGGCGAATCGGACAATCGAATCAGACCTGCGAGACGGCGGATAGGACAATCGAATCAGACCTCCGAGGCGGCGAATCGGACAATCGAATCAGACCTGCGAGACGGCGCATAGGTTAATCGAATCAGACCTCCGAGACGGCTGATAGGGCAATCGAATCAGACCTCCGAGACGGCGGATAGGTCAATCGAATCAGACCTCCGAGGCGACGAATAGGACAATCGAATCAGACCTGCGAGACGGCTGATAGGGCAATCGAATCAGACCTTCGAGACGGCGGATAGGACAATCGAATCAGACCTTCGAGACGGCGGATAGGACAATCGAATCAGACCTTCGAGACGGCAGATAGGACAATCGAATCAGACCTTCGAGACGGCGGATAGGGCAATCGAATCGTACTTCCGAGTCGGCGAACAGGACAATCGAATCAGACCTGCGAGACGGCTGATAGGGCAATCGAATCAGACCTTCGAGACGGCGGATAGGACAATCGAATCAGACCTTCGAGACGGTGGATAGGACAATCGAATCAGACCTTCGAGACGGCGGATAGGACAATCGAATCAGACCTTCGAGACGGCGGATAGGACAATCGAATCAGACCTTCGAGACGGCGGATAGGGCAATCGAATCGTACTTCCGAGTCGGCGAACAGGACAATCGAATCAGACCTCCGAGTCGGCGAACAGGACAATCGAATCAGACCTGCGAGACGGCTGATAGGGCAATCGAATCAGACCTTCGAGACGGCGGATAGGACAATCGAATCAGACCTTCGAGACGGCGGATAGGACAATCGAATCAGACCTTCGAGACGGCGGATAGGACAATCGAATCAGACCTTCGAGACGGCGGATAGGACAATCGAATCAGACCTTCGAGACGGCTGGATAGGACAAATCGAATCAGACCTTCGAGACGGCGGGATTCATAGGACAATCGAATCAGACCTTCGAGTACGGCGGATAGGACAATCGCATGATCAGACCTTCGAGACGGCGAGATAGGACAATCGAATCAGACCTTCGGAACCACGGGCGGATAGGACAATCGGAATCAGACACTAAAATTGCAAGGACAAATAAAACATATATTCGAGACGGAACGGCGGATAGGACAATCGAATCAGACCTTCGAGACGGCGGATAGGACAATCGAATCAGACCTTCGAGACGGCGGATAGGACAATCGAATCAGACCTTCGAGACGGCGGATAGGACAATCGAATCAGACCTTCGAGACGGCGGATAGGACAATCGAATCAGACCTTCGAGACGGCGGATAGGACAATCGAATCAGACCTGCGAGACGGCGGATAGGACAATCGAATCAGACCTTCGAGACGGCGGATAGGGCAATCGAATCAGACCTCCGAGGCGACGAATAGGATAATCGGTGTGATAGACAAAGACAATCAGCACATTTTGCAAGCATTCTGTATCTGTAACTTTCACATCAACGAATAAAGGACGATAAAATGTTGGAGGTTAGGTTGAGTTATCAGTTCCTCAAGAGAATTAACGGAGCCGATCACGAGTAAATGGAATTAAAAATATTCAACTTTTGATATTAAAAGAGGATTGAAAACCAAGCCTGTAATAAAGAAACTTGAAAATGAATGAAAAGTTGCAACCAATGGAAATTTACAAACTCACGAGAATCATTCATCAACCAATCAGAATCGTCTCAGTGTTGGGATATATGACAGGCTTCTCTCCCGGACAGATATCATTATGAAATTGAGAGAAGATGAACCTGAGAGAGAATGTCCATTTTCGTGCTCTTCAGTCTCTGTTTTTCCAACAACTTTCTTCATTCTTGGAGCAGCAAAGTACTTGTTCTCGACCAACCGTCAATGACGTCTGGAAAAGGAAACGCCGGCAAAGCTCTTGATGGGAACGATAACACTTGCTTCGAAATTGGTGCCAGTGATACATCTTCGTGGCAGGCAAGGATCAATCCTCCTGCCACAGTAAGGTCCATCACTCTCTTACCCGCCTCTTGTCCTTCAAGTGGGTGCTCTATTCCCCTACCGACTCTCCAGATATCGGTCTTGAACTCTGGAGTTGTACAAGCTTGTACACAGATAGCGAATGTTGACGGCAACAGCGAGTACACACAAGATTGCGATTCTCCACGCTTTGGCGATCGATTGAAGATAGTCGTTACGAATCAGAACTCCAAACTGTGTGAGGTATCTGCGACCGGAGATGATGGAAATGTCGTTCGTAAGTTTTGAATATTCGGAGGCAATCTTCAACTTTAAATACAATCATTACTATAATCATGCCAACATGCATACATGAGTAAAATATCTGGAGTGCTGTAATGCTTTCAGTTTCTAATTATCAAACGTCAAAAGTAAATGGTTGCACTCGTTTTGACAAAATATCTCACTCTCTATAATTTTTGTCAATCCTCCGCTTGATTACAAAAGACACCACTTAAAGAAATGATATTTAAAATATTGTAAAATTGAAATGGCAATTACTCAGCTACCAGGGCATCAATATCTACTATTTTAATGTCAATAGGCTCAAAACAAATAGTATTTCTATTAAAGTCACATTTTGTCAACTTTACTGAGAGAACACGAGCATACAATCTGTCCTTTTTTCTGGCTTAATTCATTTCATCTAAAAGCACGGCAGAACTGCTGAGATCTTCTAATTCTCATAGTAAATCTCGTCGTTGATACTAAGGTAACAATTCGAATTTGTAATGTTCGGCATATCTTCGGCATATTGTCAAGCTGGCCTATATGGCTTGTCACATCCATATACTCAAGCCATCGGTGGTCCAGACATTTCTTTACAGACTTAGAACTCGCACGTATGACTTGCTACTTCGACATGCAAAGCACTATCGTGTAGTGTTTCCGCGCATGCCGACGAGCATGCGCTCGAAGCAGCCACAGAATTTGCACATAACTATTGACATGAAATATATCATTTGTATCTCACCAAAAAACAATTTGACGTAATTTTTACATCTTAATTACATCACTAAAAATGAATAATTTTTACATCTATGACATCTATGTAATTATTACATCAATGCACTTCATATACTATCAATACTTCTATGGATTTTACTGAAACCTTGATATCTTACTAACAATATTTTTGAAAATCGTTTGATATTTGTAAACATAAAATCCTTTTATCCCCTGACACGGCCTGTGTAGGCGAAAATTTGGGAAATAAAATAATAATAATAGCATCGGCTACTTTCGATTCAATTTGACGACAGCCTAAAGCTTGTGAGCTACAATTATGAGATACACCATGGTGAGAAAGCATGTTTCCAAATTGGTGGAGTCCCTACGGGACCACATTATGCGCCGTTGTTTTCATGATCTACATACAAAACACAGTTTCAAAAGAATTTGAAAATAAATATTTCCACGCTTCATTTTCAAGCGGTATTCCGATCACAGCATTATGTGTCATTTTTCATCCGGTTTTCAATATAGCTGTTCAATTCTCAGCGTGTTCAACAATATAAACAAAGATTAACTTTATTAATTCCTAAATATGATCTAAAGTTTCTGGATTTTAGTATCTCGATTATAAATGATTGTGTAAGTGATTTGCTTTTACTGCAACAAATGCGATATTGTTTAAGGACCTGTTCACTGGTCAGTTACGTCATACTACAATTACATCTACGTAATCTTAACAATCAAACAATAGAAATTTATGATGTTCAAATCTCATACATGTAATGTGTAACACGAGTAGTACACTGTAATTTTACCAAAAGATTGTTAGAAATGCTGATTTTCCGTTATGTCCTAATGTTCTATTCAATGTAGGTACTTTTTCACTTATTTTAATCGCCTCAATGATTCTAATTTCTAAGTTATTTCTACCTTGATATTCAGCTTTAAAGCATTCATGTATTTTATTGCTACATGCAGTACATCTACTGAAGTGAGTCCTTGCCGCCGAGATATAGAATTTGTCTATTTTTGATTGATCATCGAATACCACTAGTATGTCATCTACATATCGTCTATAAAATAACGGAGAAAAATGTTCATAGAACCAGTTTTGTTCTAGGTTTGATAAAAATAAGTTCGCGAATGTAGGTCCCAAGGGAGAGCCCATGCTTATTCCATCTATTTGTCTATATAATTGATTACTGAAAAAGAAAGTCGCCAGCGGAAAACATTAATAGTTTTTAAATTAGCATATTTGCTAAATTCAGGCTTGGTATTTTGATCACGGTACACTACGTCAGCGGCTAATTCAATTGTATCTTTTACTGGTGCATTTGTAAACAATGATTCTACATCATAACTACATAAGTAATTTTTGTCATTAAATAATTCTTACTTCTTCTAGTTCCTCAACGAATTGTTTAGTTTTCAATCTAACATTTTGCTAATTTGTTTTTTTATTATTTCATCTAGGTATTTTGCTAAGTTATATGCTGGAGTGCCTATAGTACTAAATATAGAGGGATCACCTTTGTTTTGTTTGTGAACTTCAATGGGACCGTATGGTTTACCAGTATGAATCAATGATGTGAAAAAAATCAGCTTTCTCTCCCGAGTAATTTAATGCCATTAAATAATTACGAATAAAAAATATGTACACAGCCGACGTTTCGGGTCCAGACCCTTTCTCAAGGCAAGGCAGCAATAAAATGACACTGTCTAAACTGGCTCATTAGATACGCAGTATAGCTCCGGTTGTCTCATGACGTCTGTTCATTTTAGGATGGCACTTATTGATTAATCGCGATTCCACCACGCTTGTTTCAACAGGATCATTTAAGCAGCGAAGAAATTCAACATCAAAATCATCAATCGAACCTTTAACAAGACAGGTCTTACTGTGTTCAGACAAAGCACTTAGATCATTTTTATTACGAATACTGAGACTGTGTTCGTTGTATCTAATGTAGAATGATCTAGCAGTTTTACCTATATATTTATCACCACACTTTCTACAAGAGAATTGATATACAACACACGATGTCTCACAGTTATGATTTTGGGATAGCTTGTTGCATATTCTACAATCATTGTGTTTACTTTTTTTGCCAGTATTGCTACCACTAGGAAGGATTTTTTTTTGAATACATTATCTGGTACTTACAGCTAAACGTTTTTATTTAAAAATGTTGCAATCGATCTTTCATCTTTGCATATGGGGTGGTATGTAATCAATAATATAATATAATATTAATTGTGGTATTATCTTTGTAATTAATAGTATTAGTAGGTACTTGTACTTTGATGTCTTTATTTTACGATGAGCGCTTGAGTACATTATGGATCTTTCTGTTTGATTTTTCTTTACATAGTATTTGCGTCTCGTTCAAATTCTTTAACTATTGTTACGAATTCTTGTTTTACTTCTTTACTTTTTATCAAACCTAGAACAAAACTGGTTCTATGAACATTTTTCTCCGTTATTTCATAGACGATATGTAGATGACATACTAGTGGTATTCGATGATCAATCAAAAATAGACAAATTTCACGAATTTCTAAATAAACAACACCTTAATATTAGATTTACAGTAGAAAAAGGAAAAGATTCTATATCTTTCCTTGATGTTAAAATTGATACAGTACCTAATTTAAGTACAACAATTTACCGTAAAGATACGTACACTGGTTTCCTATTGAATTTTGCCGCATGTTGTCCGATAGATTGGAAAAAACACTTGTTACTGATATATTATATTTCATATACTGGTACATATATTTCAATATATTACTTGGAATATATTTCATGAAGAAGTAGATAACATAGTAAAGATTTTAAAAAAATAATGCATACCAACCTGAATTTGTGTACAGCATGGTAAGAAATTTCTTAAATAATAAATTTACCGATAAATGTAAAAAATACCTCGGAAGATACAGTAGATGAACAAAATTGTTTTTCGATTACCGTGTTTAGGCACTATATCGATAAAATATCGACCTAAAATTAAAAATGTTTAGAAGGTCGGATTTGAACGCAAATGTCGTCTTTCAAACTACAAAAGTCAGTAGTTACTTTAAACTAATGGATAGACCATCCAGAGTTGTTGAAATCATGTCTTGTATACCGGTTCACATATGTCAAGTTGATCCTGATGCCAATACTTGGGGGAAACAGAAAGACGATTTCACCAACGAATAAGCGAACACATAAAAAGTAACTCGGCAGCAAAGACTCACTTGAGTAAATGTACCGTATGTAGCAATAAAATACATGAATGCTTTAAAGTTGAATATCAAGGTAGAAATAACTTAGAAGTTAGAATCATTGAAGCGATTAAAATAAGTGAAAAAGTACCCACATTGAATAGAACATTAGGACATAACGGAAAACCAGCATTTCTAACAATCTTTTGGTAAAATTACAGTGTACTACTCGTGTTACACATTACATGTATGAGATTTGAACATCATAAATTTCTATTGTTTGATTGTTAAGATTACGTAGATGTAATTGTAGTATGACGTAATAGACCAGTGAACAGGTCCTTAAGCAATAAAAACGATTGTGTTTGTTGCAAGCATTACAGTCAATAACAAAGTCAATAACTCAAATAACATTCTAGGTAAAGACAGCTGGATAGTGAATGCCGCACCACGTTAAAAGTGACTTCATTGCAAATGCTATGAACACCGCCGATGAAAGATGCAATGCGATAGTGCGGCGGAAGCGGTTCGTGATGTTAAACAAAAGCTTGAGAAAAACGGTTTGTGCAAATTCTACGGCTACTTCGAGCGACGGACTTACCGGTGTACTCGGAAACACTGGATGTCGATTTGCTTGGCATGTCGAAGAGGCATAACTGCTTTAAGTCTGTGAAGAAAGATCTGGCTCCGATACGTCAAGAAGGAAAGACCCGTTCTTCTTTTTGTAGTTCGGCGAAGGATGGGCAAAAATTCAAAGGAGGAAAGATATTTCTCAAATAGGAGTCCAATCTTTTAATCAGAATCATGATCATCCCTTTGCTGCCATCTTCTAAAGTCAGGCGGTAGAAATCATCAATGCTTTTAAGATGCGACGTTTGAAGACTCATCACTATGACTTTTAAGTAGAAATTTTGATTGAAATTCGAATTTGACTTTTTTCATTGTCGAATAGAAGGAAATATTGAATACAATCAAATATCCGAGAGATTTGTCATGGTGTCATTTAGATGCCACAAAAATCGATAACTTCATTGCAGGAAAGTAAATTGGTTCAAAATGTATGGACAATCCACAGTTGAAATTCAGCCATTTAGATCTTCGATAAGCATTCAGCTGTTATTACTGCAGAGTAAGCAGGGTTCATCGAGGACCAAACCTTGTCTTTGAAGAGAATCTGTCTTTGGGAATCACTGGTAAGAAGATAACATCAATCATCATAATCTAGTCTTCATCTCGAGTCGAAGTACACTGTGATTCAGTTAGTAAATTCATCAAATTATTGAATTGATTCATCTACTCAACAGCACTATTAAGAAAAGTTCATGTCTTTAATTTCCCCTGACCTATTTTTCCTTCAGATTTTTGAAATGCGAATATATTCAGAGGATTGCCTTATTTATAATTAATCCTATACAAGTTAATCAAATTGTATCATTTTGAATATTTTGCTTGATTTCATTTGCTAAATGCAGAAGTACTTCATGTAATCAAAACTGAAACTTGCATCAATGCAGCGACTTATCGTCCATCAACTGTTGTTGTTATCACATTTACATCAATAATTATTCTTGGAGTTCTACGTCATTTTCAAATGATTTTTCTGCAGCACCACGGTAAGTAGTGAATGATTGTTGAGTGTGAATCACATTTCTTAACATTGTTCTTTACATTTCATATTGCATTGCGATTTCTCCACAAATTTCTCAGGAAGAATTTTGCTGAGATGCTATTCCTTATGAAACACGAGGCTTAACTCACTGTAATTGCATACAACTGCTAAGTTCATATTAGAATTGTAGATAAATGAATACTTAAGTTCCACCACTTGACTTCATATTTGATGTATATTAAAATTTGTTGATCCTAATTACTGGTTAGTCGCTGACCATGATGACTGGTGCAATAATTTTCTTGTAAGCGATATAATGATGTTTACAGTGAAACAGAACATCAATATTTGTGTTTGGATTTCGTGTTGTTCTTGAAAATGAACCATCATTCAATTCGTGTACAAATATTAACCAATGAAATTCTTGAAGTGTTTAGAGATCAAATATGCCATTTTCAGGCATTGAATGCACAAAAGAAAATGGTCTTGCACAATAGGAGTTCCAAAATGGTTGCATAATATTTAACTTGTCCATTACAACTTGCAAATGAAATTTACTGTACATGTAGCAATGGCATGATTGAAAGTACTGTATTTATGACGTGTGGTGTCAATGCGTCCGGATTTTACTCGAAGGCGTCAGGCGGGTGTGCAGGGATGCATACCTGTTGAGGACATTATTGGAGAGCATTCGTATCTTACTCTCCACAGAAATGGATAACACAATAAGTGATAGTTATCGCATTCTGGGATTCGTCGAGACCGAACGTAGTGAGTGCGATAACTACCTTATGCTTGACAGCGCGGCGAAGACGAATTGCATGGTTTCAGCACGCTGTCATACTCTGATGCTTTTATCAACCATTTAGAAAATTAAGTACAGATAGCGCATCAATCTATTCATCATATCATCACTGTCGTTTAATAGAAAAAAGAATTACCCGATAGAGCGCTAAGTTAGCGTCGTCATAGCGGAAACCTTCATGAAATGACGCTATGTCAGCCAGACTGAGTGTCACAGTAGAACTTTTTGGACAATATCAGCTGATAATTGCCATTGTTCAAACTATCTATGGTGCTATTTGCTAATAAGCGGTCAACAATGATGAAAAAAGTGGTCATGAAATGGCTAAGGTAATTATAATAACAATAATGGACGCCCAGATATATGAAGCACACATAAGCTAGATATATTGTCTTAATTGACGCAGAATAAAATGAAATGAAATGAAATATGGTGCTTCATATATCTAGGCGTCCATGATGCATCACACTGGGCATAGTTCTGTATAGTACCATAGATAACCTGAACAATGTAAATATATATGCCTATTTAGAGGTCAGCAATGATCCCTAAATAGGCAAATAAATATAACATTGATAACCATTCGATTTCTATGGCTTGTCAAATGTTTAATCACAGATATCTCTAGGCGAGCGCTATGTTAGCGTCATTATAGCGCTGTTTATCGAAATAATTGGAAAAGGGTTTCAGAATAACGCCATACTTGAAAATATTGTAGATTTCAATTGTTCTATTTCTATGTCCTGAAATAAACGTCTGCATACAACGAATACATTGCATACAACAACAGTGCGATAAGAAATTTCAACAGCCATGTAGCGACAAATTCTTCGATAACATTTCATTACACGATGAGAGTCATCTATCGTCCGTCGAGCAATAAATTGATGATCTCTTGAGGAAGTTGAAATGCAAGTTAATGAGACTCATCTCATTCAATGCATAGTGGTGACACAAGCATCGTTCTCATTTTCACCTAGATGCATCTGTTAAAAACTGAATAATTGTGTTAGAATCAGTCACATGTGTCTTTCTTGCCCTCACCTGTGACACGACCTCGAGTCAATTTTCATTCTTGTCAAGTTTCGATAAACAGCATATTCGCATGTTCATATGAGTCTTCGTCCATTTGAAATTTAGAATGCATCTGTATATTCACAGTTCTGTTACAGAAAGGCTTATGTATAGCTTATTATGGTTATTCCACAATTCCCTGTCACACGAAGAATTATATTCACAAACTATCCAATAAGAAGTCACTGATGAGCTAATCTATCTTCATTAGCGTAAAATATAGAGCATTATTTGCACTTTGTGCATAAAAAGTTCAATTAATTTTGAGATTCTAAGATGAGTTGTTTTCGATGAAGTTTACCCGGCTACTGTTAGTTTAGCAGTACTATATTGCTTGACATTGCAAGGCACTTGACTCTGCATTGTGAATAAGATAGAAGAAGTGACTATCTGAATCTGCAGACTCGAGACATCTCAGGCGACAACTTCCGCATCACAGTGAATGTCTATGATAGCCATGATGTTCACATCTGTCCACACCAGGGATTGTAAATAATTGATTGGCAAATAAAAAATAAATTATTTTGCCATCAATCAATCAATTTTAATTGGAAATTTATCAATCAATTAATTTTTAATTGAAAATTCATCAATCAATTAATTGCAATTAATTGCCAATTTTCTTAATAGGCCCACGTGGGCCTTAATTGCATTCATTCATTTAACCCTAGATGTGATTCATTTTCTCGACTTGATTTTTTGACTTTTTATAGAAAGGAACATTTTATCGACGGATATTCCCTAGACTTTCTATAAAAATGAGAAGTTTGCGCCAAACAAAGTTGGATGTCAGCTACACCACCACACGCCTCCCTAGAATGAAAGGCTCCTATTGGCTGTCTCAATGGAACAGACGACTGGTGGTTAACTGATCGGTGGTAGCGACTGCATTTCCTAGAAACTCAAGCGCGGTCAGTCAGATGACGAGCGATAGCTGGCCAAGCAGCTGGCTCAACGTTCCCTAATGCCAAAATTATTGTTCTCGGTGGTGGAAAAAGTAAGCTAAAGTATGTATGACATGCGTGTATGCAATCCGCACGCCTGCGATTTTCAATTGTTAAATGGAAGTTGATCTCAAAGGAGTGTGTGTAGACCTAGATGGAGTTTGAATGTACAAATGTTGAAGGTAAATTTTTAAAAAAGTAGGAATGGTACCAAGTGCTAACATAGGCGGAATTTATTGACACTGATCCAATTAATTGCAATTAATTTTAATGATTCAATCAATTAATAATTGTATACAAATTATCAATCAATTAATTGGTCCAACTAAATTGCAATTAATTATTAACCATTTAATTTTTTACAATCCCTGGTCCACACCAGTGTTTTTTAGACGTACAAACGCACGCAAAAAAGTAAAAAATAATGCAATCCAGTATAATTTTCGACTGGATTACTTCACAATGAAGGATTTCTGAAAATCTAGATACTATTTCAGAATATACACATAAAACACCAAGCTCCATTTATCAACAATTCTATCACCTTACTTAATCGATAACAAGTTGATTGTTGAAGTTTCAAATTGTGTATTTTTGTTGATAAACATTCGTATGCATGCAAGCCGTATTGCCGGTCTACTTCCTCCACGAAAATGAGAAATTCAAACTTTATCTGATATGTCTACATTTTTGTTTTATAAGAAGTAAATATATTTCATACGAAGTAATTTCCTCTACGATTATGCTTCACAATGAAGTAATACACACTAAAAAGACACTCGTCCACACCATGCATGAGCTGCCAAAGCCATAAATGTTAATTACTTAATCCTTCATGCCACTATGGAACTGATATCTATCAGCTAACAGCTGACAAGAACCTTGTCGATATCAAGAGTCTATCACAGTCGATTTTTTCCTCTCATTCCTAAAATATCATTTCTTTCTGTCTGAATTTCCGTGACGTTCTGTGTATTCTGCAATAGTACATTAAGTTTTGCTGAATTTGATTTAATGGAACGCTTCCCATGATTCTTCTATTATTTGAAATTCATCCGGACAGCAGTTAGTAGTGAAAACTGTGCCCTACTTGCCACGGATAGGTACATGGATAGGTACATGTAAAGTTTAGTGTTATCAATAGGTACATGGATAGGTACCTGTAAAGTTTAGTGTTATCAATAGGAACATGGATAGGTACATGGATAGGTACATGTATACTTTAGTTATCGATAGGCACACGGATAGGTACATGTATAATTCAGTGTTATCAATAGGAACTTGTATGAGATCTGTTTTACTGGATAGGTACATGTGTTTGGTACACTGTGTTTGGGAACGTCTATGATCGAACTTGTGTGGTTTGGTTCTGAGCACTTGGGTACGTACCGATAGACGTCCGTTGTTTGATTTTGAATGGGTTTGCTCAATTGCGACTATTGTGACAATTATTTTTAATGTAGCACTATTTAGATGTGAAACTTTACTGTGCAGTTATGATTTAGTTGCTCCCCAATAAGAAAACCAATTCCAGAACTATGTTTAAAATGAAAAGACAAGAGATTTACAATGTAAGTTTAATTTAAGAGTGAAAAATAAATGAGGGGTGCAAATCACGTCCCTCAGGCGACTCCATGATCTTCAAGAAGTCATCGCACCACTCATGGAATGTCGGATTTTTACTTAAGTCATGGTCACATTCGTGTACCGGACACTTCACCGGTAGTCCATTCCGCCTTTGAAGTGCAGAGACAGTTAAGGTCTTCCATAGGGCCACTTTGCAGCCGCAAGACAGATGCATGGTCATGTCCAAATGACCTCCAATAATGACTTGGCTGTCATTTTGAAAATAAAATAATGGCTTTGAGGACATGCTTCTTCTTATGGAACGTTGAGGATAAGTACTTAACAGTTTGGAACAATGACATCCTTTATATAGTTATATATATTCTTTAGGGAAGTTCGGTACCTCTCTGATTGGCTGTTAGGATTTCCTTTGTTTAAAAAGTATATAAGTCCGAGGTTTGTACCAATTCTTATCAAAGGTTCTAATCCTCACGTTTACAAGTTACAATTATTTTAAATCTACAAGTCTAAATGGATCGCAAACAGAAAGCCGCAGTTGAGAACGGTACTGCTGATCGTACCACTTCGCCAGTGGAACGTACCACTACACCTCCCCAATCTCCGATGGAGCGATCGACAACACCAAACGAGCCGGTGGTGTTCACCCAAGCCCCTGCATCGCCCGACTACTCGAGCGATGATGGTGAGGATAGTGACGTATCAATCCAGACGATGCGTCACATGAATAAGAAGTCCATGCGAACGCCACTTTATGGACGGGTCACGGTCAAAGTCAAGAACGCCCCGAAAAAGTACCACACCAAACGGGTGTTCATGAGGATGGAGCCGAACGAGCGGAACCTCACAACCGCTCTCGAATTTTCGGTCATCGACCTTGACACACCACGTCGCTGTCCCTGTGCGCCCAAGAAGACCAGGATCCATGTGCAAGTGGACTTGAAAAAACTTGTACCCTTTCCTTACCTTGATGACATTTAGTGTGTTTTTCTTAATCTCTTTATTTAATATTCATTTGTATATATGAACAGACTTGTTTTATCATTTTACAAATCGGTCTTCAATTAAGGTCTGAATGGGAAAGGGGAATAACTATCTACAATTAATGATGTTCAATAACTGAATTGAAACAAAAAAAATCAAGTATGAAGACTTCAACTTGAAATAAATAGGAACATATAACTTTTAAAGAAACAGTTATGTTGTTAATTTTAAAATGCTTGTAGCAGTCCAGGATGATATCATACATGTGTCATACACGAGACCATAAGAATGAGAATGAAAAGACCTTTAGAATGATATAAGGTATGTACCTATTCGATGGGAAAATCCTAGTTGTATGCAACTGTATGCAAGCAGACAAATGTTATATTTTTAAATTCACTAAGTTTTTAGCCCATTCTTTAAAGACATGTAGCTCTCTAGTTATATGTCATACATGTGTCATACAATACACCATTAGAATCAGCATGAAAAGAGCATTCGAATGATATATTGTATGTACCCATTTGATGAAAAAATCCTAGTTGTATGCATCGGTATGCAACTTGAAAAATTCCAAGTTTTTTTACAAAAATGACTAAGTTTACAAATTTTCAAAGTTAAAGTTTTACAACCAAAAATGATCATAATATACAAACCTCTACACTTGACCTTGACCTTGACCTTAGACCTGACCTTGACCTTTGACCTTCATACACTTCATACACTTCATACACGGCGGGGGGGGGGGGCCTCAAAATTTCTCGGGCGCTTCGCGCCCTCGAAATTTTTCGGATTATAGGGTAAATAAATTTTCTCGTGCGCTTCGCGCACTCGAAAATTTATTTACCCATGGGTTCCGGGTGCCATAGATACTCTTCTTGCTTCCCTAACCCTAACCCTAACCCTAACCCTAACCCTAACCCTAACCCTAACCTTAACCCTAACCCTAACCCTAACCCTAACCCTAACCCTAACCCTAACCTTAACCCTAACCCTAACCTTAACCCTAACCCTAACCTTAACCCTAACCCTAACCCTAGTATTTTAATTTTGGCGCGAAATTCAAATTTTCGAAAAAAGTCTTTAAATTTGATTATTCACATTTTGGCGCGAAATTTGAATTTTCGAAATTTAGCGCTTAATTCAAATTTAATGTTCTATTCAAATCACACGTTTATATCTTCAATTCAAATATGAATCATTATATGACTATTAATAATAACATGTATATCAAATAATACATCAGTTCATATTACTTTGAATTCACTCTACTGTTTACATGTAGAACTCTTTCAACACATATGATGCACTTCCATTTCTAAGGTTAAAAATAAACCAGCTGTTCCAATTCTTGTTTGAGTTATCAATTTTGTTTAACCGTACCAATTCCAGGATGTGATGTCATAAGGTCTTTGTTCATAGTTGCTTTGTCAATTTCATATATAAAGAAGTTGCACACAACGAATTTTCACTCATTTTCAAATTATTTAGTGTCCATAACAGACGTCGCTCTGCGTTCCTCCGTTCTCCGGTTCTTATTACAATTCTAAAGTGAGTTTCATTGTCATGTTGTGCTACTTTATAGGATATTCGGGAGTAGGAACATTATTAAGTTTTTATAACCAAATAGCTTTAAATATAGAAGCTTGGGTTTTTAGGATAGGAACACTTTATGTTATATTATTAACCATGTTTTTTTTAATTTTCATCCTATATTAAGTCACTGAGCGAGAGACATGAATATATCAGTTTAAATGTAAGTGTATTTGAATCAACAAGATTTTCACAGTTTGTTTATAAATAAAAGATACCTAAATAAAGCCTTCATCCATTTTAAATATTCAGTCTGTCATCTGCTAACAGATGTATAAAATTCAAGCTTGTTTAATTAAACAAATTGAGGATTGGTTGAAATTTTCGAAATTTCACTTTCATTTCATTAAATTAATTTCGAAATTAAATAATTAGTAAATCAGCTGTTTCCAAATTTCAACTCTTCTTATGAGCTAACCCTTTTCGAATAAATATCTAATTTTCGACTTTCGGTTTCAATTTCAACTTCAAATTTTATTTCTTCTTAAGATTTGTCAAATATTAATCTAGTACTTAATAAAGGTTTGAAGATGGTACATAAATGATTTCTCATTTAAAAAGAGATTAAATTATAATAAAATTTTTTTATCCTCTACAGAAATGGTTCGACAAGAAAGCATCGCACGGCAACGTCTCATCTTCCATTTCTGTGAGACTTGCCAACTGCCCGTTCGACATGCGAACAAAAGCGGGCACAAGGAGTGCACCTTCCGAGAAGACTGCTCCTACATCTACTGCCTTTCCTGTAGGACGTATGAAAGGAGTGATATGAAGGCTAACACCGATTCGGCGAAGGCCTTCATTGTTCGTCATACCCCCTGTGCTCTTGAGAATGGACGGAAAGGGATCAATTTGACTTCCAGTCATGAAAAAAGAAGTTGCAACGCCTCTTTTCGAAGGACAGGCCGGGGGAGTGGAGTGGTAGGTGTTTTTATCCCAGGTGGACGAACCTCAACAGAACAGGCCTCCCAAGGAAAGCCCCTAAGTCTCGCGCGCTCCCAAGAAGGCCCCTAAGTCCCGAGAATTTGTCGACGAGACTTTGAGCGATTTTGAGGTAAGTGATGTCAATCCTAGTTTCAACGAATAACTGATCCACTGGGGATAGATAAAATGCTACTTCTCATTAAGTCAATATAAGCATATGTCGTTTACACATTTCAGGATTTGGTGATGCCGTCCCACGCCGAAGCGAAGACAAAGGTGTTGGTGCAGAAAAAAAAACTCATCGTTAAGATGTGAGAATCTATTTACTTGGTTATCATTCATATGCATATTAAATCAATGTTAGTTAAAACATTTCCAGACTGAACCACCTCAAGCGATGACAGTCGGGTTTGAAGATGTGGAAAACGTGGTGGAAAACTTGCGAAAGGTAAACAAATTAATTTGCTTAATAGTTTTCTACAGGAGAAATCAAATATGAATCTCTTTTTTAGCTGTTTTCCAAGTGTTCAATCAATCCCGCATGCCCGAAAGCTGCCTCGAGGGAATTCCCAGGAGACAAAAAAAACTCCGCTTCCAGCCCGACGTAAGTGTGATTGCTGGTGGTCTACGCTCAGAGCAAACAGACAACAACAACACCTTTGAAAAACCTGTCTATGTCAATCTTTTATATAAAACACTACTTGTCACATTTTTCCGCTGCAGGCTGTGCGATCTCTATCCCTTAAAAAGCGATAGGAGCTTTTTAAGCACGCCAGCGACAACCACGTCATTGAGCGACAAATGAGGAGAGGCACCTCTCCCATACGCGAATCATCCTCATCTGAGGATTCTGCAACCATCATCCTTCATCCGACGATTCTCAAACAATCGTCATCACGATGCGATGACGATGAATCGGTTACTACCTGTAAGTACTGAGCTTGGTTAACTGCTTCAGTGTTAGAATATTTCTATTAAAACATTCTTGAAACTTACTTTGTTGACAATTATCCTAAATAAACAATTGTTTTTCCTTTGTTTTACAGGCAGTCCGTCATGTGTGCCTCCACAGGCAAGCGTGTCTTCAGCCACATCCGGGGCATCCCCAGCTGGGAGCGTCCGCCTGCCGCAGTCCCCCAATGATTTTTTATTTTCTTATGCCTTTTTTATTTTTTTTTTCTGTGCTTTTTGTTTTACAAGTGAAAAAGATGACGCTTGCTCCTCCCATCCCCCTGTGCGTCCTCTATCGCGGCAGTTCCTTCTTGTCCGTCACCTTACGATCCCACCCACCCTCCAACGCACGCGCTCCTTTCTCTCCGTCACCTCCGATCCCAGCGCGAGCCTCCTTCCTCCGGCGAACCACCATTCACTATACCCCGCCGCAAGCTCCTGCTACTGCTTCCCAAGGCCCCTCTCCCAGTGCCGAGGTCTGATGTCGACCCTCGAAGCACAACGGACGGATGAAGACATGTACACAAAAAACTCACGCCGGCTTGTCAAAGAGCGTTAAGGGAGTCACGATTGGGCCAGTGAAGGTCAACTAATAGAGGACAACAGAGGTTTAAGGTTGAGTCCTTACCAAAATATAAACTCAATCAAACCCTCCTGTTGGCCTCGCAAGTGACCACACTCCAGAGGAACGCCACCCTCACTCCAATACAAACTACGACAAGAAACATTGGTGCACATCGAGTGCAGAGGACCAATGCCATTAGAAAGGTGCGTTAACAAGGATGGGACACGTTTGGGTGGCTGCAGTGAAAAGCTGCAGCCACTTGTAAGGTTTTGTACCAAATGGTATATGTGAAAAGCTTGTTTAAACATTGCTTTTTTTCTTTGAAAATTAATTACTGACAATTTTATGTGTTTTCTCTTTACAAACACAGATCGGAACATACGGTATTCGGCTGGTGATGACGCATGACGTCATTAGATGGCTGTAGATGTATATAAGGGCTTGTCTAATTCTCATCCTCATCAATAATCATGGTTGTCTAGATACCAAGTGGTGGAAACAGTCGTTCACTCTCATACGGCACATTTTGCAAACGACATGAAAAAATTTTTGTGTAAGATTAGGCCACAAAAACATATCAAGTAGCAAGTGTCCATATCATGACGCATAGCGATGTGATAATCTTAACGCGGCATAACACTTGTATAGCAAATAATAAACGAATGATAGCATAACAGAGTCAAATTCAAATAATCAAAATAGATACTACTTCTAAGCCCCAACCAAGCGCTTCAAACTAACATACAAAAAAACCTTTATGCAATACTGCTCTCGGGAGTGGCCAAAAACAGTATAACCAATAAGTAGATTTCCGGACGAACAGCATATGAAACATAACACAAATAGTGATGATGAATATGGCTCTAAAAACTATGGAACTGTTAGTCTCAGTGAAAGCGCACTCAATGGCCCCTGCACGTGTGTATGATAACCACGCCGTCAAAAGAAACTAAAAACGCCTTATTAAAAGAACAAGTTAACAACACTATACTGTGGGACATAAACATCATTCTTAGAAAGCATGCGTTCCATGTTTAGGCGAATTAAGTGTCTGCACTTACTAAGGAGCTATCAAATAGCGCGGTCGTCTGATTGCCACAAATTCGTTATGTCGTTCTAATCCTCAACGAAGAAGAAACTTTTCTCGCCACACTTTACCTCATCATCCTTCAAACTTATAATTATGACTATGATGCTTGGTTTCAGGGATCATCTACTATAGTCTAATAAAATCACTATTGAAGCCTTCACAAAAAAGTGGTAGCAATTGGATTATAGAAGAATGTTACAAACATATACGAGTTTCAATGTAATAACAAGTCCCCACATACTGTCAGGTGGGACAATCATTTCCTCTACCAATCCGAAGTTAAAAAAAACTCTAACGCTGTCATTGTAATGTTAATTCAATCAGCAAATGGTATAGCTTCCTCTACTGCCAGTTTTATCAATATTGCATTAATAATGAAGTTACCTTAAATTCAAGGAATGAAGTAAAATCATACTACGTGAGTGGACATTGCTGAGCTAAATATGGAAGGCCATTTCCACACCAGTATCTACTTCAAACGATATTCCAAACATTTGAGAAAAAATAATGATTTATTAAAATTAACATTCACTTTTATGAAAATGGACTCAAAGGTGATTCGTTACAATAGTAAACTTTACTGGTAGGCAACGGTTACTAATTTTGCTAATTCTAAACCAATGGTAGCCCGCCACAACTACTTGTGGAATTCCAAAACGCTGTCAAGATTGCTATAGGAGAACTTTAAAAAGACATAAATAAACTTCTGCGAAAGATGCACTCAGTCATTCCCATATAAAACAACACTAGCCGAACACTTCCAGTTTTGTATCGAGGAAAAGCACAATAGCAAAAATGGCCATCGGATCTAAAAGTACTAACAAGTAGCATGGAATATCAAACTAAGTCTTCCTTTCGTAATTTATGCAGATATAGAGTGCTACATTGATAATAAAACTACATAATACACCTGCGGCCCATGGAGCTTATCATGTCTGGCATAATGCCCTTCAATCAAAATTTGAAAAACCAAGTTATCTACCTCTTTGAAGGTGAAACATTGCATTATTGGTTTCTTGCCCCCACTTAGAAACTGTAGCCAATACGACTTATATGACAACCAATGTTAGCAACAACTAGGCAGCCAATGTCACTGTCAGCGGATGAAAAAGCACGCCACATGGAGAATGCAGAATGTTGGCCAACAAATGTAAAACAAAATTCAGCGATTGAAGTCAAACAAGTTCGTGATCATGATCATATCACCGGACGACTATAGCGCAAACATTATGTCGGGAAATGCAATCTCCGGTTTCAGACTTAACAGACGGGACCTTCTTTTTTTTTCCACCAATCATTACAAATTATGATTAGCCACTCGTTTGCTATATCAAAGACGATTGGAAGGAATGAAGTCTTGGACAATTAGATGTTGTCAGCAGCAAACTGCTGAAAAACTATATAACTTATATCCGCCAGGTGTCCCGTAAATGAATACAAAGGAAAGACAGTAATACTTTAAACTAAAATTCTTCGACTCATATCAACTTTCTCACAGTGCATCCTTGAGTGAATTAGCCAAGGGTTTGCAAACGTTTGTATGAGCATGTAGAGACATTAAGGGTAGAATTTACACAATTAAGTGATAATGTTTTATATCAGAAGCGGAGTGGTTTCCAATATTCATATTTCAACAAACTTAAAACACGTTGACGGACGACTGTCTACCACCACAATTTGAATTCTATAATGTTTTACTCGTGAGCACTCTGTTCCGATAGTGACATATGAACACGCTAACAAGGGTGGAATTGAATTTTAATTGTAGCACCATTTGGTGATTAACATGCTGGCATTATCTGAGTTAGATGTTTTATTGTTGGCCAGCCTATTTGAAGTGTTTACGGAGAGCATTGAGTCAACGTGAGGATGGAATGTCGGACCCCTTGTACATTTATCTGTCCCCGTCTCCCCACATCCTTAGCTTTACCTCAGCACCTAAATTTCTCATTCCAATGATCCCCACTACAATCACAAGATGAAAATATGTACACATCTATTGAACGAGGAATTAGAGGGGGTTATGACTTTTTTCCCAAAAACCCCCCAATTACCGAGCGCCGATGCCACGCATTGCAAGAATTAGGAAATATATACATGAAAAGTTCGGACATTTGCCGCTAATAGATGTTAAAACTTACGGTATCTTTCACTCAGTAGGAATCTACCCCACTCAAATTTCAAATGGTTGAACGAAAGATGAATTAGATAATTTTTTAAATGAAGAAAATGTTCAAAATATTAGATGATGATGGTGAAAATCGGCTCCTTTTGATTTAGATTTAGAGTATCCTGCAGCCATTCATGATGACACTTGCCGGAATTTCCCATTAGCTCCAGAAATGAAGATGATTGGAAAAGAGAATGTTTTCAAAAACTATATGAAAAAATCTATATGAAAAAAGTTCCAGACCAAATACACATTTTTCTTCTATCAACGAAACTTCTGCTCCCCCTTCAATTTGATAGGGAAAAATATGTAGTCCACTACTCAATTTTTAAAATTTTACTTGACCATGGGCCATGAATAATCAAGAAAGATTCATAGTGGCATAAAAATTCCACCCAAACGCCTTGGTTAAAAACATTAACATTTATATGAACTCTCAAAAGGAGGGCTCAATCAAAACACTGACTTCGAATAAGTCATTCTACAAAATTGGAAAAATAACTCTTGTATATGGTAAAACAATGGAAAATTGTAAGGAGAAGGGTAAAAATTTAAACTA
>CAJQUW010008085.1:0-130298 GCA_907163375.1 Prostheceraeus crozeri | reverse complement strand
CAAATTTTTTCATAACTTAAAATCTTTTTATTAACTTAAAATTTTTTTATTAAAATGTCACAAACGAAATGTAATAATAATAAAACTGTTGAATTAAAATTACGTCGTAACATTGTTGACAAAAATACACCTAAAACTATTACGATTAACAAAAAGAAACATTACATAAGTAAACCAATGATAGAGAATATTAAATTACAAGAAGAAAAGAATGGTGGAATTCTTCCATTTATTCCTCTAATAATAGGAGGTATAGCAGCAGCAGGAAGTGTAGCAGGTGGGACACTTGGTATTGTCCAAGAAGTAAATAAAAATAACTCAGAGAAGGCAGCATTAGAAGAACAAAAACGTCATAATAGAGTTGGAGAAAGTTGCTAGTGGTGAAAGAGTAGTAGATAATTTTATTAGTAAATTAAATATAGTTGATGAAGGGAAAAGAGTTCTCAAAAACATTCTCCATAATGTTGATGATTTAATAGAAATAAAAGAAACTAAAGATGGTTCTGGAATATATCTAAGTCATAGTATGATTCGGTAAATATATTGTTATAAAGTTATACGTATATTGTTATAAAGTTATAAATATTTTTTATCTTTAAAATGCATTCTGCAAATTCTGCAAATTCTACAAATTCTACAGATTCTACAAATTCTACAAATTCTACAAATTGCATAAATTACGAAAATTTAATTAAATTAAAAATTGCTAATTTAGATTTATTGAATTATCTATTAAGAGTACATTCTGGCCATCGGTCGCACACCGCTCGGCTGCACACCGGAGGTGACATACAAAAAACATTAGAAAACTTTCCTGGATTTATTTGGAGTAAATATTCAAAAGAAAAACATCTTCCTGGTCATTCATATACCGGTCCAGAGACTCGATTAGATATAAGACTAGATGAGAATAATAATCCAAAACCAGGTGAAGAACCAATAAACAGAGTTGATGCAGCAGCTTATGGACACGATTCAGCTTATCGAAATCATGACCTAAAATCTCGTCATGAAGCTGATAGGAAAATGATAGAAGAATTGGATAATATTCAAAATCCTTCCTTAAGAGAAAGAATTGAAAGAATGTTTGTTAAAAAAGCTGTACAAGCTAAAATATTGTTCGGTCAGGGTTTAGACAAAACTCATAACACTGAAACCTACGCGTCCGAAATTCATAAAGAATATAGAGAGCCGAAATATCTATTGAAAGTAAAAGTATTTAATAAAGATGATATTTGGAGTGCTTATCTTATTCATATGCCGAATGAGTATCATTTCATATACGCATTAACCGTTATAGATTTGTACACTAGATACGCTTGGGTGAAGCCATTAAAGAATAAAAGTGGTTTATCAGTTAAATATGCGTTTGAAGAAATCTTTAAGGAAAGTAATAGAAAACCAAGGAAACTATTCGTTGATAAAGGATCTGAATTTTATAATAGAAATGTTAAGCCACTATTTGAAACTGTTTATTCCACTGAAAATGCTGGAAAAGCTGTAGTAATAGAAAGGTTTAATAGAACATTAAAAAGTAAATTATTTAATAAATTTACAGAACAAGGTAATCAGAAATGGTCAAAAATATTACCAGGAATTGTTGATGATTATAACAATAAGATTCATTCAAGTATTGAAGAAACTCCAAAGAATGCTTCTAACGATCCAGATTTGATAAGAAAGAAGATATTTGAAAATAATTATGCGAATGAAAGTAATGTTAATTTACAAAAGCGTAAATCGAAATTTAAGATTGGAGATAGAGTGAGAATATTTAAATATAAAAATAAATTTGAAAAAGGTTTTGTTGGTTATTGGACTAAAGAAATATTTGAAGTATGTAAAATAAATCAAACTTATCCGATTACTGATGAAATGAAAGATATAGAAAATGAACAGATAAAGGGTAGATTCTATGAAAATGAATTACAAAAGACTGAACTTTAGCCATTGGAACTAACGTTTCGGGAATTAAATTCCCTCATTCAATTCTAACATAATATCAAGAAATGGTACTCCTTCCTGTAATTTGTATAAAACGTAAATACATAATTGTCCACAGTAAGTTGATCCTGGTTTTTGAATTTGAAATGTATTGTATGTTCCATTGCCAAGTAATTCTTTGACTTCATTTGTAGGGGGAAGTCCATATGAATCGAAATAATAGTTTTCTACATTATCAGTATTCTTTCTCCCCGCAGAATAATGTACTCCTTTTTGTTCTGATGTATAGAGATTTGTTATGAAGTTCAAAGGAATCGGTTTATTTTTAATCAACTGCAATTCATCTCTCATTAACACGTGAAAATTTTTTATTCCTAATTGATTAGCGATTTTCTTTAGGTCGAAATTCGTAGTTGTTTGTTTGCCGTATAATTTTAAGAACTCGGTTATGCTAGAAATTTCATAATAAAAAAAATTCTCAAAAGAATTGGCGTGTAGCAGCTGCTAAAATTGTAACAGCTGATAGGGGTGAGGCAAATCACAGACAATAGCGCATAATGCGGGTTGTGAAATTACATTCACACTATAAGAACAAAAGAACAAATACAATCTAAACACAATAGACATGAGAGAGAGGATAAATGAATGAATGAACATTTCTCTTCATTTTGGTTTGCCAAAATGATTGCCAGAATTCTTCGCGGTTTAGTAGGCCGAAAAGGAGGACACTATGACACGACCACCACCACAAGTCTGAAGTACAGAATACAACCTGATGTTATTTAGATCGTATAAATAATGACAATATAAGATGATTTCGGATTAACGTGGGTACAATTTTACACGAGAGTGTTCCACCAATGCGCTAATCAAGAGGAATCCAACAATATTTCAGTGCAATTTGATACAAATCAGTGCATGTTAATAAAACTATAAGTCAAGCAAGATGCAATCCCAAACTCAGTATAAGCAAAAAAGAATGCACTGAATTACTTTTCATAAGCATCCCATGTCTATATTTCATTAAAGAAATTCATCTGACAAGATGGATAGTATGGCTGCATCGAAAATGCAATGATTTGGGGAAAATAATGCGCCCTTTTTAAAAATAAGGTTTTAGCCATAAAAAGGACAAAAAAAGGACGTCCCGCGAAAAAAAGGACGACTGGCAACCCTGTATATTCGGTAGCGCAGAAAAAGGATCAGTAATTAGGATGTCTGTAGTATAAGCATTCAAGCGCTGGAATTTAGAAGCTAGAGAAATTATTCAACTTAACGAATTAATTACAGCATTTTGCATAACCTTCATCCAGAACATGTGATTAAATATAAATGTGAACATGCCTATCGGTCAAAATTAAAAGTTCGGGTTTCGGGCTGAATTGCTGAGATTGATGCTGAAACGTGAGCTGTTGAAAATGTCAACTCCTTGGAACTGCCCTATATGCGATCTGACAGCTGCAATTAGCCGATCTGGCAAACGGAGAGTGTCAATGAACGATAGAAAAAATCTCCCCAAAGTTTTGGTCGATGATACTTTACCATCGAACGCTACCATCGACCACTTGACGAAGCTGGACGCCGAAGGCACGTCCGATTTTTCACTTCTCATTTTTAAGTTAAGAAAGTATCGACCAAAACTTTGGAGAGTTTTTTTCTACCTTTTGATGACAAAATGATCTCCCGACGACTGGTCAACTATGTAGTGTCAATGGAAACCACCTACTCATCACTTCGGGAAGTCAGGGCATCTCTAAAATGGGCCCTGGTCATTACAACAAGACCTTCCTAGGATCATTGGTTTTTCAGTGAGAGCACCTCAATTTAGAGATTCAGATACCGATAACTAATCACTGATAACTTTAATCGCCTTCAGCTGCACGCAAGGAAGCGTCGGTTACATTCTACACTGCAGACCATTCACACAAAATCCCTTAACTGAAGGAGTTTCACAGATTTCATAGTCAAATTTCATAGTCTAAGTTCCCCACTGCCCTCGTTCGGTGCTGAAATAAAGAGTTAATTAGAAAAGTAAAACAGATTTATGAAGACATAGCTGCCTTCATGATGCTGAAGTACTAAACTGATACTTTTCAAGTACGTCCGGCAGTTTCTACACGATAATTTTGACAGCCATACAACTGTTACACACCAAAATTACAGATAAGCCAACACTTCTTTGAACATTCATTTGCTTCATCGGTTTGAAAAAAATCACCATTTTGATGAAAAAATTAAACACTTTGAAGTTCCTTGCTTTTGGATTTTACCAAACGCAATGCCAATTCTAAAACCCTCTATAGGACTTTTGATGATAGTTAGGACATTTTTAGGACTTTAAGACCAATTTTTCGGGTTTTAGGACTTTGTAGTTACCCTGTTTAGAATGAACCAGAACCCACTTCACAATACACACATACAGTCATGCGTTTTTAAAACTGTCATCACAATATGCTCTTGCTACAGAGGCTGTCGCATGCATATTCCTTGACTCTGAAGCCATAAGGTGAGTGGAATTGTCGATGTAGGACGATCGTGGCGGTTGTCCTAACCTAATGGTCGGGTTGGTCAAGAAAAAAAAGTAATGTCATATTATCGCTGTGATACTGATACACATGGAGGAAGTCCCATGATAGAAGATATTCCTATCTTGCCCATAAAAACTTGACAATAAAGAACTGCCACCGAAATTCGATGACGACTGACCGTGTGCTGATTTCCACCCGATCTTGAAGGCAGGAGCTCTTGAGAGCGAAATTGGTCGGCACTCTCTGCACACTATCCTCAGTGATCTTCATAAGGAGTCGCTAAACATCAATACGTTCAGCAGGTTTTTCCGGAAGACTGTGACAGACGAGCTGAGTTTTGCAAAATGATGGTGTCATGGCTTGAAGATTATGCGGAACTGAGTCGCAAAATTTTTTGGACTTATGAAGCATTCTTTCGTCTTGGCGGCTTCGTCAACAGACATAATTGTCACTTTTGGTCTGGCATTAATCTCTGAGAAATAATGAAAGTTCTCATAACACACCAACAGTGACAGTTAGAAGCGGTTTAACATCAACAGGAATTCTTGAGCCGCACATAATTCATGAGACGGTGAACAGCCAATACTGCCAGGATATGTTGAAGAACTTTGTTTGGCTAATTCAATCAGCGGGAGTAGGCCAGCGAATTGGTACTCAAACAAGATGGTGCGCTTCCTCATTTTGCCTTGCCAACCAGAACTTGGCTCGGCAACCACTTTCCAGGGCGATGGATGCGTTGACGAGGACCAACAGAATTACCAGTTCGTAGTCCGGATCAAACACCTGATTTCCTTTCGTGGTGGAGGGCCAAAGAAGAAGCCTGAAAAACTGCGCAAAAGATCATTGACGAGACGGCTAAGGCTTCTATCGGCCATTCCTGGATGATCTCGCTTTTAATTTTTGCGAAAGCCAGTGGCAATTTTTTTCATAATCATTGACGAGCTGGAGACCAACATCCGATGAGTTCCCGAGAATGCTCTATCCAGCATGCTATGAGAGCCGCAACAGAGCAGATGTCATTGTGACTTCGACAATGAATTGACCATATGGTACTGACAGAGAAGGTGCACACACTGAATTGCAATAATTGAAAATAATAAATGGTATAATTTGCGGAATAATGTCATACTTATTAGGCCTCCAAGCTAGAAGCCGCAAAATTTTTGCTCGACGAGTACGATTTATTGCCACACCGGTTTCAAATACGGTGGTATCCATCATCAGTGGCGATAATTCAACAAACGGACACGAATATATACAAATTTGGACATGAAATCGATTATTCATATCCAAAATTCTGCATAATCCTGTATGTATTTTGATTGTCATTCCTCATTGGATTGTCATTTGAGTTTTATTACGGCAGATCCGGAATTGAGCGGCTTCAAACTACAAAGCTTGAATTTATTCTTTGCCAAAGAATAAGAAAGTCATAAAAGAAAAAATTTTAGTCATAAATAATCGTATTTGTTCACATAAAGAAGCTCTTTCAATCTACATCAACTCTCAAAAGGTCGTACAAAATGTGTCGCATATTCTCAATGAAGGAAAGATCAGGAAATGAGCAGGTTCAAGCTTCAACATTTGTCGTAGCCTATAGCATGCTAACTATTTGTGTAATTTGGTGCACCGAAGCTCCTTGTTGAAAGCTGATCAGGATCAGAGTAGGGTCGGCATCAGGATTTTACTATACACTTCCACTTAACACTGTACTGATTCACGTGCAAAACGTCATGCGCAAGATGCATGCAATACGCAAGCAATACAGATTTGAAATAGGAGGAAAAGTATGATTAATAAAAAAAGGGAAATATGATGGAAGGAAGAAGGGAATGCCAGACAAAACAGCAGAGAAAGAGAACGACTGATCATCAAAAGTTAGGCTATGGACAGTGGGGATACAGAGATTGAAGCAAAGATGAAAACGAACCAGGGTATCAAAAGACTTCGAATGTGATAAGAAAATTAATAGGGGGCCGCATTCATGCAGACATTCGTGAACAAGTCTGCCACACGACAAAATGTCATTTTTTGCGAAGGCACACAAATTTTGCGCAGCTGCATTAACGTAATGCAGCAAATAAAAATTCCACTCATGTACCTGAAATGAAATGAATCAATTTATTACAATAGGCTTCTCTATGTCCTCGTTTCTGGGCTATCAACATGGGTAGCGTTTTTGTCAATATAGGGCTATAATCGTAATTCGTATTTGAACATGCTAACGTATGCGTTTATATACCACGACACAGTTACTTCATGATTACTGCTGCTTTGTGAAGTGAGATGAAAACTAAGTCGATGAGCTTATCAACTTAATCTGCCAGTCAGTTTACATCGGTTGTAAAAGTGCACCCAATATGTGAGCAGGTTTGGTCCTGGATCATACGCAACTCGTATATGGAAAAAAACAAAAATTGCATAATTGATATACAGACCGTTTCAAAAATAATTGCACAAAACAGCTAAGCAATTTTCAAATGACATTTTCGTGTTAAAGTCCTACATCAATTTTGATAAACGATATACCATATAAAATCTTGTGTTCCATAGATTATTTTGGCATATATTTCGTTTTCATGTGTGGTCAGCTGTGGTCAGTAGGCCTCATGAAAAGAAATTGAGCGTTTTCTTTGATGCAGTATTTCAACATGAAGACGACATGTCAGCTTCATCATGACACACGGTTTTTAGGATTGGCTGAATGTACAGAAAGATACATTGCTAATAAGTTTTACCGAAAAATGTTGCTAAAAAATCTCACAAGATTTTCTCATTGATGAAGATGCTCAATTTCAATAGCCTTTGTACCACACTCACTCACTCACTGACCGTTTTACGTCCTTGGTTCCACCAGTTTTGAGGGTTGGACGGTATTCCATGCCGACTCCAATGTTGAGGATGGATAGCGCTCCTCCATGCACCACGATCCTGTGCAGTTCGACGATCGAGCCGCAGGTCGCGGAGGTCCTTGTCCACATTGTGAATCCATCTTTTCCTCTGGCCTCCTCGGATGTTCGGATCAGGCACTTCAAAGGTCATAATTTTCTTTGGCCATAGCCAGTTAGGCATCCGCTCCAAGTGTCCGAACCATCGAAGGCGACTTGACCTTAGAACGCTTTTAAGGTTTGTGATGCCTAGGGCATGCCTTAGCTCAGCCATCGATTTCCGCTCACTTAACTTCGTGGAGCAGATCCATCGGATCATCGCATTCTCATTTCTTTCCAGTCGGCTCACATCATCAGTCTTTATAGCCCACGTTTCTGAGGCGTAAAGCAGCACACTTCGGACACAGGCTTGGTAAACATATCCTCTTCGCCGGAGGGAGATGCCACGATTGGTGAGCACTGGAAGCAACTCACGGAATGTTTTCCAAGCCGACTTGACTCTCGTGGTTGTCGCACCAAAACATCCTCCTGTTTGATCTATCATGTCGCCAAGGTAGCAGAATCATGTCACAGCTTCCAATTCGTCTTCGCCGATGTTGATGGTAAATGGCAGGTCTGGTAATGGAGTCACATTACCTTCGCATCTTTTACACTTGAAATTTTGAGCATTTCGAAGGGAGGGGAGATCTGTGCAACGGTGGTGAATCCAACGGTCACAGTGCGTGCATAGGATCGAGTTTCTCCCAACTCCTTTCATGCAAACTCCACATGGATACTTGGCCTTGTCAACTTGATGCTCCACGTGGTTGGGATTGCTGATCATCGTTTTTGACTTGTCGATGTTAACCTTTAGACCTTTCGCTTCCAAATTTGACTTCCAACACTGGAAACGAAGCTTTAATGCTTCGAGCGAGTCAGCCATGATCACAAGGTCATCTGCATAAAGCAGCTCCCAGGGACAACCATGACGGAAATCCGCAGAGATAGCCTCCATAACTATAACGAATAGAACGGGGCTTAGCACAGACCCTTGATGGAGACCAACCTCGACGTTGAACGCTTCACTGTACCTTGATCCGATGTTAACTTTCGACCTTGTTTCCTTATACATCCCTTTAACTACTTGAATAACCCATTCCTCAATCTTCAATTTTCTCATAGCCCACCATACGACTTCACGGGGTACACGATCAAACGCTTTTTCTAAGTCAATGAATGCAAAGTAAAGGTCTTTCTTTTTGCTGTTGAATCTTTCGTGTAGTTGACGGACAAGAAAAATTGCATCTGTTGTACTTTTGCCTGGCATAAAACCGAATTGCATGGAATCAATCGCAATTTGTTCTCTGATGAACCTTTCAAGAACACGTTCAGCTATTTTAAGAACTTGGTCGAGCATCTTCAGACCTCGATAATTTCCACAATCGAGAGAGTCTCCTTTACCTTTGAAGCAGTTCACTATGCAGGACAGATTCCATTCTTGTGGTACTTGGGATTCTCTCACGATTGAATTCATAAGATTTGTGACTGCACGAACAGCTTCATGACCAGCAGCTTGCAACATTTCCACGACAACGCCTGATGGACCTGCTGCCTTGCTTTTCTTCATTTCTCGAATGGCTGAGTCTACCATTTCTTCAGTGATTAATGGAGGTGGACCTTGCACTGGTTGAGGTACTTCGAGCGTCCGCGAATCCCATTGAAACTCTATGTTCAGAAGACGCTGATAATGTCTCTTCCAGGTCTCAAGGCTTTCAAACTCACTGCATGTAAGTCTTCCCTCTTCATTTCTCACATAGCATTCACGAGTGACATCACGTGACTCACACTTCAGCTTCTTTGCCAGCTTAAAGATGTAATTCTTGCCATCCTTCCTCTCAAGCTCAGCGATTTTCGCTGCTTCTGCCGCTTTCTTAGCGTGGTACACTGCCGACTTTGCTTTTCTCTTTGTTTCTACGTAATGCTCTTTGTCCGACATGCTACCACTCTTCTTCCATTTCTTCCATCCCTGGCGCTTCTGCTTTATGGCGGCCGCAACATCAT
This sequence comes from Prostheceraeus crozeri, assembly GCA_907163375.1. Lineage (NCBI taxonomy): Eukaryota > Metazoa > Platyhelminthes > Polycladida > Euryleptidae > Prostheceraeus > Prostheceraeus crozeri. The sequence continues at coordinate 120,898 of CAJQUW010008085.1, read as the reverse complement.
CGTTCCACCACCATGTTTCACGAGGTTTTCGCACACCTCCTTTTGTCCAACCACAAACGGAATCTGTAGCAGTTAGAAGGGCGCCCTTCAAGTTCTCCCAGTCCTCATTGATTCCTCGGTCCTCAGATGTACTGGCAAGGGTGTCGGCAAAAGCCTGCTTAAATGCACTCTGCATCGTGGGGTCCCGTAATTTCCAAATCTTTTGCTTTTGGGGGAACCTGCGGGGTCGTATCCTGTCACTCCTTATGGCTAGGGTGCATGTTAGTAGCTTGTGCTGTGATACACACTCTTCGTTATTGATGACTTGTATATTCTGAACGAGGCGGAGATCATTGCGCCTAAGAAGGAAGAAATCAATTTGAGAATCATGCAGACCAGATTTGTATGTTACCAGTTTACTATCAGACTTTGTGTAGAAGGTGTTAGCTATTGCAAGATTCGCCGCAATGCACATATCCAGTAATCTGACTCCATCCTGGTTTCGTGTTCCATAACCCTTCCCACCATGATTATTCTCAAAACCATCCTGAGATTGACCAACGTGACCATTAAAGTCACCAGCTACCATATGAAAAGTTATGTCAAGCACTTTTATTTGGCAAAGCGTTTAGGTTATGTCTGGTCAATTGTGGTCAGCAGACTTAAAAGCATGAATGTTTGGTCAATTCGTTCACCGACACCTACAGACGAAACTGCGCAATACAGAAAATTAAGATTATCACCATTGAATCAGGCTCGTGTTAAGCTTTCAGATGATAGAATTTTTTTCGAATTCGGACATCAATTTGTGCAATGTCATTCAATTTACACTTCTACCTAATTTTACGCCACTTTCGCGTTAACATGTTCAACAACGGTCAACTGCACACAACTTAACCACTTCTGCTGTATAAACGCTGGTGCTTTCGAGTTTGGGTTTAAAATATTGCTGGTGTTATCAGCTCCAAGAATATCTAAGTTTTATCAAAATCGGCCCATCCGTTCACTGACAAACTTCAAATTTGTATTATTCCCATAGTCAGCCATTGCGTGAGTCATCATTTCTTTCACTTGAGGTCAGAAGAAATTCGAATCTCGGATCAGACAAGGGCTTCTTGTCTTGTCTCTGCACATGTTCACAGCAAACAATAGTATTTCCTTCACGCCGTAGGATCATGAACCATACTCGGTAATGAAATGGAGCAGCTCATCAATAATGAAAAAGAGAATGAGTGACACGTGGGCCAACATGATATTGATATCTGAATCGTGAAAGTAGCAAAGCAGACAATCACTAATTACTTCATTTGATTAGGTAAACCACACCACTATGTTCAATTTGATGAGAAAATACAGACCGTTTCAAAAATAATTGCACAAAAGAGCTAAGCAATTTTCAAATGACATTTTCGTGTTGAAGTCCTGGATCAATTTTGATAAACGATATACCATATGAAACCTCATAGATTATCTCATAGAAATCTCATAGATTATTTTGGTAGGTATCTCGTTTTCATGTGTGGTCAGTAGGCCTTGAAAATAAATTGAGCGTTTTCTTTGATGCAGGATTTCAACATGAAGACGACAGAATTTTTTTGTGAAAGTTGGTAGATACCATGAACTATGTCAGCTTCATCATGACCCACAGTTTTTAGGATTGGCTGAATGTACAGAAAGATACAATACTAAAATGTTTTACCAAAAAATTATTGCTAAAAAATCTCACAAGATTTTCTCATTGATGAAGATGCTCAATTTCAATAACCTTTGTACGAGGGGCGTAACAAAAATTCGTGACGTTTGATTACTGTGGTTTTAATTCGACTTTTTTCTTTGATCATTGATCGTTGTCATGTTGCATCAATCATGTGCATTGCCTGTGAGGTATTGTCAGTTGATCGGAAACCTATAGAGATACGAACTGAAGCCGGTAACTTGTGAAGCAATTTTACTTTTGTCAGCATGACGGATTTCATAAATCGTAACTGGAGATCTTGTCTGCTCTTTCTCTCCAAGGAACGGGAAACACCAACCCGATCAGCTGAGCGTCTAAAAACAGTCTTCCAGTCACTGCTCCTGCAAGAGCGACCATCAAGCAAATGTTCCCAGAGGAACATAAGTCATTGGAAGACGGTGATCGCTGTGGCCATCCATCCAGTCAAGCCAGCGAAGAAAATGAAGATTTGGTTTGGCAGCTGATCCAGTCTGACAGACGCACAACATTTGATGAACTGGAGGAAAAGTCTGGCCTGCTGTCGCGTGGGACTCTTCAGCGTATCTTCCATGACCGCCTTGAGTTGTCCAAGGTTTTGGCTCGTTGGGTGCCAAAAGGCTGCTGACTGCAGAACAGAAAGGCGCTCGGGTCACCAACTCCTCTGTTGTTCTTGGTCTTCTGGAAGACCACGACGAAGGGTTTTGGAGGAGATTCATCACGGTTGATGGAACTCCGCTGCCAAACTTCATGCAATAACAGACGAAAAGGAAAATGAATGCAATGATGCAATGGATAATGCGATGTGAGCACACACCGGATCACGCCAAGACAACATCTTCTACAGGCAAGTTCCAGGTGGCAGTCTTTTGGGATTGCGAAGATGTGATTCATGTTGACTACTGCCCTTCTCGTCACACAATCAACCCCGAATACCACACAGTAGCCCCTCACAGATCGTGCGCAAGCTTTTGCAGTAAAAAAGACAGGAAAAGATTTCGCGACGTCCTTCATGTCTGCAGCATAACGCAGGTGACCAAGGAGCGAAAACGATGACCACAATCAGGCAGCTGAAGTGGCAGCTGTTTCCTCGCCCACTGTATTCCACCGACTTGACCTCTAGTGACTTTCATCTTTTCGGTCCGATGAAGCAGGCAATCGGGGATATTCGATTCAATGGTGGAAGAGATAAAGAGAGCACCGAAAGTTTCATTCGGGAAATTTCCGCAAAATTGGCTTGAAGAAGGAATGAAAAAACTTGAGAAGAGATGGGACAAGTGTATTGAAATTTTAGGTTACCGGATCGAAAAAAGAGTTTTGATATGCCTTTAATTCTGTCAATAAATATTTGCACAAATGGAAGTTAAATGCTTTTCTTGTGAAAAGCAATTATCAGAACTATAAGAAATAATATTTAGATATGCACTTGCGCCAAAATGGATGTCTATAGATAGGAGAGACAAACGTCACGAACTTTTGGTACGCCCCTCGTACCATGTGAAAGGTTATGTCAAGCACTTTAATTTGGCAAAGCGTTTAGGTTATGTCTGGTCAATTGTGGTCAGCAGACTTAAAAGCATGAATGTTTGGTCAATTCGTTCACCGACACCTACAGACGAAACTGCGCAATACAGAAAATTAAGATTATCACCATTGAATCAGGCTCGTGTTAAGCTTTCAGATGATAGAATTTTTTTCGAATTCGGACATCAATTTGTGCAATGTCATTCAATTTACACTTCTACCTAATTTTACGCCACTTTCGCGTTAACATGTTCAACAACGGTCAACTGCACACAACTTAACCACTTCTGCTGTATAAACGCTGGTGCTTTCGAGTTTGGGTTTAAAATATTGCTGGTGTTATCAGCGCCAAGGATATGTAAGCTTTATCAAAATCGGCCCATCCGTTCACTGACAAACTTCAAATTTGTATTATTCCCATAGTCAGCCATTGCGTGAGTCATCATTTCTTTCACTTGAGGTCAGAAGAAATTCGAATCTCGGATCAGACAAGGGCTTCTTGTCTTGTCTCTGCACCTGTTCACAGCAAACAATAGTATTTCCTTCACGCCGTAGGATCATGAACCATACTCGGTAATGAAATGGAGCAGCTCATCAATAATGAAAAAGAGAATGAGTGACACGTGGGCCAACATGATATTGATATCTGAATCGTGAAAGTAGCAAAGCAGACAATCACTAATTACTTCATTTGATTAGGCAAACCACACCACTATGTTTCCTGAACCAAGTGTCTCAGCTGACCAAGCAAATAAGTTTGTTGATCTGTTGTCAGCATGCGATTAAATTTGATGAGAATATACAGAAGATATAAGAATTGTTTATGCGGTGCAACGATTTAGGAAATTGACTGTACATAAGATATAAGATATAATCATACCATTTTTGTTCTTTAAGTCTGTCGAAAGAATGCCCCTTCAAAAATCTGACATAATAATAATCATAATCTATTTGCTGGAAATCACAGAGTTATTACAAGAGATTGATACAGTGAAAATGTCGGCAAATGAAATCCCTTTAACGGCTAGCGAGATACACAGAAAAAGAGGTTTCAAACTAAAATGTGCAAGTGACTGAATAGTTAGCAAATGTCTTTATGTTGAAAATAAGAAGTAATTGAAGATTTAAAGTCACTCACAGCTTCTAGACCACACATTTTCGACAAAATTGTAGCCAATAAACTTCTAACTTTAAGTTTTGATTTATAAATTGAAGCGATAAAACTGCAACTTTCGCTACGAAAACGAGCATGGTACGAAATAACAAGATACAACACAACACGAAACGGGATCGTGTTTGTGTCACGAACAGAGATCTCCAGTTGAGTCTTTTGCAAGTGTTGCAAGTGCGAGTGAGGATTGAGAGATCGTTTCGTGCATATCATCGTTTTCGTGTAAAGATCATTTCGAGCTTGTGAAAAGAATTACTCAGACAAGTTTCGTGTGAATCGTCATTGCTGTTTATGATATTTCTTGCGGAAAGTAAACTCCAAATGAACGTCAATATACTCGAAAAATGCCTTATTTCAGTGTTAGCACTATGACACTATTGCTGTGTCATTCTCAGGCGAAAGTGATTACATAAACTTTAACATTTGAATTACATATGGAAATATCTACAATAAAAATGGACACGTGTTTCAAGAAAAGATCCAACTAGATAATTAAGAATAAAAACATTTTTGATTAAACAACAAGGTCCATGATTACGTACGTTTTCCGATTCTGTGATGAAAATTTGATTTACATATGCGCACGTATACGTATATCTAAACTCCTGTTGAAACTTTCAGTTCTGATAGACAATGCAGTCACTTAGCGTTGTCTCTTCTTCCAATATAGTTCTTTTGTTAAAACTTTTTTATTCCAAGCGATTCTTTCCATTCAGCAAGCACTCAGAGCGCATATTAATGGTTAGCTGTTCACAAGAGCTGTTGCATGCTTAAAATTGTGTGAAAAAGCCCTCCCGCCGCTGTAAAATAGTGGGTTGAGTAAAGAGACAAGACACTTGGCTAAAGGGTGTCAAGACCATCAAAGAGCATCCATGATTAAGAGACCACCTAAAGAAATCATTTGTCACTAGAACATATATGACACAAGTGGAATTTCTCTCGCCTATACCTCAGAAAAGGGTCATTTATGAAGAAAGTCTTCTTTACACAGCCTCATGAAGGACAGGACCACCCTGTTTGTGGTGCAAACCACAGTGTCCCAATCTTTTCCTTCCTTCTGCACGATCTTTAAGTCCTCCCTCCCTTTTTTTGAACCTTAGAGGCTACGCCCGCGGGAAGGAGTTGCCCATCCCGTCAGTATCCGATATGATCCGCAACGACCCTGTTCGAGGAGCTGCACTCGTTAAGCATCTTCATCACAGATGAACAAAGCTTTTGTCAATTCATCACTCACTATTAAGTTTTGGCTGAAGTCTTAGTACTTTTAGAACCGACTCGATTTTATGGGCGGGTTAGATAATGGAGCTGACTGATAATGTGACCTATTCCTGATCGATTTAACTGTCTCTCGATATTTCACGTCTGGCGCATAATGCATGCCATTTCGTGATGAAACATATTTTTCATCTTTCAATGCCTCTGTCTCAAAGCAGAAAATTTCAAAATCTTACCTTAGAAAATGGAGCAGAGAGTAGATTAGTTTTCGTCATGCTTGCATTTAAAAGATCGTAACCGATCTCTTGATAAATTTCCATGTACGATATGTATACTTCAATGTCGGCATTTTTCCGTTGTGAAAGGGTTTCGTAGATAAGTGACAAAGCTCTGAAATATGAAAAATCCACATTACCGAGCGCACATGGGGAGTAATGATAACAAACCACATCTTGAATAAAAGTCATGATTCAAAAAAATTGACTCTCCCTGCATCAGTTTTGTAATAAATGTTCGATGTTGGCTATATTCAGATTGAATATGTATGGCTGAGAGACTGTTCAGGCAATCGCATTTTGCGCACCGACACATTACCCACAACCATAGGCCTCTGTCTTATCAAAGCTAACGATAAGATCTTTATTCTATCTTCGCTTATTCTATTATTCTTTATCATCAAGGTCTTTGTTCTATGTCTTTGAACTACAATCAAGTGATCACGTGTAATGATTTAAAATTGTTGGCCATACCCAAAGTAGATTATAATTTCAATGAAACTTAATTCAGTCTGCCTCACGGCCTAATGGGTATAGTGTGTTTTCTCTATACCCATTAGGCCGTGAGGCAGACTGAATTAAGTTTCATTGAAATTATAATCACGTGTAAATTTATAGTTTTGACTAAGCGTGACAAGGCTTAAAAGACGTTTTATCCCATGGAGTTAATAAACATGCGATTGTCAGCATATGGAGCAGGTAACTACCAACTCTACCGCCAGTTGAACGATAAGTGCAGGTTTGAAATTCAGACGTGCTTGGAATACTGGGTCGATAAATCAAGATCCTCGACACCTAACATCCGGAACGTTGCTCGTGATATTAACGGCAAAAGTATTGAAGAATCTCTTTCGAGTAACACTGATTAATTGCGAGATCGCAACGATAACTAATGTTATGTTGTAAACGAAAGTTTGGTCAGTGTCATCAATCCCAAATCACTAAATGACTACACACAGACAATGATTGAACCACATGATATGCTGGCCTACCTAGATAGACTTTCGTTTTCCAAGGCTACAGGATCTGATGGAATCTCGAACAGATTTTACAGGTTGGCAGTGCCCTTTGTGTGTGAACCTATTTGCCACATCATAAACAGCTCTGTTCTTCTACTGGAAGTTACTTCATTTCTTGAGATGAGTACCGTTTCCAAGAAGTATCCCATTGAAATAAATCGACTGAAACCCATAACTGAGACTCATTATAATGTTCCTGCCAACACCTTAGAAACTCATAGGGTAAAATCGGGTAATATCGACAGTTGAACCACTTTTCCAAAATGATCCAGGCGTGCAGTAAATTGCACCAATAAGTCGTTAACTCTCAAAGATACAGTAGAAGCTGGGTGGAGCACTTCTGATTGCATCATCCTCACAGATATCGAAGCGTGGCGTGAGTTGCCGAATTCAATAATACATTGCCCCGATCAGTGCAGCTTAGTCAACTCCTCTACGCGCCATTTGATTGCATGTGTTTGCTTATTCCATTGCATCGAGGTATGCAATTTCCCTGAATAGTAATGACTTCATCAAAATCTTTAGCTGTTTTAATACTATCACATGAAGTCGATGCAGAAATGTCGGGTAATATCAACATCACTGTCGATAGGTACCAAACAGCATTTTTTCAACAAGATACTGACTAAATAGCCAATATTTCACCATTATTGTTTACTGTCTCGTAGAATATCGCCTTCGCAAGATTTGAATGCATCCCTATATGAATTATTATATCTATTTAGCCCATGTGTGGAAAATGTCGGGTAACATCGACAGTCTAAACCACGGTTGCAATTTTTGGTATTGATATGAACTGTGATATCCAAAAAATCTCTTCTTACTCGAATCTATTTTCCCATCGATTTAATTTCTGATTTTGGGTGAAAAGCAAGGTGTGCAGCCTACCATTATACTCGCATAATATCGACACATTTCAGGGCATTATCGGCTGTAACCTAAAGAAGCGTCAAAAAAGTCCAAGTAAATGTTCGTATACTGAAGGCATTATATATTATATGAAATAAAATTTAACATGTCTTTTTCCCTTTGATTTTCTGAGAATGCGGAACTTCATCACTCTCCGCTGCGTTAAAAATGTGCGCAATTCTTCTTCGTCTCTGACGAAGATGGACTATCCTATCTAGGCTGCTTTCAGGATGAGAAATTTCAACAAATAAGACAATCAAAGAAGCAACAAATGTGCATAATTTCGTTTCATATTATGTGTAATCTATTTACTTTATTTTACTTGGCCTTTTTTGCCGCCTCATCTTGGGACTGTCGATATTACTGGACAAAGTGTCGATATTATGCGTATGTCATTTTAGCTTACTCACGTTCCTTTTCCACCTAGAATCATTAATCAAACCGGTGAATCAATTGATTCGAGTGAGACGAGATTACTTGGATATCACAGTTCATATCAAAACCAAGAAATACAGCCGTGAGATACTGAAAACCATTTTACTTTCGATAATAGACGATGTTACCCTACTTTCAAGGATATGCGTGTTTTCACATGTAAACTTTTTCCCAATGTCAATTTTGAAATCCCTGTAAGTATAAATAGTAATCCCTATTAATTCCCTCAAACGCATCGCGTAAACTGGACGATATTGTCGAATAGCTATGTTTCATTTTTTAAAGGCCTTCGATCGTGCTGGTCATGCTGTTATTATATCCACAGTGCAAAGCTAATGTCAGTCAGGTCGGCTTCCTGCTGCTACTGGTAACATGTATCCAGTACTACCTGTTCATGGTCGGGTGGTCAGCGACTAAACTGGCTCCCCCACATGGCATCAGCCTGTGAGGAGGGTGATTGGACACCCAGCAGGACTAAAAACAAGACCTGTCAAATGGAGGTTGAACTCGTTAGACCGAGACGGCGCCTATCCCATCTTCCCTTTCTTCTTCATTTCTTTCTTTTTTACTTCTTTATTTATTTATTAGAGTTCTGGGCATGACGTTAAACTCCATCCCCCTTGTCAAGCGGAGAGGTAGTACTTTACCCCAGGTCTGGGTCCGATGGCACCGGATACGTCCCGCTGGTAGAAATGGTCCCCACTCTTGACTTGGGTGCCAGGCAAAATTGACATTGGAAAAAAGTTTACATGTGAAAACACGCATATCCTTCAAAGTAAAGTAAAATCGTGTATTATCGAAAGTAAAGTGGTTTTCGGTCTCTGACGGCTGTATTTCTTGGTTTTGATATGAACTGTGATATCCAAGTAATCTCGTCTCACTCGAATCAATTGATTCATCGGTTTGATTAATGATTCTAGGTGGAAAAGGAACGTGAGTAAGCTAAAATGACATACGCATAATATCGACACTTTGTCCAGTAATAACGACAGTCCCAAGATGAGGCGGCAAAAAAGGCCTAGTAAAATAAACTATATATGTGCCAGGCATTCGCCAGTCCTCGGCTATTGGATAGGGGATGGCCTATAGTACCTATATAGGATAGCTGCGAATAATCTGCTTCGGCAAAGAATAAGCAGTCTGCTAACAAAGGGTTGCTCATGGCTCTCAACCTAAACAGCGCATGGGAAAAGAGATGGATTCTGAAATAGAACCCTCGCCAACCCGCAGGCCTAGCGTGGTGAGTACGACAACAACCTCCATGAAAGTATCCGCAAATCAACGGTCCTCAGTCCGCAGCGGCTCTGGAGTACACAACTGAGGCAGCGGGAGGGCTAACGAAAGAGCAGAGGTTGCTAAGAATCACTGGCTTAAGTCAGGCTGCTATTAGAACATGAACATTTGCACATACAATGCAAAATCATTGTCTACGGACGATCGTTTTACCGATCTGGAGGAGGAGATCAGCAGGATCAACTGGACAATCATCGGGTTAAGTGAAGTCCGCAGGAAAGGCACTGGATGCCTCACTCAACGATCCTCAGGCCACACATTTTACTACTCAGGATCCAACGAATGTCAACGAGGGGTGGAATTCTTAGTCAACAAAGAACATAGCCAATAATGTAACAAGTTTTAGAGGCATTTCGGACAGAGTAGCTGAATTGACGATACACATCAACAAGCGATACAACCTAACATGCAGAAGCATATCTACCCACCAGCAACTAGTCAGATGAAGATGTAGAAAAGGTATATGAAGATATCGATGGCATTATATTACCAGAAGCAGGTCGCATTAGAAGGTTGTGATGGGAGATTTCAACGCCAAAGTCGGTTCGGGCGAGCCCCGGGAATCATCCACCGGAAATTTTGGTTTGGGCTACAGGAATGCTAGAGGAGACATGCTGGTTGATTTTGCAGTGCGACATAACTTCAAGATCCTCAACACGTTCTTCAAGAAGCGCGACAACGTCGCTGGACCTGGATATCTCCAAATGCAGAAGCAAAGAATGAGATCGATTATATAATTTCAAATAAGATGGATATCTTCTCACACGTTTCAGTCATTAATAAATTGAACACAGGAAGCGACCACAGGATGTTACGAGGCAAGATTAGGATAAATACTAGATTTGAAAGAGCAAGGATGGTCTCCCAACCGGCAACAGTCAATGAAAATGAGTTTCAGCACCAGAAAACTGAATTCCAGGTGAAACTCCGTAGCAGTTTCTCCGCCCTGGCCTCCATACAAGAAGGGAACTTGGATGAAAATGAGAATGATATTATCACGATCATCCCCGATGCTGTCATAGCTACCGCAGGCCAGCACGAGTAGAAGAAGTTTGATAAACTGTCATTGGTTACCAAACATCTGAAAAACAATAGAAGGGAGATGAAGAGAAACGGCTCCACAAGAGAAAACATCGAATATGTAGAGACCTGTAAAACTCTCAGACAGAAAATGGCGGACGATATCAAAAGTTTCAATGAGAAACAAATCTTGGAGGCAATCGAAAACTATAAAAGCCTCAAGCAAGAACGACGGGGCCAGTGACTAGGGGAAAGTCAAGTCAGTTTATTAGAAGAGGATCGGACGCTCATCTATAACAACGACCGTATTATAGAACGATGCGTCGAATTCTACGAAGATCTTTGCAAGTCAAGACAATTGCCTCTCGACTCGGCACGAAAAATTTTAAATGGACCACCGCAAAGTCCTACTTGCGCTGCTACTATCTCGGCAGCCCTAAAATCAGAAGTTAAAGAGCATCCATCAAGAAGCTAAAATGCACCAAAGCACCGGGGGAAGACAATATCTCGGCCAGCATTCTCCAGGATGGTGGAGAAGTGATAATAGAAATCCAATGAATTCTACAATGAATGCTTAAAACAACGTCTGAGTTCCAAAATCTTTGAAGAATGCAGTAATCATACTACTATACAAGAAGGGCATCAGAACTGACATCAGAAAATACAGGCCAATTAGCTTACTACCCATCATATACAAGGTATTTTCTAGTGTACTTCTACACCGAATGATCGGTACACTCGACTTCCATCAACCAAGAGAACAAGCAGGTTTCAGGTCAGGGTTTTCTACCACTGACCATCTTCAAGTCATCAACCAATTGCAAGAGAAGGCGACGGAATACAACATTCCCCTCTGTTTCGCGTTTTTCGACTACGAGAAAGCCTTCGACAGCATCGAGTTTGGACCCCTATTCACAGCATTGATTAATCACGGAGTTGAAGATGCTTACCTTTACATTCTGAAAAACCTCTACGACGAAGCAACTGCCTCTGAACGACTCCACACTTACAGCAGAAAGTTCAACCTAGGTCGAGGTGCCAGACAAGGTGATATATGTCCCCCAGGCTCTTCACCTCATGTCTGCAAGATGCAATAGTCGATAAGATCAACTGGGAGGGCAAAGGTATCAATATCGATGGAGAGTTTCTGTCCCACCTCATATTCGCTGACGACATAGTCCTAATTGCCAGTTCCACAGAGGAGTTGCAAACGATGCTTCGGGATATCCACGACAATAGCCAGCCAGTCGGACTAAAGATGAATATTGCCAAGACGAAGATCATGTGTAACAATTCCGTACGGAACATCGACGTCATTATCGATGGAAAGAAGATCGAAGAAGTCAACAAATATGTATACCTTGGCCAGATGCAGACTAAAGATCACAACCAGTTGATGGAATTGCAGCGAATGATCACTCTTGGGTGGAATGCCTTCCGGAAGCTTGGCAATATCATGCGAGATAAGAAAGTTCCCATGAAATTTAAGAGAAAGGCGTTCAACGATTGTATTCTTCCTACTATGACATACGGCAGCGAAACATGGTCGCTAAATGATACACAATTGGAGAAGCTCGTCATAACTCAACGGAAAACGGAAAACCCAACGCATAATGATGGGTATTACACTTCGTGACAGGAAGAGAGCCAGTTGGATCCGTCAGCAGACAGGGGTCACGGACATCATCCAGTGTATTCGGGAAAGCAAACATCGATGGGAAGGACATGTGGCGCGACAAAATGACAACCGATGGACAACACGGGCAACAGAATGGACTCCGTACAACTGCAAAAGATCACGTGGACGACCAAAATCAAGATGGCGCGACGATTTGAAACGCAGCATCGGACGCACATGGAGCCGCATGGCTAAAGACAAAGTTTTGTGGACGCTGAAAAGAGAGGGGTTCCTCCTAAGGGAGAGAGAAATACCCTGATGATCATGATGATGATGATGCAAAGCAAATTTGGATGACATAAAGCCATCATTAACTTTTTAAAGTGCTTTCTGTCAAGCAGAGGCCAACGCGTGGTTTCAACTCAAGGAGATCCGACTGACTGGAGATAGGTGACAAGTGGTGTGCCTCAAGGATCAGCTCTTGGGCCGTTGTTATTTGCTCTTTTCGTCAAGGACTTTCCTATTCTCTCCGCCAACTCTAAATTACTTGCGTATTCTGATGACTTCAGCATTATTCATTTTGTTGACTCATTTATGTTGGTTCAATTTTTTATTTTGTTGTGATAATTGCGATACCCTGCCATCAGATATCGATCGTTTCGTGACATGGGCTGCTGTCAAAGAGCTAACCATAAATGCCGAAAAGTGCAAGACTATTACCATCAGCCGATCCAACATCTCCTCGTCTACCGTCACTATTGACAAAGCCCTAATCAGTGAAGTCTCGGATGCCAAGCTCCCTGGGATTGTTTTTCAATTTAATACCAAGTGGACTCTTCAGACTGACATGACATTCTGGTTAAATCACTGTGGTCTTCCGGGGCTCCAACGCACATCATTTGGAAAGCATACATTTCCTATATTTTCTCCGTCCTCATCCACTGCTGGCCGAAACCTGTGACCTCCCAGCTTTCGCCATGGCCAAGATACTGAGCATAGAGAAGACAGCTTGCAATTGGACCAACATTTCGTTCTCCCCGGCATCAGTGCATCAACGTCTTGAAAACATTTGTGTGAAATTCTTAAAAAAAGTCGCTCATAATTCTGTCTCCCATCCTCTCGTACCCCTTTTCACGTTCCGCAAACCCCTTGATTCTCTAAGACATGCCCGTGGACTCTTGCCACCTCGTCAAATTCGCTAATCTTATTATAACAATACTATTGTTCGCTTCTCTTCGCTGATCTGATTATTGTCTTCTCTCTGTATAGTTTGAAAACTTCTATTGTAACCAGTGTTTTTGAGCGAGCGGCATTTTTTCAAGTTTTTGATGAGCGGATGAGCGAGCGAAAAAAATATTCCGTGATCGAAAATTGAGCGAGCGAGCGGTGATTTTTTGTCGTGAGCGAGCGGCTGAGCGAGCCATTTTTAGAAAAAACAAAAAGATCAAATAATCAAAAGAGCGAAATATTTGAAAAGTCATTCAAAAATGCTTTATATAATAAATAAACTTTTTATAGTACATGCATGTATGTACAGACATCATGTCAGAGGACATTTTTCTCTTCTGTCTCCTCAATTATTTCTATTTGGAATGCTTAACGAGTTGAGTGTACTGGGAAATCTACTTATCTGAGAACGACAAGATTGATCTACATGTCAAACTTCCGCATACAGTCCGTTTCATAAACAGTTAGAAATTAGCTAAAACAAAACATTTTATAGTAAACAGTGAGTTTTCTAACTATAATTGAATGAATTTGTTTCCTATATCATATTAATTTTTTTTTGTTATTTGTTGACCCAATAAGGGCCAAATCGTTAAAAGCGACTAGACGGCCAGTCTTTTATACAATTGAGTTGCACTGGCATGGAGCATTGTCATCCATGAGGATCCAATCAGATGATGGATCACCTAAACTGTATGCGAAAGGATAAGCATGTTCTTGGATCACTCGAACGTAGCGCTCGGAGCTCATGTTTTCCCTCATATGCAGTGAACTGCGACCATCATTCCAAGATGGCTCCCCAGATGAGCAATTTCCTGCAATCGTCCTGACTCCTCGATGTAAAAAACAGGAATGTTTTTCGATTATTGTGTTTCATACCCAGGGCATTTGAACGGTCATATTTTCCCCGTTCGTTAGCCTTTCAGATCCGTTCGTTCGTTCACCGCTCAAATGACCTATCACCCCGTTCCGTTCGTTCATGGCATAAAACACCCGTTCAATCGTTCCTTCTAAGTCAAAACAAGATTCAATTTTGATGGACCCTATGTAGTGCTGTCGTTTCTAGCCAACCTTGGTTTTTTCAGAGAAATGTGGAAGCTGGCGATGCAGGATGTTCTCCCATCTGACATCGCGAAATCATACAAGCCAGTGTTGCCACTCCACCTAATAAGATTATTATTGCCAGTTGACAAATATAGTGCCAAAATATGTTCTTGGGAAAGCGTCTACAAGTACATGAGCAGTCAGAAGAAGTGATGAATTATAGGAAAATAATTGTATGTTGGATACACGAACTACGGTACCCGATACTTACAACCAAGGTCCGAGGTAAGCTCTTATAATTTCCGGCTGGATGACTTCGTTCTGTGCCACCAGCTAGCGTGGATTGCGAGCATGCCTTCAACGTCGCTGGGACCTTTGCTTCGAAATTCAGAAATCGCATCAGCGATCGCACCTTGAATGACATGTGCATTTTGCAATGGCATTTCAAACAGACATTCATGCAAGTATAACGTCGCTAGAGTTTTGGTTAGCAAACCTACACGCACTATTATTTTGTTGTTCTTCAAATCACCTCCCTTGATCATGTAAACAGTGTTGAAATGAAATGAACAAGAGAATTTTGTACAAGTGTACATGACACGTGAAAGCTTATTTTTTATAAATGTCTCATCTCGCATAATGTGAACGTGCCTTACATGAGGTGCTTCGACATTACAAAAAAATGATTTAGAAATTACAATATTACAATTAATTATCAGTTTTTATTTCAGTCGGTACACCTATTTAATCAATACTAACGTAAACAAAGACAAAATCGTAGACAGAAACCGCAATCTGCAGGAATCGAAATTTAACAGTGTTTTATCAATCCCGAGATATCCCGGGATTGAGAAAAGTTTCGGGATCGTAATCCCGGGATTGATATTTTGCTTCGGGATTGTACACCCTAGTCATTATTCATCAACACGTAAGGGGAAACAGGAGTGAACATAATGCATGCGATGTAGGTCGTGAGGCACTCCGAAGATGATACACCCTCTCCATGTCTATTTCATATATTTCCAAATGAATTTCAGACATTTCAAGATGGATTTCAGATTTCTCCAATTGAATTTCAGATATCTTTCAGAAGCTCAACTTTGAAGATATCTGAAATCCATTTGGAAATGTCTGAAATTCATTTGGAAAGATCTGAAATTGTTTTTGAAATATCTGAAATAAAAATGGAAAAGGTGTAGTGTAAAGGTATCTATATATAGAGGTCAATCATGACTGTACGTAGTGATGTGGTACAAACTCAGACACTAGCGATCAAGTATTGTAAATAACAGGTCTTGTTTCGCTATTAGAATAACTCGTGTCATTCTTTTCATAGACATATTTAATTATCTCAAAAACATGTAGATCAAATCATAATATCGCCATTGTTTTGAATCTGGAAAATATTGCCAACCATGATGAACTATCTGATTATTATTGCATATTGCCACAAATTATGAATATACTGCCAGGCAATAATTATTGCCACGAGTGCTAACACTGATACAAGCTACCCTATCGGAAATTTCGTTGTCGGTATTGTCCCACAATGACAATGCGAAACATATGTTGACGTCAAACGTTGCACGTCACCCACGCCCTTTGTATCAAACCCAATCAAACTAGAGAATATCAAAATCGATAGAGAAAGTCATAATCCTTTTGTCTTGATGATCAGCCTACAACACGCTTTAGCAGCATCACGCGGCACTAATTTGCTGTAGGTGACGATGGGTCGATGTTCACCCATCTGACACTCGCTTACACAGTGCTTGGAACTTGCCAGCTAGCATAGGCCTAGGTCTAGCCTTCAGAAATAGTGACTGAAGAATGCGATGTGACTAAATTCGATAGTGACTAGATTCAATTGCATAATGAGCTTAGGCTACATACATTATGCCCAAGTCATGTATGCCGCCATAAATCTCCTCTTGCATATCCACTGACCGGATATGGATTCGCAGATTAAGCTATTATTGTAAATGTCCGTGTCCGCAGGCGAATACCCGCTTCCCGCAAAAATCGAGATGGTCGCATCCTACCCCAGTTTATTACTTTACTTGATACAAAAGCAACATAATACATGCTTTTTTAAAAAAGTAAAGGTCACATTGACACTCACAGTGGAAGTAGACCTACCTCATCACAGCTTTTGAATTCAAACTGTTCAATGCTTTGGGACCAAGTGATGAATTTAATGATAATTTAGTGCGCATCATGACAAATTTGGTTACTTCATGGAAAGACGAGAAACTTTTTAAGTTCTGCCTCTTCAGTTTTCACCACTGCTAGACCGCATTGATGGTGAATAAGTAGATAACTAGTAGAATAAGCACATGCATTTTCGGAACATTAAATCAATAACATGAGATGGAAGCATTGTGTAATAGCAAGTCTCTTGTCATTTTATTCACGAAATTTCAGTGAACTGAAGTCTTGATGCTTAAACAAGCAATTTCGAAGAGCATCAATATATTTTTCTTTTATCGAAATTTCCGAGGTTTCACTAAACCACGAAAGCCCAATGGGTTACCGGTGACCCAAGCCCAAATTGGCACTTGAATATTTTCAAATCTCAAAATACTACTTCGTTGAAGTCAGAATGTGTAAATAAGCAATTTTGGAAAGTATCAAGGATTTTCTACCATTATTTCTTATACTGGGTTTCCGGGGATAAATTACCGCTCAATCACGTTCAATCAAGCAAAAAAGCTGTTCGTTCCGATCACCGTTCATCGGGTTCTCAGACATGCCGCTCGATATTTCGTTCATCAGAAAAATGAAAAAAGTACCGTTCAATCGTTCGTTCAAATGCCCTGTTCATACCTCTGCTAATGTGACACGTTGAGGACCCTCAATGTCATCTGTGGGACATGCCAATCTTCGCTGTACCCTCTCTGGCTATCATGTGACAATGAAGAGAGCATGCTACACACATCGGTGCGGTTTGGACCTGCAAGCGATTGTGGAAGCAGTCTCTCCACCCCACGCGTGTGAAGTTCGCGGAACCACCTAAGGGGACCACTTTTACCTTAAAAATTGAATTTCTCGATAACGACTGCGAATTTGTGGAATCTGATTAGGGGCTGAAATCGATAAAGTAAACATCAGCAAGTAAAATAAAGAAGAATCATGCTGTAATAAAAAATGGCTCCGTTGGGTAGTTTCGCTAACTTCACACATGTACATGTACATGAAAATGCTGCGATACTACCGTTTTTATCTGCATTGTTGTGAAAAATGAAGTGTATATTTGTGATCGCGGTAGAGACACGGATGACAAAATAAAATTGATTTGCTGCGCCTATCAGCGAACTTAGAAGTTGGCTCTGCTAACTTTACAACGGAACCACTTTTATGTGTAAACTTGAATTTCTCAGTAACGACTGCGAATTTGTGGAATCTGAGCCCAGATTCGTGATCAGGAGGCTGATCTTCATAATGAAGAAGCTGCTTCGAATAGGATCTCGCTGTACTACATAATGGTTCTGGTGTGGTTATGCCAACTTTACACACGCCACAAGTAAGTAGCGGGAATTGACTTTGTGCCGAGTGGTCAAACAAAGAGACGAAAGATTCATCGTGCGATCTGTACTGCGGAAGTGGGAAGCTTGAGTGGATAGACAGCTGCCAGATGAATAATCCCTATCTGACCAACGACTTCATCTAGCGTTGATCGACGCGATAGGGAAGAGAATGATTATGGGCGAACTAACTGTTCCCTGGGAAGAGAGCATTAAGGATGCCCATGAAAGGAAAACTGCGAAATATGAAGACCTTGCCGAATGGAAGCAAGATTTGAAATGTGAGCTCAAGCCTTCTGAGAGTAGGATGCCACGATTTCGTTGCTCTGTCGGTGAGGAAATTACTTGTTAAAGCCGGTGTTTAAGTGCAAAGATTACGATGAAGAAGTTGAGTGCAAAGGTGTAAGAAGGAAGGACCTGGGCGCAACGCGCTGCTGCGGACCGACTATCTTGACAGATACTGAGCTTAGTGGGCCGAAATCTCAGTGACGGCTGGCACCGATGTCTCAGGTCCTTTTGGGTGCAGCATTGGCAGTTTCGCATAGTCCAACAATTTCGTTTATCAAGCGATCTTATTTATAACAGATTTTTAACACTTATTGACTACTCAGTACTCAGTCAGTCATAAGTCACGTATGTTATCTTTAGTCACTTTTCGGAAAAATCTATTATTTTGTCACGATTTCATATAAGTTCATTTTCAATTGTCAGCGCATTACATAGTTTCTTAACGCACCTTGCAAATTTTGTCCAAGCATTGCGCCAAGAATTGTATATACTGATCCATGTGATCAGCATGTAGGATTAAGTTTAGATTATTGCCCATTTCTATACGTATATAAAAAGAATTGTGGTCATATTCATCAAAATATCTTGTTTCAACTCATTTTGTGCAATAGCTAATATAAGACATTGGCATGATGGTCTACATTGTTTCATCGAGTATTTCAAATTTCAACAATAATGAAATGATGAATTTCTCTTTAACGCTTATAAAAGGTGTTTATTTGATTAAAAGCATGGAATTAGCTCTGAGCATAAAAAAAATTTGTAGAATTAAGGAGGGAATTATCGAGAAATGAGCGAGCGAGCGGCAATTTTCGATGACTTTGAGCGGTGAGCGAGCGACAGGGCGATTATGAGAAAATGAGCGATGAGCGAGCGAAAGCGAAATTTATTTCGATCCGCTCAAAAACACTGATTGCAACCTAGTACCGCTCTGTATAAAACAATAAAGTTGATTATTATTATTATGTAATACATCGCGCTGTGTGGTCGCTGGTGGTGTCTTCTCTCGTCTGTTATTCGATTTCTGGAAGTCCTTAACTATGTCATGAGCATCATTTTTCGTCGAAGTTGATATCCTCGTTATCCTCGTCGTGTCATTATTTGTTTGGCGATCTAAGTTCCGCTTCTCTTTGCGTCGTCATTCCATTATCTACTACTCATCCATCTTGTGTTGAGTCAAGTACGATTGTTGGAGTGATCCGGTCATGAAAAAATAACGTGCTTCAAAGTCATTTAACATTAGCATGCTTTCTGATTAATTTATGTGATTTCAGTATCCGAAAGCTGTGCAACTGCGTTCGTGTCGTGGTGTCGTGATAAAAGGGCTAGATTGCGTCTACATCCGACTGTGTTCGAGTCCCCTGTGTCTTCATTTTTTGTCTGTCCCTCTTTCTCATCAAAACACCACCCACCCACCAACGTTAACATTGCAAACGTTCAAACATACAAGCGCAATCATATAAGCTGACAAGTTCCACATACCAAGAGGGATCCAACAAATCAAAATCCATACTACCGATACACATCAGACAGGCCATCAAACAAAGAAACAACATCCGCAGTGTAGACCCAGAAGATCCACAACTCAAAACACCCAACACATAAATCGCAAATCAATAAGTATAAGAAAAGCATACGGTTCAGAAAAATTTCTTCCGGCTGGCCCCACACCAAAAGCACAAGCAAACTATGGCGAACAAAACACACTAAACGACAAGGGTAGAAAACCAATCAAATAGTTCACGACCAACTTCTTCAACAAACCTCTTCACAACAACCGGGACATCGCGAACGCCCTTAACAAGCACTTCACTACACCCACGCCTCATAAAACACGAAAGGAAAACATAAAAATCGACAGACACACACTCAGTCTCACTACCACCTACACAAAATTTACGCCTGACCAAAAAGAATTCTCTCAGACTCCACAAACAACAATTCTCTTGAGCCATATGAAATCAGCATAAAACGCCTCAACCACCTCATCTCCATAGCCATTCAATACTTAACTGACACATACAGACTCTCACTTAACATAAGCCAGATTCCCATCATATGGAAAACAGCCATCATCACACCAATGCCAAAACTCAACAAAGACACTTTACACCACTTTACATCTTTACACCTCTTACTGACCCACTGTTCTCACTTCTTGCTAAAACATTGGAAACGATCATTCTCACAATCATCACAATTGTTCCTTGGCTGACTTCTCAAAACGGATAAAAAAAGAACACTCCACAACCTCCGCACTTCATCAAATCAACAACACCATCGCCACTGGCTTTAAAAGCAAAAAGCCACCTTTTCGCACAACCACAACATTGCTGGACATGACAAAAGCTATCGACACAATCCACATACACAAACTCATCTACAAAATCATAGCCTCATCAGTGTACATGTACTTAAGGCTCTTGTAGTTCGGCTTTCTTGCATTCATTCATGATCGAAGATGCAATTTCCCGACGATTTCCTCGAAATGTGTCAACGATAGAATATGCTTTCTACCTGGAGTTAGGCCAATCGGAGTAGGAGAGGTTTAACGTCGAATTGTGGGCAAGGCTGTGATATCAGCTTTCGTAACTGGCCTCCGACATCGGTTGACATATTTCATACGCACTGTACCCACCATACCCAATATTGGTGAAAAACTTAACAAGTTTGATCATGTTATTGATCATCAATTTATTCCTGCCATAACAGATAGCCATTTCTGTTCAAATGAAGGGCGCTTACTGTTATCACTGCCAGTCAATAAAGGAGGTCTGGCGATACCAATATTTTCCAGATCAGCTGAAAATGAGTACACGAACTCTCGAACAATTAGTTCCCACCTAGTAGATAAAATCAAAGAACAATGCAGTCACGGATCAATAAATTCATTTTTTACAAAGGAAGCAAACAACGAAATTAGTAAGCTGAAAGATACGAGAAACAAAGAGTTGTACGACCAGCTTTCAAGTAATTCATGTTTCAGCTCTTGAATTGAGTGTGATGAGAGGTGCATCAAGTTGACTCACTATCCTTCCTTTGAAATCGGAAGATTTTACATTGAATAAAAGGGAATTTTTTGACGCAATCAACATTCGATATAAATGGAAGCCAAAGTTCCTGCCGTCAAGCTGTGCATGTGGGAAGCCACTTGATGTTGATCATGCGATGTCATGTTTGAAAGGCGGCTTCATTCACCAACGACATGATAACGTAAGGGATCTTTTCGGTTATCTAATGAAAGACATTTTCAATGATGTTCAGATAGAGCCTCATCTACAACCTTTGACTGGCGAAGTTTTGAATAAGAGTGCGAATATTGCAGACGATGTCTGTGTAGATGTGAGTGCACGCAGCTTTTGGATCAAAGGTCAACGTGCATTTTTTGACGTGAGGGCTTTCAACCCCTTTGCGAAATGTCATTTGAGCCAAAAGCTGAAAACCGCATTCCAAAACAATGAATCGGAGAAGAAGCGACAGTATAACCGTCGAATAATTGAAGTAGAACACGGTTCCTTTATACCACTTGTCTTTACTCCTTACGGTGGATGTGGAAGGGAGACCAACAAAGTGACTTGCATTCTAGCTGAACATCTAGCAGAAAAGAGAACTATCGATCTGGGCAAAGTCACTCAATGGATCCGAGCAAAGATCTCCTTCCACCTTGTGAAATCTGCGGTGCTATGCCCTCGAGGGTCTCGTGGGAAAAACTCACATTCCGATCTTGATAATGTTGAGATTTGGAATGCTGTTGGTAATTTGAGCTAACTTACATAACTTCTATTTGTAATGATAATCTTTTGTATATTACTTTTTATATGGTTATGGCTTGAAGATGTTTGTCGAAAATAAAACATTCTCCTTTCACAAAAAAATATGTCGTGGTCTAAAGATTTTATAAATGTTTTATACTTTTTATAAGTCTCATGATCATGTTTGTAATATTAATTTTCATCAGCGGTTGTGTCTGACGGTTTTGTCTTGAGGCTTGCTCCGACGGTACAGCGTTTTTTCTCAAATTACCCGGGTAACAGTTGCCGTATACAGAAGATTTTCGTATCATTTGTTGCACCGTCTCCTGACCGTTGGCATCGTGCAAATTATTATTGAATTGTCTTCGATTCGCTTCGAATTTTTGGCATCAACTTAGAATATTACTTCGGCGAAGTGATCTCTTTGTTCTGATATTGCATTTGGGATTTATTCTCCCCTTGTTCGCGCTGATATCGGTCGACGTCATCACTTCTCCCATCTCGCCTCCATCCACAATCTGAATTCAGTCCAGCTGCTACAACGTCTTCCGTAATCTCAAATTCATCACTGCAGTCAGTTTCCCGCGTTAGTATTGCCCAAAACTTTCCCTTCTCAGGGAAAAGATTGCTGCGATAAATTGTGACCTTACTCCACGTCCTCTTCTAGCACAATAGTAAATGTCTGAAAGGCGAAGCTCTCGATCTGGCACTCAAAACGCATCTTTGATGGAAGAAATCTGATTACTGTTTTCCGAATTTGAATCACGAATTAGCGCCAAAATTGATGACTTGACGTCAAGAATTGATCAGATAGAATCGAACTTTGATGGTCTACGACGCAATCAAGCTAAAATTGACATCAATATCAAACATATGAAAGATGTAATCACCTCTCAACAATTGTACATAGAAAAGCAAGAGAACAGTATCAAAGCCACTAATTTGATAGCACATTGAATTCCGGAGTCTGATTTATTAACGGATGATTCTGTTTTGTTGAGTGAGGACATTACAAAGCTTCATTATATTTGCAATAAAATTGATTCAGATTTTAACAATGCTGATATAGTCACTACGTCTCGAATTGGTCGTCATGATGAAAACAAAGTAAGACCATTGAAGATAATTTTTGCTAACCGCGAAGCTAAGAATTGCGTTTTATTTAACCGAAAGCGTACCCGTGCAGATGCATCACTCTCTTCACAAAATATTTTCTTTGTCAAAGTTTTACAGCGGAAAGAGGAAAAACGATTAAGAGACGTTTGCAAGGAGTTGAGATCCTCGAATTCAGATGGTAGTAAAATTTTCATCAAATCAGGAAGATTGTTCAGAGATGGTAAAGTTCTAGATCGTATTGATATTTCTAAACAACTATTTTGACAAATTGGCGCAGTTGGCGTGGATTCATTAGCTCAGAAGTATGTTTCGTATATTAATCGCTATTACTTTGAAACGTCTCATTCCCTTTCAACTTCATTAATAGATTTAGCAAAATGCAGTCGCAAAGTTCAAGATAAATGTTCCGATGCTTTCAAAATTGGATTATTCAACGCTCGCTTCGTGTGTTCTTTTGAAAAATGCTCCGAAATTTCCCTGTTCCTGACTGAGACTTGTAGTGGGGGTGATAACTCTAAAACCGTGCAAATTGAGGGTAGAGGGCCAGATTTTTGCCTATATCTTAATTTTCATCCTGTGAACAATTCCTGATACTCCCATTCTTCATTGCCGAAAATTCTGTAGAGCTACAGCAATGCTCCACGGTACCTCTATCACCTTCACATTAAGTTTCATCAAAATCCAAACAGTGCCCTGCCCTACAGAGAATTTATAGGCTAAAAATTACAAAAATTACACCTTTTCATGATAATACTCCATAGGGTGCTACAACGCAACAAGCAAGAGACAGCAATGACCTGATACACAACTCATGCAATCATCTTAATTTTCCATCATCTCTCGAATTTCACGTCATTTTCTCCGCAACATGACTTCACATTGTAAAGAAAAACATTAGTGACTCCGCTTCAATTGCAACCAAAATCTGTCCACACCTTTTCATGATAATACTCCATAGGGTGCTACAACGTAACACGCAACAGACAGCAATGACCTGTGAAACAACTCATGAAATCCTTGAATGTTTCCAGCAATATGCGAATTGTACGACATTTTCTTTGCAACACAACTTCACAACGTCGGCAAAACATAAATGATTCTGCTTCACTTGCAACCAAAGTAGGTCCACACCTTCTCATGATTATTCTTAGGAGCACGCCCGTTGTCTACATTCATATACCGGAGCGCGACCGATGACGAAAATTGGACGCTCGAAAACACCTGTAGTCTGAATTCATGCACTCACGCACTCTACTCCGGTTGTCTATATTCTTGCCTTGGACACCTAATTTCAGACATCGGGCGTGTTCAGGCGCACAAATGTATACCTTCCGTGTGCTCCGGCGTATGAATTTAGACATCGGATGCGCTCAGTTGTGTGAATTCTGACCTCGAGCGGGTGTACTTGTGCGTGCTCGGTCGCATGATCTAGACCTCTATCACCTTCACATTAAGTTTCATCAAAATCCAAACAGTGCCCTGTCCTACAGAGAATTCATAGGCTAAAAATTACAGCTTACGCAACTGATTTTCAAATTTTCAAAAACACAGCTAGTCACAACTACTGTTCCTCGTTGCAGACAATTCCGTAGAGCTACACCAACGTTCTATGGCATCTCACTCACATTTGCGTCAATTTTCATCAAAATCCATGCAGTGCTTTGTCCTACAGGGCCTACACAAGATGACCGCTTCAATCGAATTTCAAATTTTCAAAAACAAAGGTAGTCACAACTCCCATTCTTCATTGCCGAAAATTCTGTAGAGCTCACAAAACAACCTTTTCGATAGAGTTAAAACTCATTGCACTAATTTCAGAATGCTCGCTTTCTGTTAAGTATTTGGTTACTTTATAGCCACTTCAGCTGCCAAGAAGGCCATATAGCACCTCAATTGACTTCCACAGGAAATCTCTTGTAGACAAAGACAGCTTCATCTTAGCATAAATTCACAGATCAACTGTTCATATGTTATTGCATATGTGATAGGTATACCATAGCATTCTTCAAATTCCCGAAGGAGAAATCGCAATCTGCCCGAGTGTAGCGAGGGCAGATTCTATTTTTCCTGAGGGAATTTGAGCAAGAATGCTATGGTATACCTGTTATATATCATGATCCGATATCTGGACTATTTCTACGAAGAAAGTTCTCAGGGAAAGTTCTACGGGAAGGGATGGTTCTTTGATTATATTTCATGGTATATTTGATAGATGTCTATTCGGATCATGATATACGGCTCGTATATCATTGGAAAACTAGGAAAACTTTTCAAATTCAAAGCCGTCGGATATCGTCAAAGTTAACATATCCATGTAGTTTCGAAAACCATAGAGTTGCTGTTGAGACTCTTGGGTTTAAAATCATACATCGCATATAAAATTTGGTTGGATTTTCACTGATCTACAGCACTTTAAAACCAGGGCCATTTAATTTGACTCACCCTGTATTTCGCTAAATCATTCATTCAAAAGCAGTAGAATCATTTAAGATTTACAAAAGATGCGATTTCCTTTCGGTAAATCACTGCATAGAACATTGGAAAAATCGTTATTGACATCTTGAGTGTCTATTTATGGACAAGCTCGCTCACTTCATCATTAGTGTGATTAAGTCAATGTAAGTTAGGGATGGAATTAAATTTTGAATTATATCGTTATATTTTTGGAATTGGAGATCATTCAAAAGCTGCAGCGAAAACTAACGAAAATCAGCTAAGAACTGATATGCAACTAATATCCTAAACTACTGAAGGAACGACATGAGCCATGGAGCCGAAGAGGGACTGTGTTGCATTCACATGGTCTATGAAATCGCATTATTTCCCCGAAAAAAGAAATGCAACACGTTCTTTAAGTAACAGCTGAAATGACGTTGCACCAAAAGCTTTAGCAATACCGATACAATTGAGAGATAGTCCATTTTAACCTTGAGGATTTCCACAGTCTTCCAGGCTATTGGTGATAATAAAAACTACGAGTTATGAGGATCTCATTTAACCAATTGATTCACACGTGTGTGTAAGCAATATAGCTACCTGGGTGCCAAACCGCGATTATCGAAACGATCCGCCTTTCCCTCGATTGTATACGTTTTCCCACTCGCTGTTTGTCCATATGCAAATATAGTTCCATTAAAACCATTTAACGTACCTGAAGAATAGATAATACAACCTTCCATCACAAACAAATTTCTCGTGAATACATTCAATAGAAAAATCAAGCGACATGCAGCTACAGAAAATCGAACGCTAACGGTAAAAGATTTCGGTCAAAAAAGCATAATGATCATTTGATGTTACAATTTAATGAACAATTTCACAAATTCAAATCGTCGACAACATTCAGAATGATTTCTCTAATAACTTAAAATACCAAGCTGCTGCTTCTGATCTTTAAAGCGAAGCGACATCACGTGCGAGCAAATGCATACTGCTGTCATAGTGTGAAGTGATGACCATTTCAATACCGCTGGGGTCGGGTGTCAATTCAAATCAGTAGACTGAAATTGATCCATTACAATAGAAGGCATAATGTCAGTTTTAATATCAAGGAAAGTTGTACATGCGGTTTACCTCGTTTCAGTACTGTATAAAGTTCATCAATCAATCATACTTTTGGTTAGCATGTAGACGTTGTCCTGCGGTGAATTGTACACTGTGTTGATTCAAAAGAACAGCATTATGCATGTATCGGCATTAACAAAACGAAACAAGATTTATCACAGCGTATTCTCGATATTTGACCTTCGTCACCACATTTCCTCGCCATGCATGGAAACGATCTTTAGCAACGTGAGGAAACTGTTACATTTATATATGCACTGAAGGATGCAAAATTTCTAAACGTGAAGTTTGTAACAAACCTTCACGTAACACAGGCAAAGAAAGCGACTGTGGTTAAGCAATCTGAAGCAATCTGAGCAGTCTACCGGAAAGCGAGGCGGCCTGCAGTCAGTGAGGGCTATATAAGTCAGAAAGCAGTTTTCTCTTTACTGTGATCCACAGGCATCACAAGAATGCCTCATTGATACAGGAGCTGAGGTCAGCGCTCACCCTGTTAATGGTTTGGGTACTCGATCTGGTTGCATCGGCCACCATTTACATGCAACTAATGGTGCAAAGATTCGCAGTTTCGGCTACCTCACTTTGAGTCACACGATTTCGATTCGGACTTTATCATCGCCGACGTCGACTGCATCTCCTCGGAGCGAATTCCTTCAGCTGTCACGATTTCTTGGTGAAAATCATAGGCAAACAGCTGATTGACGCCTTCATGCTTTCAAAAAAGTCAATGTCTGACGGAATGTTCATAGCGCATGTGTTGCCCCAATCCCCCCCCCCCAATTTCCCGTATCTGTCTCCTCTGATGTCCTGTCAGAATTGAGCCCACATCACCCAACCAAAGTATTCAAGCAAATTAAAAAAATGATCTAAAATTTTCAAACTAAGTGTAACTTAGTCAAAGTTTCACTCTTCCGTGGCAGCTCCGCATGCGATCCTTAAAACTGAAGTCAAATTTCGCGGATATTACGGAGCTCTGACGGAGTTTCGTCGCACTTTCACATCAGGTCCGTAAAAACCAAGAAAATTGCCAGACAATTTCTCGCTCTGGTTGCAAGCTTTCCTGCTCTCCATTTGTCTCTGCACGTTTTACCACTGTAAATGCAACATTATGCACATGTTTAACCTGATTGAAAGCTTCGCTGCGAAAGAAGAGAAGTAGCAAGCGCGCGTGCCATCCAGGCCAACAGATTTCGGTGATTTTGTGACGGTGTGGGCTCATTGTCACCACGCCGAATGCAAGACCACTTTCCGCCAGCATCAACAAGCACCGAGCGACTTTCTGCCAAATTTGGAGATTACATCCGGACGCCTTGCAGGAGATAGTGACCTGAACGCGCGAAAATCCCACCATTAACCTTCTTCCATCACATTTGTTATTTTTACTGTCACCATGGCAGCCATGGGTCCCTGATCTCTTGGTTGAACATGATCCAGTGGCTCAACTGTCAAGTTTAGATCAACTACATCATATTCAATAACCTAAGACCCTACTAGAGCAAGATGGTCACCGTTGGCAATTTCCACGGGCCCTCTTCGTCGACCTCTTTCAACTCCGCTTAATTCTCATGCAAAAATACCCATGCCTGCCACTGCCACTGTGGATGGAAGTGAGTCACGGATAAGGGAGAGTGATGACGATTAAGATGACAGCAACACCCCACCTATGTCTCTCCCCGTCTTCGCCGCGATAGTGATGGTCAAATTACCTCAAAGAGAGGGAGATGGATTTGGACCAACAAAAGGTCAGAGTCACCGTAGTGCCTTACATGTTTGATGTGCATGCTGATTAATCGGTGTTGGTTGCTTTTGATGTGCTATGTATTGATCTATATTTTCTCTCGTGTAGTGTGTTGTATCCTTTCTGTTTTAGTTTTTTCCCTGCGCCGGGGAGGGTGCGGGGTGAAGTGATTGCTCGCATTGGCTGTTGCTCATAAGGGCTGGTGATGTAGAGCCAAATCCTGAACCGGAGTGTAGAATGTAGGAAGGGAACCAACCCGTAGTGTGCAGAAGATGTGGAGAGAAATTCCACAAGCGATGTGAAGAATTGAGAAGAAGTGAAGCTGATCGGCATAAGAAGTAGAAGCAAAAAAGGGTAAGTGGACGTAAGAACTGCGATGAAGAGGAAATGAACAAAGGCGAAGCGACTGGAAGTAGAATACATAATCGAGTCAGTGAAGAAAGAAAGAACCGAAGATGATATCAATAGAGATGGAAGTGAACGAACAATGGTGAGGAGGGTTGCGGACAATCCTAATCCCAATACTAATCTGTGTTCTGAATGTGGGAAGGCATGCAAAAAATGCACTAGCCCTGTGAAGTGTGTCAGTTGCAAGACCATATTTCACAAGCAGTGCACTGGACTGAATCGAGCTGAGGCTGATATGATTTGTAAAGATGGAGGATGGAAGTGTGTTAGGTGCCATAGCTTAATTGGGGACTGATAAGAAAGGAATAACAGGGAGGATCAGAATAGGAACCATACTCAGGTGGGAATACAAAGAAATGAAACCCCGGTTGAGCAAGGGTTTTACGGCTGAAGAGGAGGTAAGACCTACTGAATAATTTTGCAAAACGTGCATGAAACGTTGCAGACGTGGGACAGAACTCATCATGTATGAAGAGTGTGATTTGATTTTTCGCAAAAGATGCGTAGGGTTGAGTAGAAGAGAAGCAGACCATATAGCAGAACACGGAGGCTGGAGATGCCTGGATTGTAGAGACGACAGAAGGAGAGACAAACAATGAAGGAGAAAATTAATAAGATAATAATAATAATAATTAATAAGATAAACCGTTAGTATGTCGCACAGTATCAAGATCTTGAGAGAGAGAGAGAGAGCTATGATGATGAAAGTGAGGAGAAGAAATGCAAGGTTTGTCGGGCGTATCTTCGTAGAGGAACCCGACCGGCTACCTGTGCAAATTGCAAGTCGCGGTTTCACAAAAAATGTACCGGAGAGAATAGATACAGAGCAGATGCAGTGGGAGCAAGTGGAGAATGGTGGTACAAAGAATGCAAGGATGGAGCTATGGAAAATATTCCCGGTGGAGAAAACCAAAACGAATGGAATACAAGAGCGAGAGAAGTAAGAGCTGGAGCCAAATGCAGAATATGCAGAGGGAAACTAAAAGTCTACCAGGTGATGATCAGATGTATGAGATGCAAAGGATGGTACCACAATAAATGCAGTGGAGCATCGAGGGTGCAAATAGAGGGAGAAGTGCAAAGAGGAGAATGGAGATGCAGAGGATGCGATGAAGAATTGCAAACAGAAGAAGCGTTGGGGAATATCTGATCAGGCAGGGAAAGAAAACCGGAAAGATTGGAAAAAGATGGAGAAAAAGGAACTCAGGATCTTACAATGGAATGCGGATATAGTAACTGGGAAGAAGTTGGACGAGTTTTTGAAAAAGTGGAAGGTGGATATAGCGGTCATCCAAGAGACCAAGTAGAGTAGACATGCGCCTACTCCGGTCATACATGGTCTCGCTGTTTGAAAAGACAGAGTAAGGCTGAGAAGGGGAGAAGAGATGAAAGGAGGAGGATTATTATCCTTAATAAGGCGTGAAATCCATTCCGCAAACTCAGATAGTGGAAAGGAGGAGCAACAGAAGAATTAAGTGTGACGGTAGATGGAAACAAAGAAGACCGGATTACCATCACGAATGTGTACCGACCGCCTATACGAAGAATTCAGGGCGAGGACGAAAGAACAAGTACAAAAGTAAGACAATGGTTGAAAAAGAGGAAAAATGAGTTGATCCTGGGGGATTTTAATCTCCATAGCAAAAGATGGGGCAGCGATGAGGATCAAATCAGAGGAGATAAGGAAGAGGCAGAAGAACTAGTCATCTGTTGTAGTGAGAATGTTTATTCCATCCTCAACAACGGAAACAAGACCTGCACAGATAGAAGAACGGGGAGACTAAGCGTTCCGGATGTTTCCTGGGCATCCACAGAGATCAATAGTAATTGCTCCTGGATGGTCGTGGACAAGATGGTCTCCGACCATAAACACATCATCATTAACGTAAAAATGGAATGAGAAGGCCGGAGAGAAGGGAAAGTCCTCTCATGGACTTGGAAATGGGCTCAATGGGACAAATACAATGACGAGATGGAGAACAAAGCGTTGAACTGGAAGAGATCGGAACGCTGAGCTCCAGAGTACAGATCCTCAGGAGTTGATGGTCAAGACTGCAAAGTTGTGTATACCAATGACGAAGGTGTCAGCCAGAAACCGCCCCTTTTGGGATGAAGAACTGACAGACCTGCAAAGGGAAAGAGACAATATAAGAAAAGAAAATGGTGATGTGAGATGCTGGTCACAAAAGAACCAAGAATTACAGACGAAGGTGCTGGATAAGAAGGAGTTTTGGAGAAATTGCGTGGAGGAAATGATAGAAGGATAGGAGAAGAAAGCATGGAAAACAATCAAGACGCTCAGTACAGGCAATAAGGGCGAGACGCCAAATGAAATCTTGAATGTGAATTGGGAGAGAAGCAATAATGGATAAGCAGAAGGCACAGTGTTTCATGGATGCATACGCAGAAGTCAGCAACGTGAAGATCGAGAAAGAAGATAGAAAGAAGAAAGTCAAGATCAGAAAGACTTGCCAACTATGAGATCGAAGAGGAAGAATTCGAAAGAGACCTCACTGTGGAAGAGATGAAAGTGACACTAGATCAAATGAGTGAAAAGAAAAAAGGAGGAGGTGAAGTAGTAGAAACGGCCATGTCAAAGAGATTGGGAAAGGAAGCCAAGCAGAGATGGCTAAACATCTACAACAAAAGCTGGCTAGAGGGAAAATGTGTAGGAAAATGGAAGAAGGAAATCATTGGCCCATTCTGAAGGGTGGTAAAGAACCAAAAGAACGGAGCAGTTGTAGACCGATAAGCCTCATCTCTGTATGTGTGAAACGTATGGAGAGGATGGTGGTAAACCGGCTGTATTACTGGATGGAAAGGAGTAAAGTGATAAATGGATGGCACACAGACTTCCAGAAGTGAAGAAGTACGAGAGAGCAAGTAGTGAGAATGGTGCAGACATTGAAGATGGATTCGAGAAAACAGGTGGCACAACAAGACCATGGTGCGTCACCCTGGATTGCTCGGAAGCTTATGGCAGAGTATGGAAGATTCGGATGATTGAGAGAATGATGGATGAGAAGGTACCTGGACCCATTGTAAGATTGATTACCAGCTTCCTAGAAGACAGGAAAGCATGGGTAAGGATAGGCAACCAGATGGGAAAGTGAAGGTGCATGAAAGAAGGCCTATCCCAAGGAGCAGCTAGTTCACCAGCAAGCCCCCTTCTGTATGCGAACGACTGAAATGATCATCAATGCGAAGAAGTCCGATACAGCGGGTTTGCTGATGATGTGGCTTTGTGGTTTGGTGGAAGATGTGTAAGGAAAATGAAGGAAGCGATGCAAGGGGCCCTAAACAACATCAATGAATGGGTGAAAGTAAACAAGATCGAGTTGAGCCCAACGAGAAGCAGAGTTGGTAAACAATCCACAACTATTTAAAAAACCCAAAAAACCCATAGGTTTTTTTAAAAAAGGTGTTTTCCCTGATTTTTTTAAAAATACATTCACCAAGTGATAGACGTACGATCAAATTTGGGACAGATGTTGATAACAGTTTAAATCCGATGTCAAATCGTAAGCTCAACGGTGTATTCTAGTTTAAGTATCAAACTACTCAGAACATGATATTTCTTCATTTACTGAAATACATGTCTTATTCTTTTAATACTACCGAGACAATTCTTTCGGTATAAGATAAGAGGACATAATTCAGGCTTAACGTCTAAATGGGTTATTAATTATGTATCCACATGAAATTGTAAATAAATTTGACGTCAATAGATTATCTAGTTTAGTATTTATTCCAATGAAAACAAATTTAGTGATACAGCTGACCGTATAATACTACGTGTATGATTTCCTCATACTAAAATCGATGATCCAAAAATGTTCATAACAAAAAGTGTGGCTGTTACAAAATTTGCCAAAAAGATATGGAAAATAGGTACTATTGCCAATAACAGGTGATTTCTCATGGATACGAATGCCTCGTAGCCGCTCCTTTAGAAATGTAATTAGACTAGAAGAGTAATTAAGACAATTAATTAAACGGTCGTTCATGTTGAAGTTCCAATCTGATGATATACATGTACAACTTGCATCTAAAAATCCTGGGCTTACAGGACTTTTAGGACGAAGCAGTTACGTTAGATTGTACATACTCATATCATTGAAAAACTTGTCCGATGATGAATGTATGTTAGCGTTTTAACAGTGATTCGACAATAAATGTGCATCGTACAAAGATGTAATTATATTCTAACAAATCTCTGAACATTTTCAGATAATGAAATCTTCGATTCGCCACCTCACCTTCCTGTTGATGTATGAATTTCGTTTTTTTCATATGTTAACATGTTGTATCTTCATGTTTATCTCGTTCATGTTTGTCCAAACTTTTTTTGGCAATAAACGACTTGTGGCTTATGACCTTTTAAAGAACAAAGACAATATACTATTTTAAATAACTCAGTCTCCTATTTAAAAAACCCACGGGTTTTTGAATGGTTTTTTTAAATATACCAACCCTGACGAGAAGTGGAAGCTCCCCAAGAGGGTGAACTTGGGGCTTGAGATCAGCGGAAAGGAGATAAAGACGAAGAAGGAAATTCTAATCTTGGGATTGGTGATTGAACAGAGTCTGACCTTTGGAGGACAGGTGGACAAAGTGATTGAGAAGATGAGAAGACGAACGAGGGTATTGTGGGCATTGGCAGGACATGACTGGGTATGGGGAATGAAAGAAATGCTGAAAGTGCACAAAGCGATGATAGAGTCATGTCTCTGGTATGCCAGTACAGTTTGGATACCCTGGCTGTTCAGTAGCAACCTGCAAAGAGCGCAGAGAATGGTATTGAAGGCAGTGACTGGGCTAACGAAGACCAGCCCAACAGAATGCTTCCATCTTGAGAAGGAAGTCACACCGGCCAGAGTAGTGGCCAAAAGGAGAGCCGTGCTCTTCTTCGAAAATGCGGCAGTGGCGAACGAGCATGATCCCAAGAAGGAGATGAGCGAGAAGTCAATGAGAAGAAGATTGAGAGCGAATAAGGGAAGAGAGTGAAAGACTGGGGCTAAACTGTAGGCAACAGGGACGATGGACACGAAGAGAACCATGGAAAAACATCAACGAGAGAGTAGGGTTACGGGACACCATGTGCGAGTCGATCAGGAAGGATGATAGTGAAGATGAGAAAAGAAGGATATATGAAGAAACAGCAAAAAGAAGAGGGCCAGAAGGAGAAGTGGAGCTCATGACTATCTTTACAGATGGATCAGTGGATAAGGGAATTGGTAATAGAGGAGCAGTGAGCGTTACGAGATGGGAAGATGTAGAAATTGTGGAAAAAAGCAGTGGGAAGATGGTGCAGTTCATTTGCTGCAGAAACGGTTGCCATTAAAAGCGCATTGGAGATTATTGAAGACCAGGCATTAAGGATTAGTTAAGAGCCAGGCACTGACCGAAAACAAAATACTATCGAAAGAGGATAGGGATTGTTGAAGAAGAATGCGACAAGTGTGGGCAGGATGAAAAGAAAGATCACTGGCTGGGGTCCGACCGAGGTAGGAAAAAAGCTACTAGGGCTAATACGTATATCAGAATATCAGAACGTTTATTTCTCAATCGAGAACACGAATACAAAATATGGCGAGATGGATGACAATATCATGAAGCAGACAACGATGGAGAAATTAGGATAGCTCTGGAAGGAGAGGACATTGACATTGCACAAACTGCATTTGAATACAGTACTATTTTATTATAGCAAGAAGTGGATGAATGATATTTAGAGGATAGGTTATAAACATTAATAAATATAAGCGGCCTGATATCACATTGTCAAGTTTTTAATTATTGAAAGTATCCCAAAGCATATTTTACATACCTATTTAGTAGGAGGTCTAATTATTAGAAGGTCCGGAACAGAATTTTATTAAAGTATAAATATTCTCGCATATTTACTGAAATCATACATATGCATCAACATCATGTATATGCATGTTGTGAGTGTTGTTGAACATGATGAAAACTTTAAGACCTAAACTTTAATGAATGTTTGTTTTCTTCTGTTGTAGGGCACTTGGGTGACGAAGATCTCGTTGGGCGATTCATTCGGAGGGATCACGGCCGCAATAATAACAACAGCGGCAACAGTAGTAGCAGTAGTAAGCACGATATTGTGATAGAAACAAATGAACGTGATGATTCGGTTCTGTCAAGGGTAATCCCAGGAAGCAATTGGACTGAAAATCCACCGACACATGACACCAGACCAAGCCTTACAGACTCCGAGTTCCATGAAGATGCCGGTGCTGGACCTAGTAGCCCACACACCACAGCAGCCCCAAGTCGAGGCGAGATGTTGGAGGAGGAGGCATGGAGCCGCACCACCAAGTGGATCTCGACGTAAGGGTGTATGCAACGCCAGCGAAAAGACGGGGCGAGCGGTCTGAGGAAGGCACCGCGCTGGTACTATCTCGAGGTATTGACGAAATCAATAATGATTTCCACTGTAGGGTTTATGTAACAGAGCTACGCACAGTGACGGCAGAAAACGAGACTAACTCACACAGAATTAGATTCATCTGCGCGCGTCTCGGTTTCCTAGAAAGGAAGGGTCATATGTAACCTTAAAATGGAAATGGCACATCTCAGAATTAGACAACTTGCCCCTTCTCGAATGGATGACTCGTGTATCGCTTCCTATTGGAAATGGCGAACTATATCAGCTGTCAGCAGAGGACACCAGAGCCAGTGAGAGATGCGTGAGTGCTGTGATATCAGTTCGCACACACCAAAACACACATCGCTGTCTTGGCGAACATTCGATTCAGTGAATGAACTATGCAGTAAGGAATGGTGAGAAGACGATGGTGAAATCATCAAGTGAACTAATTTTCGTAGGCCTGCTACTTTTTTTTAGTAATGATCGGAAGAGCCAACATTACGGAGAAAACTTGTGCGCAATGATCTGAATTCCTCGAATCTGGAGGAAATGTGGTAATCGAAGCACTTTGCTTAAACTCACATTAATCCGCAGGCGGCGCACGACTTTTTTACTTATTTGGAATTCCTTTTTGCCTACTTACTAGATTCCTCGATGCACCGTCGATTTCGTATTAATCACACTTCTAGCAAACCGAAACAGATAAACAAAATATTTAATTCTGTGCTAACTCATTTGTTCTAATTCGCCCCACCATCCAACTTAGTTTTCCAAGCTTGACATTGGCCGACACGGCTCTCCTAATCCTAGCACATCCTGCTGGAAGAGTGCTTAAAGGGGAATTCCACCCGTTTTGTAAGTTCGTTTGAAATGAAAGCTTAGGTCAACCTGATCATTAATTGCTATCTTTTTTAGAAAAAAATAGTTGACGCATGAGTCAGCATTGACTGCGCGGTGATGACTTCAATTGAAGCCATTTCACGCAAACTAATCCTGGCGAGTGATTTTTCACATTCAATTTTAGTTTCTTAGGTTATTTTTCTATTAGACAACACCCCTAAGGATAATGATTCACTTCAGTTATGTAAATTTGTGCATTTATCATTAGTGCAAGTACCTGATGACTATTTACTTAAGTTCAGCTGAATAATTAGTATCGAGATAACAATATTTTACAACAAACACACGTACGATAAAATATTCTAAATTTTCGATGGAAGGGTATATTATGATTTCAAAAGAATATCATTTCATGAAACTAAGATTGATATATCAGTTTAGAAAGTGTCGTCACGTGTGTTACATATTCATCATTTGCTATACTTATGATTAATTGATCTGAAATCTTGTACATTCGGTAAAAATTGAGCACGTAATGTAAACAAAAATCTATTGAAAACACAGCAATGTGAAAGTCATTTCAATGAAGCAAGGGCGACTGAATACCAAACAAAGGTTAATCTCCTTTTGTTTCCACAGGCACCGGAGGATTAAGGAAATCAATGATGCTTTTAGAATCATAGGAAATAGAGTCAGGTTTTGTGGACCACCTCCACTTTCCTCATCTTGCCCGATGAAGGACCAAAACTTCAAAATCACTTCCATCAACCTGAGTCACTTCACCTGGAAAACGCTTGTTGTCATAGATAACAATAACCCTATCTCCTACACGTGGTTTCCTTTTTGTACTCTCGTCCGGCTTCTCTAATGAATGCATCCCTTTCTCAAGGTATTTTCCTTATTCACTTGGCGACTTCGTATGTGACTCCGGTCATGAAGAAAGGTCACTCTGATATTGAAGATATGATCTCCTATCGCCCAATCAACAACCTTCCCGTTATTTCCAAACTCATTGAAAGGCTAGTATTCAAGCAATTGATATCTTACTTGAATTCAAATGACTTGATGAGCCCTCTTCAGTCCGCCTATCGCGAGAACCATTCAGCAGAGACTGCAATTCTGAAAATGGTGACTGACATCCTTTCATCTATGGACGCTGGTGAAGTTACACTTTCTCTGCCCTCGACATTTCCTCGGCGTTTGAGTCTAGTATCGCAATACCATCTCATCTACACTGTCTGTAAGCAGTGGCGTCCCACAAGGGTCAGTACTAGAGCCTATTCTTTTTACATTATACACTATGGACATCATTCAACTTGTACAAGGTTTTGGTCTGAAGGTTCACGTTTTCGCGGATGATATTCAGGTCTATGGATCGTGTTGTCCGACAGATATATCCAACCTTAAAACGCAAATATCGCGCTGTGTAAACGAGATCGACTCTTGGCTCAAGTCAAATAAACTGCGCCTCAACACGCAAAAGACGAAGTTGATGTGGTGTGCCACGAGACAGCGCCTCGACGTGCATCACCAGGAACCAATCCTCATCGTCGACCACTTCGTCCGCCCAGTTTCGTCCATTCGTTGTCTTGGTGTCATCATTGATTCCACTTTTTCAATCGCATCCCATGTTTCCACAACTACATCATCGTGCTTCGGAATTCTTCGACAAATTAAATCCATTCGTCGCTCTATAACGCGCTCTCTGACAATTCATCTTGCGACTTCGCTCGTCTTCCCAAGGCTTGAGTACTGCATTTCCATTCTTTGTGGTCTACCGGACTACAGAATTGCCCGCCTTTAAGCGGTGAAAAATGCCTCACCTCGCCTGGTTTTCAGTCTCCCTAGACACGGTCATATCACACCCGCATTGAAAAATTTGAGATGGCTGTCAATAAGATCCTCAGTCGATCTGCGTCTCGTCACCCTAGCATTGAAATGCACACATGGTATTGCTCCTGAATACCTCAGTGAGCTGCTTGTTCCTGTCAGCTCACCTGCACATCGCTCTCGCCTCAGATCCACTTCTACGAACCTGCTTGTTGTGCCAAGAACACGTCTAATATCGGTCGCCAATAGGCTCTTCTCCCTAAAAACCACACAAGCGTGGAACAACCTTCCGTCTTCCGTCACCTCTCAAGGAACTCTAAGGCTATTCAAAGTCGCTGCTAAAGACTCTTTTCTCACGTGAATGACTGCAGCTGCGTTTTTTAAACGTTTCGCGTTTTTTTGCAACCCATTATTGTGCAAAGGCCTTGAAGTTTTGTGAAAACACATGCCATTTATAATAAAATTCGTCATTCAAATGTCCTCGAATGAGATCCGAAGATCCGGCTCGCTATCGGAACTAGTTTTGTACAACGAGATGAGGTTATGAAATGAATTTCAATAATGCCTGGTACCACTTCTACCTCATTACATAGATTCTCCGGCTGTATACATTCATCAATTTCACTTTGTCAAATATGAAAAACCAATACATTCATCAGGCAACCTGATAGAAATCAACTGAGTTCTGTACAATCTCAGCGTTGGATCCCTTACTCATCACCCTTTGTCTAACAAGAGACTTGCCTAGCCCCCGATCCCGTCAACAACTCTCTGTGAGGTCGCGAAATTGCCACTTCACGGTGTAAGCTAGCTTGTTGGATAGTATTGAAACCACTTTCACCTTGTACTTGTTCTTGAACTCCGACGCTGGACCATCAGTGTTAATTATTTGAATTTGTCACCATTGGAAATGCTTTCTTGCAAAAGAATCAACAAGGGTATTTAGGAATACGCATCTTTGCCCTTATTTTGCGTGTCAGAAACAATCAAAAATGATTTGCATGGGCTGTCCCTGCTGTACAGGGCGGACGTGAACAAATTGATGCTGTTACGTGACTATAATGCAGACTGTATCTCAGATTGGTACTGACAGCTATACGTCATTGCGACGTCACATTGGAGAGCATGCGTCTCATGACAAGACTTGTAATTTTCGAAAGATTGTGATTGTATGTGCTTCACTCTGACGTGCTAAATCGAATCTCGAACTGAAGCTATCGTCGTTGACGACCAAGAAAGATGAATACTACCTGAATGATCTCTTCCCATTGCTTCAGAACCACCGAGTTATCATCTTGACTGAGGTCCAATTAATGACCCAATTGCACGGAGAATTGAAATCCTTGCTATCACAGAGTACGTCAGACCAAAAAGAACTACTTTGATATCTAATGTCCAAGGCGAGAAGTAGGAAGGCAAAGTTCTCGTGAAGCTTGCACTTACATTGATCAGCTGGTTGATCTTTCAGAAGAAGAGCATTTTTGGGTCTTAATGTCTTAATGTGGTGAATTTCGTAAAACCAATACCTATATTGGGGTAAGAATGCTTGAACAATTCGAAAGCCTCTCTCAGATACATCACGAGAAAATACCTCATTTGCCTCGTTTTCTCTCCATCGCGTCTGACAGTCAAGTAATCTTTCAATCCTGGGATCGCATATGACACATCTACCCTAAAGAAATTTTTGATATTTTCTTCTTCCTCGGATATACCAGAGTTGGATTTCGCCTGCAGATTACTCTCTATCCTTTGCTCAAGTTGTAGGCTTACAGATTCCGCTAGACCAAATATGGCAGCTTTCGTTTTAGATTGAGTCACCTTTAAAAATTGCAGCCAATCACAGTTATCTGATACGAGATTCGACACTCAGTGAAACTAATAGGAATCCTGTTGAAGTAAAGCAGACGTGGAGTGCTTCAAATGTAGTCATTGATCCAAGTAACCGCACGTGTAACACAAGTGACGACAAGATTTCAAAATTTGTTCAAGCTATTGATAAAAAAGGAAATTAAGATACATCCTCCTTAAGTTTAATGTATTTGTAAATCATTACACCTTGTCGAATATGTTTTCATAATCAAGATTCGCAGAATTTTAGTAACAAAAAGATGAAAGTGACTTTTTCATTTTTTGCGATGTAACACACGTGACGATTTTCGGATGAAATTTTTTAATGGTTCAAACAATATTTAAGCAATGAAACTTTACATACGTCGTGGAAACTTTCGAACTAACGTATCTGAAGTGAAAGATGCACATCTTTTCTTAAGAAATATCATTGGTGACATATTTTAGCGAAAAAACTTCTCCGAAGCGTAACACACGTAACGTGAAATGGCCCATTGGCTGATTGGCTCCTGTCGACTTCCCGCTCATAGTAGCGTAGGAGTGGAGCAATGCAAATACTAGCCATGACCTGAAGCATTCATCCAATTGAACGACGATCATGAAAGTGCCACAGTATTCTTTCTGTCTTTGGGTGCTCAACGCGGAAAAGGAAAAGGAAAGAAATTTACTTTTATCATCGAAAAACAGATATTTTAGAAAGAAATGGACGGATGCGTATGAATGCAAGAATTTCTAACCGACATCAAGCACGGATTTGCGCACATCATGTTGAAGACGTACATACAAACGATCGATGAAATCATCAGCAGTACCGGCACTTCGTTTACCGATATCTAGCCATCCAACCGACTCACAAGCTCTGGGACCAGTCTACGTCATCAAAGACGATTTTGATTGCGATCAACTCTCCGGACTACTTCGAATACTCTGACGATGATGTGGAGTGGAGGACAATTTTGAGCCGCATAATTCCAGTTTCACAAATACCTGAGAAAAGTTGTTTTCTAGTATCTGAATCAGAATTTATACAAATGATATTATTGTGGTTCTCCCTTGGACAGAGAATTAACCGAACGACAGATGATCGGTTCAGCGGTGAAAGTCAGAACATTTTGTATTCATGGCCACGACAATATATGGGAATCAGAGATTACGGCCCAATACTACTGTCACGACAAGGAATTGAGGTTGTTAAGCAGCTGTTCAATCGGAGTTTCGTGGAAGTGGTGGTCCCACACGGGTGGCGTGTGGACGATGCTGCTCCATTGTTGAAGGCTGCGAATGACCGCTCGTTGCGTCCTACCCGCTGGTGTGCTTGACGGCGTCTTTGGGGCAGTGGATGTAGCGAGTGCTGGGGAGGCGGATGAGGTAAGACCTGGAGAAAGGTGTGGTTCAGTCCGTTACAGACAGAGGTTTTGGGAAAAGGGGGTTTGGCGAGCATAGTTAACCCACCCCCTCCCTGCTGTTGGGAGGAGGTCAATGGGACCGTCCGTTGTTGGGCGGACCAATTGCCCGCTCCCAGCCGTTGGTGAGCTCCGCAGATTTGACAGGGTCAACCCGCAGGTCCCATGGTGGGAGCGTTGTGTGTGTGTGCAGAGGAGGTGTTTTGTACAGTGCTGTTGAGATTTACACAAATCAAATCAAATCACGCTTATTGAAATTCACAAAGGCGGTGAAAGTTTACAAATCCATCATAAGATAAGATAAAGATAAAAAGTACAAGTAAAAATTATGCATGGAAGCACTGCACAAAAAAGCATGAAATATTAGCGACCGTACTTAATAAAAGATTCGCTGTAACGGCGAGTTGAAGCATAGGGTGCGGTAATACTATATGGATTTCTACGACTTGTACATCTCTCTTTGAATAAAACACGCAAAGGATGATCGGTATTGACTTCCATCTGCCTGAACAAACGATTACAGAGATTATCAACAGCATTAGATAAGTCAGAATATTCACAATTGGGAAAAAACCGTGCAGCACGACTCTCAACTCTCAACAATTTACGAAAAAAATATTTTGGCAGATTACAGAAATAAGGAAAAGAAAAAGTTAATAAAGAACGAATAAAACAAACGTAACAATTAAAAATTAGTTCTTCGGAGCAATTTGCTCTCTTCAGATTGCGCAAAATGAAAATTTTACGATAACATTTAGCAGTGGTAAGTCTAACATGTTCATTCCATGAAAAATCACACGAGAATGTAACACCGAGCAATTTTACTGATTGTACTGTTTGAATAGTAAAACCACTTTCAGAGACAATTTCAGTTAAACTCAAATTCTTCTTGGTACAATAATTCATAATGCAACTTTTCGAAAAGTTTATGTTAAGACCGACAGATTGAGACCACCTCTCTACATTAGTCCATTCCAACTGCAGACGATCATGGGAGAAAGAGGTGAAAGGTGGACACAGGGGTTTATGCAAGGCCGACGCATCATTTTCCAAAGTGGTGGAACAAGAAATCAATATCTGGGGGAGCGCTATATCCGTGGTGTTGTGCATGTACACAGACAAATTGTCCGTTTTCGTCTGCCGAAAACTTTTCTAAGCCTATCGCAATCAGCAATATGAATAACATAAGGAAGCGTACAAATATAGAAAAAAATAAAGTGCGAAATTTATTGTTAAGCAACGCATTAGTTAGTAGATATGAGTGAAGTATTGGAAATAGGCTCCAGCTTTTGATCCGAAAGCGAAAGCACTCACTATTCTTACGAATGTCTTTATTCAGCTGTAATGAAATATTCTAAAGGCACAAGCTCTATTACAACTGAATAAAGACGATTATAGGAAAGGGGGTGCCTTCGCTTTCGGAACGATGAAAATTATGAATTATTTATCCCTGGTTAATTAAAGGATGGTCACAAAATTATTAAGAGATTGCAAATGCAGAGTGTCGTCGTGGAAACGAAGTGAATTGGCTCAAGACCGCTCCTCTCTGAATATCTCGAAAATATCAGCGAGCAAATTCATGTTCAGCTGTAGGCAGCGCTGCATGTATTCCCCAGACGTGCTGCACCCAAACCTGGTCCATGCCGTATCCGAGTGTTAACAGTCGTTCGCAGATTGGCCCCTGTCAGGTCGAAATTAAATCCCGGTGGGAGGGCACGATCCTCGATGCGCTCACTGGAGTCAAAGTAGGTATACGGAAGGACGCCCCTCCGCCGCAGCTGGCCTTCATCCACATTAAGAAGGTGTTGAAGCAACGTTAGGGTGACGGACAGGCTCTCCAAATAATTGTCTAGCTTAGCTAGTGAGGAAGCTAAGAACTGGTAGCTGTCTAAAAATGAAATCTTGAGAGATATTACCTCACCGTCCCGCCTCACATCCACGAGGTCTCTCGGCCAGGATCACATGAACCCTTCTTTAGTCTGTGCTGCACAGTCTATTCTCCAGAGGAGCATTTTGTTCATCCCACGCTTCAATATCATGAGGACAGCATAATTTTAACATATGGAACATCCATCCTCGCCAACATCCGCCCTCGCAGCTTGAGGTTGCATCTCGGGCATAGGGCCTGACGGGATGCACCCACAACGTGGCAGTGATCGCGCACTTTTTGAATTGCATTTCCCCTGTGAAATGGTTCTTGCATCTGCAGACCATCCAACCGATTCGAATTTTAAAAAGTGAGAAAAACGAATCCTTAACTTAGGAAAGCGAAAAAGAGCGAATCGATAATATTTGCATCAAGCATTGTAGAAAAAGTGTTATAACGACCATCAAGCCATACACTACTCCGGCCATCAAGCCATACACTACCACGAATAGTATAACCTTGTGTAGATTGCATATATTGCATGCTGGCATATGCTGCATATAAATGATAATTGGACGGAATACCTCATAAGAGGTATTTTTCTTACTTTTTGCTAAACGATTCGCAAATGCACCAGAGCATATAAATTAACTTTTTGTATTCTATTAGAAAATGATCAGACATATAACCAGCAATCGATTTCGATTGCTTCAATTTTTGACAAACAA
Source organism: Prostheceraeus crozeri (assembly GCA_907163375.1). Taxonomy (NCBI): domain Eukaryota; kingdom Metazoa; phylum Platyhelminthes; order Polycladida; family Euryleptidae; genus Prostheceraeus; species Prostheceraeus crozeri. The sequence goes on along the minus strand of CAJQUW010008085.1, from coordinate 77,161 downwards.
TGCAGATTCCAAGATTCAGGTACAATACAAAGTGTTGAAAAAATCAACAAAAAATACTGCTAGAAAATTCAGCAGAATGAAATTTCTAATGTGGCTGTGGAAAAATTCTCTAACTGCCATGCTTCCAACTAATAAATTAGTCTAGAACTTTGACCTGCGCCATCTCTGAATATTCCAAAGCACATTGATACTTTCAAGTACGTATTAGATATTAGTCTATCAATTAAAGTCGTACTAAGTGGATCATATCAGGAATAAAGGATCCTTAATTAGACTTTACATCAACATGACAGCCATTTTATACAGTGATAGAAAAGTACACAAAAGCTTTCATCTGATAATCATTGCAGTTTTCTCCGCTAATAAAATTTACTGGGATGCATTTTTGTAAAGGAAGATCATACTCATTGATAAGCCATGATATTAAAACAAAATTGATCTTTTGTAGAGTGGAACTTGTTGCGAACGTTTAAATTTAGATCTAAATGTGTCAACTTGTATACTTTCGATCAATGAGATTGATATTTCTCAATCATGTATAGTGATTAGATGATAAAATATTTCTAAAATGGAATTAGTCCGACAATGGCCGACTACCGAAGAGAGAAAATTATATCAAGTGATTTACATTCGAGTGAGCTGTTTATAGACCCTTTCCGTCAAGCTTGCAACTATAAGTAGGCCTATTCCAGAGATCATAACTGCCTCATATAGGAGACATATTGGAACTTTTTCAATACATCACTATTCTCAATCTAAATTAATGAAAAGCGACGATAAATGATAATATTGGATAAGTCTATAAAACTACTCCAAAAAAAACTATCACTATAATGATCTTCTTCTTCCTGTTCCAGCTAGTTAGCCGGGTCGGGGGCCTGTGTCATGCTTCTCCAATGTCTTCTATCGTAGGCATCTCTCTCCTCGAGTCCAAGTTTGGTCATATCTTCCTGGATATTATCGTGCCAACGCCTGCGCGGACGTCGTCTCCTTCGGGTTCCGTTCACCTCCATTCCACTCACCACTTTAACAGGATTGTCGACTTCCATCCTCATGAGGTGTCCATACCATCTCAAGCGTATTGCTCTTTTCTTTTCGCAGATGCTGGTCACTCAAAGCTCCCTTCGGATCTGTTGGCTCGTTAGTCTGTTTCTTAACGTAACACCTCTAATCCGTCTCAGCATTTTCATTTCTGTTGTCTCCAGCATCATCGTCTCCTTATTCCTCATCTTCCACACTTCCGCTCCATACATTAGCACTGGTCTCACGACTGTCTTGTAGATCTTGACTTTCAGCTTCCTTGGCATCCTCTTGTCCGCTATGACTCCGCTTATTTCTCTCCATTTATTCCACGCAGCTTTAACTCTTGCCCTCACCGCCAGCTCTGATCCTCCTGTTTCACTCAAGGTCACTCCAAGGTATTTGAAAACTTTGACTTGCTTTAGCTCTAGTCCATCCCCGTCGACAATTCTGGTTTTCCTTTGGTTTCTGCTGCATACCATAATTTCCGTTTTCTGTGTGTTTACTTTCAGTCCGTGTTTTTCCATTCCACTTTGCCACTTCAACCATTTTTCTTGCAAGTCTTCTTTTCCTTCAGCTATCACCACCAGATCATCCGCAAAGAGCAGCTCCCACGGTAGTCCTCCTCTGAATTTCGTGCTGATGGTATCCAGCACCAGTATGAAAAGGAAGAGGCTGAGTGCTGATCCCTGATGAAGTCCAACTTTGATTTCAAACGGTTCGGTGGGTCCATCCGGTGTCCTCACTACAGTCTCGGTCTTTTCATACGTCGCCTTGACCAGCCTGACCAGCCTTTCTGGAATCCTTCTTCGTCTAAGGCACCAGTATACAAGTTCCCTGGGTACGCGGTCATATGCTTTCTCTAAGTCAACGAAAGCTAGGAATAGGTCTTTCTGCTTTTCAAGGTGCTTCTCCTGCAGCTGCTTTACGACGAAGACTGCATCGGTGGTACCCTTGCCTTTGCTGAAGCCAAACTACATATCATTTATTTCGACAATTTCTCTCAGAACCCTTTCCATCACCTTCATAAGATGCTCTAAGAGTTTGATTCCTCTATAGTTTGTGCATTGAAGGGGACCTCCTATCTGTTTGTACACCGGCACAATTTCGCTCTTGGCCCAATCCGTTCGTATTTTTTCATCTCTCCAAACCAGCTCGAGCATTTCGAACACTAATGTAGTGCCATCCTCTCCCAGCATCTTCAAGAGTTCAATGAGGACTCCTGCACATCCGGGTGCTTTGCCAGCCTTCATTTTATGCATGGCTATCTTGACTTCATCAGCACTGATGTTCAGCACTGGGCCTTCAGTAGGCGCAACTTCTTCCAAGACCTCAATTTCATTTTCCACATTCAACAGTACTCTGAAGTAGTCTCTCCATCTCTGCCTGATGTTTTCTTCCTCCAAAATGATGTCACCTTCTTGACCTCTTATGTGTCACGACCTCTTATGCGACTACGTCTGTGACGTAGTCACCTGATTGGTTGTTTAATGGCCGGAATAATATTATTTCATTTCTATGTATTGAGTTTACTTCATGTATTTCTATGAGCATGGAGTTGATTTCAGTTGGCATGAGCCTTCTATGTAGAGTATATTATTTTGAATTTTGTATTAAGTTAATAAAGTCTGAAGTCAACGATGCTGGTCGTGTTAACAAGGAGATAACACTGTCATTTCACCCGTATCCTTTCTGCTTGATGCTATCTGTTTTGCTATCCTGTAGATAGTTCTCTCCCCCTCAACAGTTTCCAATTTCTCGTACCATTCATTCCATGAGTCGCGTTTGGCTTTTGCTACTGCTCGCTTTGCTTGCGCATTAGCTGATACATAGTTATCTTTCGCATTACTGTCTCCAGTCTTCTGTCATTCTTTGAAAATTGAAAGCTTTCTTCTTTTCTCTTGAACGTCCATATTCCACCACCAGGTCTCTTCGATCTCCCGTCTTCCTCCCTTTGTTTTCCCGCACACTTCCTCAGCAGTATGTTGCATGACCTCTTTGATATTCAACCACTTCTTTTCCACAGTTTCAGCATCTCTCGTGATCTTTCTCAAAACTTTATCTTTGAAGGTGTTTCTGTTGTTTTCCTCCTACAGATTCCAAAATCTCATTCTCTCTCCCCGTCTGACCACTGTTCTCCTCCTATTGGCTTTCTTCCTCATTTTCAGGAAAAGCAGTCTGTGTTGTGATACTACTGCTTCCCAAGGTATAACCTTGCAGTCCTTCGTTCTCTCCAGATCTCTTCTCCTTAGCATGATGTAGTCAATTTGAGCACTTAGAGCGCCGCTTCGGTAGGTGATCAGATGCTCTCTCGTTTTTGTGTAGAAGGTATTGACCAGCACCAATCCCAGGCTCTCGCAACTTTCCAGTAGCCTTCCACCTTCCTCATTTCTGTCTCCAGCTCCTTTACCTCCATGGGTTCCCTGGAATCCGTCATTTCTCTCACCAACATGTCCATTCATGTCTCCTCCGATAAGCAGTGTTTCTTCTTGTTTGCATGTAAGCACCAGTCTCTCGAACTCTTCATAGAACTCCTCTTTCTCTTCCTCACTTCTTCCTGCCTCTGGGGCGTAAGCTGAGATGATGTTGCATATTTCGCCTTCCATAATCAGTTTGACTTTCATGAGACGGTCTCCTCGCCTCTCAACCTCGATCACTTTCGTCTTGAGTTCCGCATTTTAGATTATGCCAATTAAATGATAATAATGATAATAACGGCATAATAACTGGATGTTACTATAACGATAATAGCTGTATATGGAGCTCCATGGAGCGCCATTACTGGGTGAGCTCATGGCGCAGCAAAATCATACATCAAATGTAAACAACAAACATAGACACGTAAGCGAAGTCACTATATTTCAGAGACCAATTATCAAGATCATGCTCCTTGCACGCCGTCTACTAAAATATGCAACCAAGTCCAAGCTTTTCGATGCATGGTTCTCATTGTCTTTGATCGTCGACAACAAGTTTCACTTGAAGACCACCAGTAATTCACTTTTCTCGTTGAATTTTGTATGGGCATTCCTGTTTACTGATGCATTTGACAGAACCCACAAGTTGTTGAGGCACATGGGATAGTTGATGCTGCATAGCTTGGCACACAGAAGCTATGAAAATAGTGGGTGAAGCATGACGCAATCCACATTGACTGCAGTAATTACAGCATTGTGAAAATTAAAAAAAGTTATTTACAGAATAGAGAATTACTGGTAGTATTTTTCAATCTATAACTCAGCAAGCTTCAGGTGGTCATGTAAAAATAGGCTACATATTTCCGATCACATCAGTATCACATTAATATATTTATTAGTAGATGCAAAATGATTATTATACGTATCGAATTTTTCCCTAGCTACACGTGCTTCACGAAAATCACAGTGAAAGGGACAGTGTAATGAAGAATTCGACAGACGATGTGTGTATACCAGCATCATCAAAATGTGTATATTATCACCTAAATTTCTTAGGCCTAGTTATCAGCATAATGCAATACACCTCACTCATTCGCATAAACTGAACAGCTTGTTTCACTGATCCAAAATCAATCTTCTAAGCAACTCAGTAGCAGGCTTCCCGTGAGTCTCAGGCAAGCCAGCATGGATTGATGCCTCGAATTCTTTGACTAACAAATACGATGACATTCATTTGCAGCATATAGTCCGCCTATACTTTGAACATGTATCAATGCATACTCGTGTAAAAGCTATAGCACCATGGCCTCAAGGTACTGTAAAAAAAATTGGTACATACTGGAACGCACTGCGACTCCGCCTTCAGAAATTTCTACAACATGACTTTTTTGCTAAAAAGGGTACATTTTCCAATTCCTATATAATATACGTTATTGCATGATGATGCTATTGTTAACATCTCGATTCATTAAAAGCCTTTGTAATTCTGCGCAGTTTCACACATTTGCAATTGTACTTGTATCAAAGTTCTACATAATATTTTCTTACATTTTCATTTACATGTTGTGCTGTGATGGGTGCATACATATTTTCAAAATATACATTCCATCACATTTGTCCATCAGATCGGAAGAATTTCTTTGTAAATTCCCGATTCCGGTTTTATTAATTAATTTATTTCAGTGAATTTCTCGTACATGCGAGTGGCGTTTTGTCGATTATCGACTTCAAGGCCATAACATAATGCTTCAAAAACAATTGCATACAGACAACTCAGCTTTCGGTAAAGTAAGCGTCATGCGAAAATGAATATAACATAGAAGACTTGAAAGCGGATAGAGTGGAAGCTTTCGTGATGGTGGATGGAAGCTTGTTCCACTCGCGAGCAGCATTACACTGGAATGAGCGACCACCAAGAGTACGGCAACGGGATTTAGGTGTAATGAGCTTCAGCGAGGAAGAAGAACGGAGGCGAGCACGTGTGAAGGAATTGAATGAGAAGTCGAGGCGATCAGTGAGGTAGGAGGGAGCACAGTTATGAAGGCACAAGTACACTATAGTCGCAAGTCTATACTGAATGCGACCTTAAATAGGGAGCCAACGAAGTACTTTTAGTGAGAGTGAGATGTGGTGGTAGCGTGACAGGGAATCTACCAGACGAGCAGCGGCATTGATTACATTCTGTAAACGTCTCAGCGTAGACTGAGGTAAGCCAGCTAAGGAAGTGATGCAATAATCAAGTCGACTAAAAACTAGCGACACAATAAGCTTTATAGTGAGCGAACGAGAGATAGATCTCCGAATTGACTTCATTTGACGCAAAACTCCGAAGCAGGTCGATATAGTTCGAGACACGTGAGAGTTGAAGGTTAAGTGGTTATCAAAGATAACTCCGAGGAGTCGCAGAGAGGCGACAGGAGTTTATGGATGGCCACAGAGGGATACAGGGGCTGATGGGAGAACTTTCTTTTTTCTCGACGAGAACCATATCACATTTGACTTGGAAGCGTTCAGCTGTAGGTGATTACTTTTCAGCCAGATATTCACTTCTTCGATACAGGTGGACATGTGTCTACTTAACTCGTCAGTTTGATGTGGACGAGAGGAACCGTAGACTTGAATGTCATCAGCAAATAGATGAACATTGAGATCACTTTGCTCGATGGAGCGGGAGAGGTCGGATATGTACAGGGAGAAAAGGAGGGGACCGAGTACTGAGCCCTGAGGAACTCCGGAGATCACTTGAACGGGATGAGACCTGTGTCCACCTGAGACGACTGATTGAATACGGCCAGTCAGAAAGGAGCGAAGCCACTCCAGTGATGTGTCTCTGAAACCAAAAGTTGCGTGAAGTCTTTGGAGGAGTGTTGGGTGATGAATGGTATCGAATGCTGACGATAGGTCCAGGGAGAAGAGAGGAGAGAAATGCTCCCTTTGTCGAGGGAGCTCAGGATATCGTTGAGCAGATGTAGAGTCGCAGTTTCGGTGGAATAGTGAGGTCTGTAAGCAGATTGAGTTCGGGGTAGCAGACTGTTGGTATTTAGGTAGATCCTCACTTGTTTGGCAATAATCCTTTCAGGCAGTTTAGATATCATTGGGAGATTAGAAATAGGGCGATAGGACCTGACGTCAGTAGGATCACTTGAGTCTTTCTTCGAGATTGGCGTCACTTGAGCATGTTGCCAACGGCGTGGAAACACACCCTCAGAGAGAGATGAGTTCATCAGAAGGGTGAGGAACGGAGCGAGTACATCAGCACATGCTTTCAGTAGGCCTGTGTGCAAGCAGTCAGTTGATGAATGTTTGTTCGGGAGATGTAAGATGGCTGAAAGCACTTCCTGTCCGAGCGTATGGAAAAGATTAAACTGGCTTTTACGGTTTTCCAGGAAAGTAGGTGATGGCGAAGTATAAGACGCTTGGGCTGAGGCTAGCTTTTGTTGGAAGAATTGAGAAAATTCATCTGCTGTAATTGACTCTGAGTGACGTGTTTGGCCACGACCCATCAGCTTGTCAACGGCCTGCCAAAGATCGCGGGAAATGTGTTGCCTCGACTGAGTTAGCTTGTTCCAATATTCGGACCGCTTGAGTCTCAGCAGCCACCGATAATAGTCTCTCAGACACACCTTCCACTGGGCATGAGCTAGCACGGTCGACAGTGAATTCGCCGATGTAGGTTTATGGCAGTTTCGTTCTAGCCGGCGCACAAGTCGTTTAAACTGTCGGCATTCCTCGTCAAACCATGGATTTGATGACCGACGGGGGAGTTTGGAAGTTTTCAGTGGGATCAGAAGATCGAGTATTGTTGTAATGTTCTCATCAAATAGTTTGGCCAGTTCGTCCGTGTCGTGAGCGAGTCAACTTTCACTCTGACAAAGGATGGAGTTCATCAGACATTCACGGAACAACGAGAGGTCAAGGCGGGACCAGTGTCTATAGGTAACTGTTGAATAAGTTAGACGCAGTAAGACCATTGAGGAAGTCCAACGTAGGAGTCAATGATCTGATAGAGACGGATCGACGACAGACACTGAGGGAAGAGCACGGCTATGAGATGAAAAGACGACATCAAGAGTTCCACCTAGATCGTGAGTAGGCTGGTCGATACAGCAAACAAGACCGTAGTCAGACATAGTTGAAAGTAATTTACAAGTGTCTAAGTCAGTTCTGCGCTCGACATGGATGTTTAAATCGCCAGCAACGGTGATAGGGTCAGAGTACATCATCACGACATTTAAGACAGAGGATAGTTCACTGAAGACTGCAGAAGTGATTGGACCTGTTCTATACATGAGCAGAGTAATGCAAGAGGAAGACTGAGAGAGGACACGGACGCATACGAACTCGAAGGTGGTGGGTTTGACATTAATCGGAACAAGGGACAGCTTGACCGCAGGCTTTGATATAACGGCAACACCTCCATGATTTGTCGACATAAGGTGATGTGGGCTAGTTTGTGTTCTATGTCTGGGTTGATCGATGACATTGTAACCATTCTGACGTAGGCGACTTATGCAGACGGAATCACTGTCATGCCATGTTTCTGTCAACAGAGAGACGTCGATCGACTGGTCGTGAAGAAAGTCGCAGAGGTCGTCAACTTTATTGTGTAGGGACCGAATATTTAGCAGACCAAAAGTTATCCGTCGACCCGGTCGGATGTCGTGGCGATTATTTGAGCGCTGGGTGCGCGGCCGATTTTGGTCACGATCAGTGACTTTTGACCTTGAGGAAACAGCTGTGGGATGATAATTTGAGGTCGTCCTGTTTGTTAAGCGTACCGCGATAGGGAACTAGGTCACGTGTGGGTGAGTAATAGGAGCATGAGGCCGCTTGGCTATGCGATGATACCACAATCTTCTTATTGTTTTGCGAGACAGAGGAAAGTTATCGCGCAGGCGGAAGAGGTCATCATGAGTGTACACAAAGTTGCCGCGGCCATGCTACGAATGTGTCAGCGGTAAGAGCGATGATCTGGGCGTAGCGGATCGGAGGTGTAACAGTAGTAGAAAATAGTATAGCAGCGTAGCCAAGATGATTTGCGTTAGAATAATATAAAAGTTATAACCAAATGATTGAGTAGGGCGAAAACGTAAGCAATAATCGTTATATAAGTAATAATCAAAACGTAAGCATAAAGCGCAGAACGCTGCCTGCAAGGAACGTCGTTCCCGCAAGAGCGCTGGGAAGCCTCTGTTGGTTTGATTCGGTGATGACTAGGACACATCTAACTTCAGTCACAATAATCAAGATCTTACTGCGTGTCAAAAGGCCTAAATTCTTGGCATATATCCCGCTAAGCGCATCAAATGTGATCTGCAAAAACTATGAACGTCTTAGTTGTAGGATTCTTCAAATAAGAATGCGCAATGTGCTGCCCACTGTCAAGATGAGGCTCGCGCTGCAAGAAATTTCATAAACCGCCAATATCAAAGAAGTAACCTTCTTTTCCGGCTCTTTATTTCAACCACTTGTATTGATCTACGAGCATAAAATCCACCTGACTAGGGGCAAATCAAATAATGACAGCATGACTAAATGACACAAAGCCATGTTGTCAACATGTAAATAAAGGCCTGTATCACGAAACACTTTTTCTTGCTCTACCAAAAAACGCAAAAATAAACGAAAGCCACTCGATAAAAGCGAAAAATCAGGCATACTTTCCAAAAAGCGAATAAAAGAGAAGAAAGCGAATGTCTGATTGGTCTGCATCTGGCAAGTCAGTGACGGCCACTGCCTCATCCTGAGACGCCACGCGCCGGCTTTTTCGCAGGCGTGAGCACCACCACCTTCTCCTCATTATCTGCGTCTAGGTCCACTTGGTGTTTGATCCAACGAGCGGACCACCGCTGACCTTCCTTCATCTCGACTCCCTTGCTGCTGTGTCTATAGTGTGCACATTAGTAGGGCTAGCTCCAGGGTCTTAGTGGAAGTTGGGCTCGGTGAGGTTGGTCGCATGTATCACATCCACAAATGTTGTGGGTACATTTTCCGTCCAGCTGATACCTGGGCTCACCCATGACAATGCGAATCATCCCTCTCGTTCGCTTCTACCACCGTATATTGCACGTTACTCATTATACCACCAATATCATCATTACCCCTCTTCCTTCCCCAAACTTACCTTCACTCACACTGGCGGACACCGGCGTTGGCAGGAAATGTAGAAAGCTCTGATGAATTTGCGTCCAGTGAAAATCACGCGCCAAAAAGTCACTCAACCGCTGTATAAGATGTGATTGATCCACATCAGAAAGTTGGACCACGCCCACCGGCTAGTGCTCATATTCGTGCTGGTCTACTGGCTCAGAGCCGCGAAGCTGCCACGGAGACAGCAAAAATAGCAGGCGTGGTGACGGGCGGCTGGTTGCAGGATTCTCATACACCCATGACACCATCACTCTCAACGTCTCGAGGCGTCCGAATGTACACGGTGACCCATATGTCCCTACGGGATTTGAAATTGCTGTAAAATGGTATATTTTATGAAGTTTTTTAAGAAAGATTTATGGATGAAATCAGTGTGCCATAAAGTATTATTAAGGTTATAAAATCGTCATCTGATCAATGTCTGCTTTTTCATATAATTTGCTCCACTGCTTGCCCGCAGACTATCTGGCTGTGAGCAACTATCAATGTCGGCTTCCAGCACATCGTGCGATGAATAAAGCTGTCATGACAAGCATTGATTGCGTTTGCCATTCCAGCATAACATAAGCTCAATAAAGCTCTCATAATCAGTATCACTTGCGTTCAGTATCAGAACCGACAAGCTCAATTCGTGCAGCCTCTGCAGATCTTGAAATACCCAGAGAGACTATACGAGGAACTTTCGCCATGTTGTTGGGATAAGAGCCTTCCATTACACTGTTGTCAACTTTTGCCAGATGACTATCTACGCAGAGTGGAATTTTGTCAATTGATGAATACATTGAAAGCTGATCCAACATCTAAGAATTCATTGTTTTTCTGACGAAGCTTTATTTCACTTGAATACAGTAGTATTCAAATACAGTAGAATAATAGACCCAAAAGAATTATTTGGGCTATAAAAATCCTAAGCGCATTTATGAAATTCCGATCAAGTCACCTGTAGTCGCAGTTTGGGCAGAAATGTTTTCCGATGGAATTATCGGACCACATTTAAAAGATTTGGCTGAACCATTTAGACTAAAGGAGGTCATTTTCAGCAAACTGACTGCTTACTTCGTGGACAATATTACTTCGCTAAAAAATATCTATGAAACTTGTATTTACAAGTTTTCCCTGTATCCCTAGACAGTAGATGATTACTAATTTTCATCCATTTAATTAACTAATTATTTATTAAATTTTCAACCAATCAATCAAATCATAATAAAACTTTATTTACTTATTACTTTATTAACTGATTTCATACATAAATGATTATTTGAAAAGTCCATGAAATACAACATTTTGCAGCAATTTAAAATTCCGAAGGGGTCACTACATGGGCAGCAAGTCGCTTGGTGATCTTGGATGCAGGCTGATCGTGATCCTGTATTCGTTGTCGTGACAAGAAGACCACTGCTCCTTTGTCGCAACGAGACCCTCAAAGAGGTTAAATTGGTGCACAATGTCACATTTATATTGATAAATACCAAAGAAGAGAGATAGATGGAAACAAAAGCAACAAAACGTGCGTAACATGAACGTGAAAATGTCTCCCTTTATATAATTCCAGAAGAAAGGGATCAGTGGAACCGCGTCGGCCAATGGAAAACCGAGTTGGACCGCCAGGCAAGCGAGCAGCACCGTTAGACGCGTTTCGGTGAGAGGATTCAGAAATATGCGGTTTGGTCCACCTCCGACTGGTGTGCAACGATCTAGAAACCATTTTGTGTTTAAGGAGAGAGGTCAGTGAAATATTTTTCAAGTTATTTTTCACTCAAACTTTAATTTTATGATGCCCACGTCTTCGAGCTCGAGTTCATGCTGTGAGCACCGGAGAAGAGAGACAGACGGGAACAGAAGGAAGAAAGGTGTGCTACAGGAGCCTCCTCCTGCTGGTCTGGACAGGTCGAGAGACAAAGTTGGTGTTGGGGGAAGCACATCAGCGAAATTTTGTTTAAGCTACTTCCCCACCCATAAGATTCGGCTTAAAGATTATGGCCTCGAAGGTATAATGAACCACGCTGAGTCGAATGGCATCGATCACGAAGCTCTACGAGGCCGGGAACTTATGGAAAACCGATAATGTCCGCAAAAGCGACATTTACTCACAACTGATGTCTCAGAGGCAACCAGTGAAAGAATTTAGTGATATTCGGTGATAAAAAAGCGCACCATTAGTGAAATCTGTACTTAATATGAGCTACTTACCGCATTTGACAGAATGGTTTTACTGTCTCCTTAATTGATACGGAGAAGACACCTACAATGTACAGTATGGCATATTGCACGCGCAAATGATAGAAGAGATTTTTCATCATCCTAAAATTGATACCTTGTTTCATGAATAGCGTGTTCATGAGGGAGAAAAATATAGTGCCTGTGTCGTCATAGTCAAATGGATAGGTTATCATTTATATATACATATTTAGCTTCATCATGACTACGAACACGAAACTCAACACGCATGTAAAATTTTTTGCATAGTAACGGAACAATCTGCTATATTCTATAAATTCACAACCCTTAGTTGTGAATTTACAATGTTGTGAATTATAAGAAATCGACTTCATCGATTCTTAGTAGGGACATCAAAATGTCGAGACATACTGTATGATTGATATAAAATTGTCTTACATTAATAATAGATGTTCCTGCATGTGGCGAGCTATGGACTTCGCACGTAATGACCAGACGATATCTGTGTAAGATTTCAGTTATCGTCATTTAAATATTGAATGTAATGTATCGGGGTAACCGGACATCCATTATATATCAGTAGCTTCTACCTAAGATGGTTGTTCTCTCTCTCTCGATAGGCCCTTGACGTATTAAGAAGCGTTACACTGCACAGAGACAGCGAAGGTATAATTGTAGGTTTTGATTTATTGCTTCACAAATCAAAGTAAATGTTAGGAAGCTTATACACAATTAGGATAAAACAATTTCTGCAAATAATACGAAACTTCTCTGAATATGACAATGTTCTGGTATTGTGAATGAAGGGGTATTGTGTATCTTCCTTTATATGCCATTTGCTCAGGCAGGTATAGTTTCTCTTAATAATGAAACATTTGTTCCGTAATCCCAATCACTTACTTTCAACTATCTGACGTGCAGCATCATTAAATATATCACTTTGAGTGGCATCTTCAAGAAATACGCCGTCAAATTTGAACTCGTGCGTTATCCCACTTCTCCGCTTTGAATGAATATCACAGCCAGGATCGGGGATATGCATTCTCAACACCTTGCCGTCACAGCTACATCCTGCACTACCCGTGCCTGGCCTAATTCTACTAAATGCTCGAATGTGCATGTTCTATTGACTTGACCTACAAAAAAATTCAAAAATCACAAGTAATATGAACTAATTATCACATGTAATTACATTCATTCAGCAGAAGTAACGGCAGTTAAAAGGTGAAAATGTTCAAAATTTAAATAAGAATGGTACAACTTCAATAGCAATTTATCAGAAAAATTCTTATCAAAAAATCTGCTTCTGGAATATATACCTAGGCAGCTCACAGCATTCCGTGTTCCAAAGTTTTCAGATTTTAGTTTTATATCCTCTGATTGTGTGTATTTTTTATATATAACTTTTGTATGAAGACATCAGTCCTAACTCAGTGCTTTGAATGGGAGCACTCAATGAATCATCAGAGAGGGGACCCATGAGTGCCTAGAGGGCACTTATGGATAATATCAATTGTAATTCCTTTGTGATCAGAGGGGTCTTATGCAACGTATCATGAAGATGTTTTGTCTCAAGACGTGACCATGCGTTACTTCATAAAGATGTCATTCCGTCTTAGAGGCCCACATACCATAACCCACACCCCCGTTATTGCATTTTCTGGCGAATCTCAGAAATGACCCCGATAGCCGTCAAAAAATCCGAAATTCCGAATAAATCTGGAACTCTCTTTCCTGAATGCATGAAAGCTGGAATTCATAAAATATAAATCAATTGAGAAATTTTGTATTTTGTATCGTTAAGTTAAATTTCACAATTTCGCTGGACGATTAACTTCATCGATGTAGAGTCCTACCTATTGTCAGAATACCACCAACGCAACACCAAAATCAACATATCTCTGCGCTCATGGTACACTACACCCGGTCCTAAACATCGACGTTCAACATTGAGCTTCAACCATATCCTAAAATATTCTATTGGCCATTTACATGCATCAATAAATAAAATATCGAAAATACTGAATGGAAATTTTAGCATTCCGACGCTGCATCACAATTACAATGGATTAGCTAGATTCTATCGAAAGTGCAACATCAACCAATTAAGAAATTCACTCAAAATACTGACATGAAGAATTCAGAAAAAAGTACAAAAAAACTATTGAAAAGAATCTAGCTTTTGAAATTTTACTGACAAACACAAAAATGTACTGACAATTTGCTGACATTTACTGACCGCGGTCACTATGAATTCGGCATAGACAAGATAAGCAATTACTTTAATGGAATTTTAATCAAGTTACAATGTATATAGTAGTTGATTACAAGAAACGCGAATACAGACACATGATAAGACAAGGTGTTCATAAATGCAGCTAAAGCAGAGCTAGATGTCAATAAACCTGAAGTTCTAATTACCAGGAGCGACCGCACAGGAGCAGTGTTAGATAGTGAGTTGTTAGTCACAGGCAAATTTCAATGGATGAATGATACTATAAGAGATTTGTTATCTTAACGGTGTTTCTGTGCGGTCGTACCAAGTTTGATACAAATGGAACGAAGGCAGTTTTCTTTGAGGCAGTTACTTTGAGTGCCAAGTAACAAGAAACTTTCCAGAGATGTAAAGATTTGAAGAATATAGGACTGTCCTATAAGGCGTCACTTATTTAACTTTCTTTAAACGTTTGAGACAGTTAAATGTAGCTATCGTGCTACCGAGTCACACATTAGCGCGGATATGCATCATTCGAGAGCTTGCATTCTCGGCTTAAACCATTGTAAACGCACATCTGTGGGTGTCAGTTGGCGAGTTGCCGTACGGTCGTATGCAACCCGTTGCCGCTTGTCATTACAATGCTTTTATAGTTTCGCTCACAGCCATCCATCAGCGGAAAAACTTTTAAACACCATCCTAGCCGGTGTGAGCAGCGCTACAACTCTATTCTACTTTCAAACTCCGTTCGCTTTGATAACCATCGCACAATGCGGCGAATCAGATGATCTCTGTGTCAATTTCCTTTGTCTGATTTCGTCAACTGTCCATTCACAGTCCCCTTTCGTCAAAGGTGCATTTTTTCTTCCCTACCATTCAGCACACACTGTGATGATGTTGTCCTCTCGCTGCGTGCACTCGCCTAACCAACTTCTGTAGACTTATGTTACGAAAACTCATCCTCGTGTGACTATGATTTCGTAATCTACAACGCAAAAAACAGTGACGCAGTAGCCAGTGAAGATGCCACCTGTAACGATTTGAGCACGAAAATCCTATCAACTGCATGTCAAGCCCGACTACTCAACAGAACTCACAGTCTGCCAAGCCGGAGCCTAGAGGGTCGAACTTGAGCACCCTATCCAACCCCAGCAAAACACACTTAGAGAGACATAAAGGCCAGCCCCATCTACCGAATCAACTTTGCATTTCCACCGTAAACTCCCGAACTCTCAAACCACCATGGCGACTTCCAGAACTAGCGAGGCCAGCTGAAACTATTAACGTATCGATCCTCTGGGTTCAAGAACATCGCAATAGAGCTGATTCCTGCTGCTGGGACCTCGAGCTTGAATGGTACTCGTAGTTTAAAGCAGCCCCATTTCACATGGCTCAGGAAGCCTTCTACTGTCTCCTGAAGTTGAAGCTTCCAAGGCCCTGCTTCATGTGACTCCGTCTTACCTAGTTCAGACTTAAAAACACGCACCTCCACGTTGCTTCTGTTTGCACTCATAGGCTACGAGAACTAGCACGAACGCGACAGAAAAGATTATATTGCATGACAGCTTCGGTTAACTACTCGACGAGCTGCCAGCTCGTGATTACACTTTCATCCATGGCGATTTCACCTATGTCCCTAATGGGTAGCCAAGTGTGGTATTCCCAACAGCGCTAATTTACTTTACTTTTGTTTAGTCCAGGCAACACACATATATTTTTAATCCGACAGAAGATAGGAATTGTTTCAAGAGTGGGTTCATCCTGTAGAGAACAAATCCCTAATCAACATGACTAACTAGGAAAATCTAGTTAGTGGAACACCTTGAATTTTCCAGTTGAAGTCTTTTCGAAGTGCAAGTATAATGACTGGCATTGGGCCTCAGTAAACACGCTTACTCCACTGAAATTACGATCGCAAAAGCCAATCAAAATGATGCGCAGCAACTTTGTCTCACTTATTGCATTTGCCTTCCACATGGCTCTCATCAATACTAGCCATGTTTTCTGAACTATGTCCTTTCCAAGCGGCTAGATTTCTAAGCCACTGGTTAAAAAGCTTTTAGCTATCTGCATATGTTCATGTAAACGATTGCAGATTTCTGCAAGTCAAGTCACAAGTCTGGGAGTTTTACCATCAATAAGCGATTACTTTTCACAACTACCGTCCAGTTAAAACAATAGGTGTTCAAGCAGCGAAATTGAAAACGCATTTATACACCCTTATGTTGTAGATGACTTTCAAAGGTAACTGCATGATGCAATTGATAAATATTTGTATAAGCTAGGACGGAAATTTTCATGTTTTTCATCAATAAGCGAAGCCTTTTTGAGGTACTCTCTCGTGAATAAGCATAGAAATTCAAGCATCTGTATGAAAAGCACGTTTATATACACTTATCTTCTAATACACATGCCAAGGTGCCTGCTGATGTAAATTGATGCAGATTTGCCTATGGTAAGGGATGAATCTTCGTGCATTTCTATCACTATAACATTCTCTTAAACAACTACTCTCTCATGAAAATGCTAAGAATTTTAAGTATATAGATGAAAATGAGGATGACACATGTCATAAATCTCTGTATTCCTCAGCTTACCCTTGCAGAAGCCGTTATTGGACTTAACAGATAATCATTCTGTGTTATTGTATGTGTTTTTATATTGAAGTAATAAGACTTGTGTTGTAATTGCAATTACAATTACTATAAATGGTAATTGTGATCAATCACATTTTTAGCCATGTAATTGAGAAGTAATTGCAATCACTTTGTAGTCAGCGCTGTTGAATATTCATTTAGCACTCAGTTTAAATTTCTTTAATCTCTTCATCGATAAGGCGCTACTGATGTATGCTGGGTATACCAAGTACAACTACTTATAATTTTAATCAAAATAATTTGCGACGAAACCTACTGATAGGAAAATGTAACTCAGAGAATTGCTACTATTTAATTTCCCCCCACAAAAAAGGAGGGGCGAACTATTTCTTCTACAGTAGATGCCACGGCTTAAATCTTTAAGACAATTTACGATCGGTCTAATAATTTCCCGCACTAGATAACTAGATGATAATTCTTCACTCAGAGACCTCGGTCGTCGTACCGGGATCTGAAACCGCGATTCCTTTGGATATTTCGTTGAGAGGTCTTCATTTTCATGTAGGAATTGATCAGGCATGATGGGTGTCATTTTAAGTTTGGTGTGACTTAAGAGTGTTGTAAGTGCGCTGAGGGCTGTTTCTTATATAATCAATTGTTTGATGTGATCACATGGGATGTTTTCAGCATTTGGAGTGAATAGCAGTTATTTTCTCTGTCGTGTGCAGTTGGAGCAAGGTAACCAGACGTCCCAGTTTTATCGGGACAGTCTCGGTTTCGGCTTATTTGTCCCGGCGTCCCCAAAGTATCTTTCATGACAGATGCACGTCCCGGTTTTGCAGTGTCTCAGTGCCTATGTTAAGTATGCATGTAGCTAGAAACTAGGCATTATAGCATGTATGAAGACATCTCCGTAACGACAAAATCATAATCGGAGAAATACAATTTAATTTGTCAATGGCTCATGAACTCAAAAGCAAACTTGTGAATAGCTATAAAATACAATCGGATTCTCTCAGTCGAGGAAAAATGTATTTGCTCAGTATCAAAACAGTAAATAGCTCAGAGAATAATAACAATAGCCCAATAATAAAATTACGAGTGCACCGATTAGTGATTTTGCGATTCGGTACATTACCGATCACAGGGATAGTCCGCTCCGACAATCAATTATTCACATTTTCTCACATCACATAATATTGAATTTCTCACAATTTCTCACATCACATGATGACGAATTTCTCACAGCGCCGACAATTATAAAGTAATGAAAACTGTGTTAGAAATACTCATGTGTTATATAACAGCACACGTTTCCTGACATGTCTGTGATTGTCGTAACATTCGTCTTGAGACCAGAGATGACTATTGTGTCCAAATCTTGGACGCAGACACAAACTGAAATTAAGGCTTGAAGGAGGGAACATTGCGCAAAGGATCATATGCAATTCGAGTAATTTGATAATGACTAGCATATAACTTTATTCCACTGGCATGCGAGTATTATGTACTAGTAAGTCTACTATTTGATGATGTAATGTAGTTTTGTAATATTTGTATGAGCAACCTCATGACTGAGCTTCAGACATAGGCATAATGAATTTGTCCAATAATATCTAATGATATAAACTTACCAGCACAATGTATTTAAGCTTGATTAATTGTGTAATATCTGCTGGACTATACATTAATAGTATATTCCACGTGTCAGAATATATACAGACCTAAATGTAACTTCAGTTTATTTGCGTGACCGTCTACGAGAGACAGTACAAAAACATGACAGGAAAGTACTACATGAGGACAAAGACAAAGATATGCAGTTAACAACAAAAGTTTATGATAATTTTTTTTAATTGAATTTTCATGGCAAAGATGTGATTGCATTTTTGCTGAACTTCAATTTTGTGAAGTCAAAGTTTGTAATTGGAACTCCTTTGTAACCTATGACTGTCATGGAGCGTCGTAGGGGATGGTTTTTAAAATAGTTTGATTTTATCTCAGAAATCAAGCGGTTTGCTCCGGTTAATAAGTGCGCACGAACTAATTCATAACAGCTGGCCTTGTATGTTCTAGCAGTAGTGGCTACGCGCGCGATTAGTTTATGCTTGTGCATGGTTACTGTGTACATAGAGCTTTCATGTGATCGTGTAGGTTGTATGAATTTGAATTTTGGGTAAACGCAGCCAGCTGTACGACATCACGAAGACGAAAGTTTCAACATTATCAATGCACCCATCGAAAACCCAATGTCAAATCGCACTGGAATGTGGCATCAGCCATGCTGCGGTGTCATATTTACTGACGAAACATGAATCCGGAATCATCATCAGGAAGACGACTAAAAGAACGAATAGCTCGATCAATCGAGAAGTCAGGAGGAATCCCTCGCTACAGCTGCTGGATAACATCACAGAGCTTACAATTCAGCGTCGTCTACACCACGATCTACGAATGCCCGCTCACAAGTCAAAGCGGAAACCCCTCATCACAGAGGCAGCAAGGAAGAAGCGTCTTCAGTGGTGCAAAGCCCCCAAAAAATGGACCCCCGAACGGTGGAAATCAGTGATGTTTGGCGACGAAGCGATGCTCTACCAGTTTCAGGAAACTAGACGATACGTCCGACTCCCTCTCAATGCATCTTCCTTCGATCCGAAGTACACCTCCAAGAAACTCAAGCATCCCCCTTCTCTCATGATTTGGGATGTTTCAGTTTCTCCGGGCGTGGTGGCCTCACCTTCCTTCCCAAAGGCCAAACGATGAACGCAACCCGCCACTTCGAAATCCTGGAGGAGAAACTGAATCCTTTCATGGTCATCAGCCAGATTACAGTCTTTCAACAGGACGATGCCCCGTGCCACACTGCGAAAAAGGCGAAGCAATGGTTCGCAAGGAAGAGGATTAAGGTTTTGGACTGGCCTGGAAACAGTTCAGACCTCAGTCCTATCATGAACTTATGGACTACCATAAAGATTCGAGTCGAAAAGATGAGACCGAGTAATCTGGACGATCTTAAAAAAGCTGCTCTGAACGTCTGGTGCCAAGAAGTGACGCCTGCGGAGTGTCAGTGACTGACACTGTCCATGCCCAAGAGGATCGCCGTAGTACTGAACAGGTTATCCGACGAAGTATTGACTTCTGAGTATGCTCCTGTGCTCTGTCTCTTGTATTTCTGTCTATGTCCTTTTTGTCAGTAAGTAGTCAGTAAATAGGATATTTTGTTGGTTCAACATTACATTATCTTTTACTTGTGCTATGAGAAAGGGATTTTGTGGATCAGTGAAAGCAATAAAAAGGGTGGCGGCCAGATTTCAGCTTCAAATTCCCGGGCGACACCCCGGCTATTTCATCGAATTTCTACGCTATTTTCAAATATTGACCAGATATGTTATTCCAATTGCACCGCTCAAAAATTATCAGGACACTTCTTTAAGCTATTTTCATCATAAAATTTGAGACATTTCCTGTTTGAAGTTTGACGTGAACGATATTTGACTCTACCGCACACAGCTTTGAAATTTTTTGAATTCTATGAGCGGTGGTTCTTAAGATTGTAAGCATCTACTTTTCCTCAATGGTCTGCTGCCAGTGACCTAATTATGGGATCTACATGTAAATGATTTCATATCGATAGAATAGCTCACTTCCTGAAGTTTCCAACGGTCAAAAAGCACTCCTCTCGAATCATCTGATTCATAAAATTCTATAAAGTTGTATTTTGCCGTATTTCTATTTAGTTATATTTAGGCTTCAATTTTCAAACATGTCAAGTTGAAGCAATCATATTTTGGAACCGAAATTTTGAACTGCAGCGCATTCATGCCATGACAGAAAACCATGATATCAAAATGCACATGTTACGCCACGATAACACCAACTTATCAAGAAGTATCGAGAAGAGCAACCATTTAAACTGCCACAATGGACGAAGACCGTAACGCCAAAAGAATTCATAATTGTCATCCTCTTTTTATCAGCTTGCGTAGAAACAATGGGCTCATGGTGACCGTCAGTCACAAAATTTGTGCCTGATGTTTAGAGCAAAGTCAGGTATAATGCTGGAGAATCAAGGTTTCGATCTCTATTGATTCAGCGAATGCGTTGCAGCGAGCAATGCTATCTCAGTAAAACCGTCGAATTAAACCATGTCAGAAGTTTCCTTTTCTGATTTAATTTGACTCAATATGACTTTGCATTCTTCATAACCAAATTCTTAAACTTGCTTCTCTTTACATTGTATTCGGTCTGTTTCTTCTTGTTAATTGAAATAAAATTCATAAAATGCCGAAAAATTAAAATGTTAATACAAAGAATTGAGAAACATATCTTTTGAAAACATCACGTATCAGATGACAATTTTGCTACTTCAGCCTTGCATGTTTGAAAGTTAAGGTCTGAAAAAACTACTAAAGGCAAAAATCATATGAAAAAGGTTATAAAATTACATGAATCAGTTGACGAAAATGAAATATACTGTGATCATCAAAAATACGAATAATAACCCTTCTATCGTTGTAAAATCATTCAGATCTCATAAATAGCTCACAGGCTACAAACCACTGAATGAAGGCTTATTTAACAAAAAAGCCTTTATTCATCTGTGCTTATTTAAAAAATAGCAAACCAGCTAAATGTGTGATCAAATCTGTAAGCCTAATTACGTCTATTAAAAAACTTTTATGGTTCTGATCACTTTCAAAACAATAAATAGGCTTAGTAATATAGATGTCATCAACTTCTTAATAGAATATCAGCCAATTCCGCAGCGGCACTCTCGAAATGATTTATTTGAGCGTCGATTAGTGATGCGGTGTGCGTTAAGAAATGCATACGTGTATATCGCGGTTAACAGGTCAAGTACATGCATCTAGGCCTTAAATAGCAAGGGTTAATTTTATAGCCACATAATATAGGCTAGCAAAAGTTGCTTGATTTGATGCCTACAACGGAATTCACTGATGTATTTTTCGTGTTTCTGGTATAGTCGTGACCAGAGCAGAGAACAAAATCTTTACCGTCAGAAAAAGCTCCAGATAGTTCCATGCACCAGCGACTCCGATACTTGGAAGCGGTGGTCTATACATTAGCCCAATTGCTTTGGGTGGTCTTCTTCTCACAAAATACTGTGAGGTTTTCGAACTCATCACTTAGCTTAGTCAGACTTTTATTCAAAATGCCAAAGAAAACTTTAGCAAGAAACACTTTTTTGTCAGCGGCAGAGCTGGTAGAATTTAGTTGACAAGATTTTGGACTGATGTCTTCCCTCAACTTGGTGTGTGTGAAAGCAAATAAGAAATTCCGTGAGTATCCTGCAATGTTAAATTAAGCTATTCTTGCTCAAATAGTTGTTCACTTGTAAAATATCTTACAACTTATCCAATTGATGACGTGAAGATAAACGATCATTTAGATGATTTTTAGTGTGTAAGAATCGCAACTTTAATTACATCATTAGAGGCTGTATAATGTGTCAATTTGCCATATTGGAGAGTCTGTTACGAAATTGCATGCAAGCCCATTCAGAAACACAAAAAACGAAGACAAATTTTGCCGATCGCTGACGACTGATCGCGAGTTTATACTTGCACACACGAATAAAATTTATAGCCAACCCATCGATTTCGATGTGAATAGCCACAATTGTTTCTGCAAGATACAACATTACTTATTTGTAAAACCTCATCATTAGAGATTGCACTATAAGCGAAGCGTCAACGACATAATCATCTCCTCACAAATATCATTGACATCGTTATTTGGACACGAAGCGAAGTCATGAATGTTTCATTTAGATGTGCAAACACATTGGTTATTTCAATTGAGATTCGAAGAAATTCAATAGAAAAGGTGGGCTCATTTAACTTTTTGGCAAAATATCAAAAAATGGCATTCCCGGGCTATTTAAGGGGTAAATTGGACGTGTGTGAAGTTAGCACCGCCACTCAGCACCGCCATCTTGAAAATGGAATGTGCCACTCAAATAAACCTAACAGATCGATGCATTTGGTGTGTACCAGCATGTGCCACCCATTATTTTGAAAGAATTCCCCCTAGTTTAGGAGAAATCGCTGCTCGAAAGTTCGACATGGCGGTGATGTGAAGTTAGCACCGCCACTAAATTTTTTTTTCCAAAATACACGATCAAAACATACGAAACACGCACACCAGATAGAAGACCATGAAAAACATTGTGCCAGCAAGTTTCAGCACCTAAATCCCCGTACTTGCTGAGAAATTAGTCCCCGAAGTCACAATATGGCGGTGATGTGAAGTTAGCACCGCCACTGAAGTCTTTTTTTAAAATACGCAAATAAAACACGCGAGACAAGTACAACTGAGAGATGACCATCAAAAACATTGTGCCAGCAAGTTTCTTCTCCTAAGACGCCGTACTTGCGGAGAAATTAGCCCCCGAACGCTCAATGGTGGTGATGTGAAGTTGGCACCGCCATCTTGCAAAATGCATGTGCCAGTCAAACCAGAGGTCAGAATCGATCTAGATGGAGTGTGACAGCATATGCCACTCGTTTATTTCAAGAAAATGCCACCAGATCCGGTGGAAAACCAACCCGAAAGCTCAATGGCGGTGATGTGAAGCTGGCGCCGCCATCTTGCAAAATGCATGTGCCAGTCAAACCAGAGGTCAGAATCGATCTAGATGGAGTATGCCAGCATGTGCCACTCGTTTATTTCAAGAAAATGCCACCAGATCCGGTGGAAAACCAACCCGAAAGCTCAATGGCGGTGATGTGAAGCTGGCGCCGCCATCTTGCAAAATGCATGTGCCAGTCAAACCAGAGGTCAGAATCGATCTAGATGGAGTATGCCAGCATGTGCCACTCGTTTATTTCAAGAAAATGCCACCAGATCCGGTGGAAAACCAACCCGAAAGCTCAATGGCGGTGATGTGAAGTTGGCACCGCCATCTTGCAAAATGCATGTGCCAGCCAAACCTACGGTTGGAATTATTCGGCTATCTGGCTATCATAAAAGACGACCACTGGAATTCTTTCTCTCCTGACATGTCAAAACGGACTCATTGCATGAGCTGGTTTCGTTCAGTCCAAGCGCATATCGGGTGTTTAATTTTTGTTGATCAACTGTTTATGTCTGAAATGCAGAACGAAGTGTTTTGACTTGTGTGTGAAAATTATCTGTGTATAACATCGTCTCGTATACCAAAGCCTACAAGTAATTTGAAACATACATTCCAAACACTAGGCATCTTCTATACTTTATTTCAGAAGGCCTTCGGTTCAAAGAGATTTCTTTACTCTTATATCAATGCTGGACAAGTACATGTAGTTACATAATAATAATAATTTTACTCATTTATTATGAGATTGAAAATCAGATGGTACAGAAGGTGTTTTGAGACATTTATAACAAGAATCGTTCCAATTACGAGACGATACATCGATAAATTTTGAAGTTAAGATAATATGTACGCATTCGATATTCAAAGCAAAATATTCTCAGGGGTTGACGATCGCTCAAATCGCTTACTAAGTCAAAGAATTCTTGTACAATGTGTTCATGAATTAAATCTTCTTTGTGTTTTACAAAAGGACATCTCATTATGTCCAGAAAATCGCAGCGTTGGAAGAAGCAATGTATGAAGAGCATGGTTGGCGTCGGACATGGCCGAAAATAATCTTAGTGATTTTTTCTTCTTGAGGCGAGGGACAGAGCTTCTCCGCAATCACAATGAAGACCACATACTATGTGATGATATCGCATTTGAATCTTCTCTAATTGCTCGGAATTTTTGTTGATTAAACCAGTGAATAAAGGGTTACATTATTCCAAGATTGGAAAGACAAAACGTTTGTAGATGTAAACAAGATCTTCCTTTGTTAAAAGTCTCTTTCAGGTTCTAATGAAAAACAGATGTCTTGCGGCTTTCTTGCATTGGTTATCAATATGAAGAATATAAAGTATTCGATCAATGAATGCGCACATTATGGCCTATAATATACACAATTCCAAAAATATTAAGCATGCAACTATGTGGAATAGTCGCACTTATGGTACATGAGTGCCATAGTAATGACTAGCTGGTCACATTCTATGGAATAATAACTTGGTACTCACCATCTTTTATAACTTCATTAGTTCTTTCCTTACCTATACGCAACTTTGAAGGAAACAAAAGATGATCTTCGATCGCCAAGAGTCCATCAAAGCTGTCTTAAGCAGTCACTGAAAGAATCTGTTCACTGGTATTGCACAACTGAGCTATCTGTTCGAGTAACCGTCGGAAGGTATGTCTGCGCGACAATTGTCAAGTCACCTCATTACAGCGACATGATAAATCAATTCACTAGCAGGCAGCAGCGTGCACACACCACTGAGGGAGGATGCAGTTCGTTCATTGTGTTTGATGAACCGAACACTTAGGCATACCGACAGTCGAACAGTGAGTCAGTACAACCTTCCCGAACGGATGATTTTGAAGGAGACAAAGCAGCTTCCAGTTGATGCAGTTCAGCAGAATAAGAACACAGTCAAAACTCATGAAAGGTTGGTTTGTACTTTCCTCTGCAGAGTTTACATATATCAAAAAAGCAAGATATTCAGCGATATATACCAAATATATAACTAAATATTTATTAGATAAATTGCCAATATTTCGCCTTACGGCTTTATCAAGGCACAATAAAATCAGAGAGAATGGCGAGGTATTTATAGAAGGACTAAAAAGAGTTCACAGTTCACAGCAGGGTACACACAGGCTAAGAGCAAGCTAAATGGAAAAATCAACATGACGTCCATGAGAGCCGTTCATCAACATGCCGTCGTGGCGACTGATGTAGAGAGCTTCTACTGCTCTTCTCTTTTGAGTACTGCTCAAACCTCGATGAACGATCGACCAGCGAACGTGAGATTCAGGCGACGAGGTGCTATGCTTCTCCACGAAATGTTGATGTACAGCACTGTTGTCCTGAGAAAAATGCTCTCGAAGACGCGATTTAATGCAGCGGCTTGTTTCACCTATGTGAAGATCATCTCTCTCGGAATGTGTGACACTATACTTCGATTCTGGTAAATCCCTACGCAAGATATTTCATCCCCGAAACCGAGATTAACATGCAATGACAACTGTGGGACCTGCAGCATCGGAGAGCATGCGAATCGGTGTTATTCTAAGAATCTGATTTATAAAATCGTATGTACGGAATGTGATGCCGTATACATAGGTGTCGCTACAACATAGTCATGTTCAATGAAAGCAATACTCAGTCTATTCGATTTTTTCGTAAGCATGTTCATGACAGTTCCACCATCGCTATGGTAGGTCATTCCCTTTCAGCGGAGAGCAGCATTTTGTGCTTGGTGTGTCACTGTCTGACTCTTTAGGTTGGTCAGTCCTCATTGGCCAAGTTGCCCGACGAGCTTCCCAACGGCTGTTTGTTGGAACGATTGTTTCGAACCCGTGCCCACTTCTGCACTGAGCAGTTGAACTTTATAATCTAGTTTTAAAAGGTAAGCGTTGCTATGTTATTGTGTCTGCATGTTTGCACGCATTCACCTCATCCATGTGCATCATGTCTGCATGCGTCTGATCATAAGTCGCTATTCATTACTTGCATCGTTATCATCGTTTGTTCTGTTGTTTTCAGGTATGTTGTGCAGGGGGCTTAATTTCCCTTGATGAATAAAGAAGCTTAAAGAAGAAGCTGAAGAAGTTTAAAGGAGATTACGGTTCATCGGACCAATCGACAGCAGAAGCAGTAAAGTTTGAACCAGCTTATCAAGCGATCAGCACAGATGTAAGTGATGACCAATGTAATGTTGCCTTTCAACAGTACCGAGGTGGACGAGGATCTCGTCATTGGCGTGGTCGTGGTTGGCAAGGCAGACGGTTTGGAAACAGAGCCTTTTTGTCGGCGCCGGCGTCGAATTCACATTCTGTTATTCCCATCAATCCTGTCAATAATGAAGGAACTCGACTTTTATGGAAGTGTTGTGGATCTTTTCGCAATTTGATAGCCGTATGCCTTCATTCATACGAAAATACCAACAACGTTAGCGTCGTAAAAGAAGAATCAACGGAGCAAGTGGCTTTATACACAGGTAACGACGTTGCTGCTAGGAATCGACTCGGAGAAGAAGCTATTAATTGTGCAATGCTAGATACAGCGTGCACGTCGACTGTTTGTGGTAAAAGATTGCTTGAGATTTATCTTGACTCACTTCCAGAATACGACAGGAAATATGTGATAATTCGAGGTGGTCATAGAATCTTCAAATTCGGTGGAGATGATCATTTGAAATCTCTCTACCTCTGTCTGTTGCCATGTTCGATTGCTGACAAAAATGTCGTTATCAATACTGACGTTGTGAAATCAAACATTTCATTGTTACTAAGCTTAAAAGCTCTGAAAGCAGCCAAAGTCAAAGTCGACATGGAAAATGACTGTGCGGAAATACTTGGTTCAATGGTGTCTTTGGACTTCACAAGCAGTGGCCACTAGTGTGTTCCACTCATGCAATCCAGCCAAATAGAGTTGGCTTGTTATACGCGAATACAAGAAATGGATGATTCTGAACGCAAGCAAGCGTTAGTCAAACTTCATTGTCAATTTGGGCATCATACTCAATCACGACTTAAAGCCCTTCTTGAAGACGCAGGAGCATGTACAGATAGCGTCGTGAGGGACTTACAGGATATTTGTAGTCAGTGTGAGACGCAACCTTTTTGCCAAAACTCCAGCGAGAACAATTGTTTTTTTGCCCATGGCAAATCGATTTAGCGAAGTAGTGGCGATGGACCTCAATACATGGAAAAACGAGCAATACATATTTTATATGATTGACATGTTCACTCGTCTAAGTGTATCAGTCTTCGTACCCTCAAAGCAACCAAAGGACATTGTGAATGCGATAGTTCTTCATTGGATAGGTGGCGGCTGGGGAGTCATGGAAGTGATTCTCGTCGATAATGGAGGGGAGTTCAATAATGATCAGATTCGTGAAATGGGTAGTCTCCTCAACGTAAGCATCTATACTACAGGTGCTGAAAGTCCTTGGAGCAATGGATTATGTGAGAGGAGCCATGCAGTTACGAATCGAATGCTCCAGATCCTGATGGACGAAAATCCTTCATCTAGCACGGAAGTTCTCCTCGCATGGGCAAACGTCGCAAAGAATTCCTTGCAAATGGTAAACGGATACAGCAGCTACCAACTTGTACTAGGCAAGAATCCGAATCTCTGCAAGGAACAACTACGTCAGAAATTTTGCAGAAGCATTTAAATGCTATGCATTCGGCTCGTCGGGCATACACACAATGTGAATCAGACAAACTAATTCGAAGAGGTCTGAGGCATCGCATTCGCACCATGGAAGAGCGTTTCCATCACGGTGCATCACGGTGATATAGCGTATTACAAAAAGGAAAATTGTAGTAAGTGGCAATGACCTGCAAAAGTAATATTCCAAGATGGCAGTGTCATTTTTGTTCGACATGGCAGCGTGAATGTTCGTGTTTCTTCTAATCGTATCTCTCGTGGGGTTTTTGAAACAAAAGAAAAAGCGATAGATAACGAGACAAGGTGAATGTCTACTACTGATTCATCAGAAAATTTAACAGAAAACAACAGCCAGTCAATGCAATTGTCGATGACAGATAGCACTCCAGTTCGTGAAGATATTACGTCTCAGCAGACCGGTTCTGCTTCAAAAAACATTGCTGTCAATACCAACATTGACCAGCAAGACGTTTCCAATGATCAACCCACAGGAACATCAACATTGAGGAAAAATGATTTGATCGATTATCGCGTGACTGAAGACGATGATTGGCAGAGGGCAGAAATAATTGGAAGAGCTGGTAAAGCTTCTACGGCTACAAAACATTGGCTCAATGTGTGCTCTGCGAATGGACGTCAAAGTGTAAATCTGTCAGCTGTCAATGAGTGGGGCGAGTCGAGCGTAATGAAGAGAGTGCTAACGTTGTCACAATTCCTCACAAGCGCCCTAGTGAATTCAAGTGTGTAGTGGCGAAATTAGATAAGTTAAGCAGATTGAAGGAATTCGAAGTTTACGAGGAAGTCGTTTTTGATAATCAGCCTTGCATCAGTACAACCTAGGTCCATGTTGAAAAGCCAGGCGGAGTAAAAGCGCGTCTTGTGGCTCGTGGCTTCGAAGAAGATGTAAATGTTGTGAAAGATTCTCCTACAGCTGCTATGAGCACTCCACGGATTCTAATAACCTTGGCTGCTAGCAATGGATGAAAGATTAAAGCCACTGACATCAGATCAGCATTTCTTCAAGGTAGTGACATATCCCGAGACGTTTATGTAATGCCACCATTGGAAGCCGATGCGGAACAGGTCGTTGTTTGGAAACTGCGGAAAACTCTCTACGGCTTGGTGGATGCTGCTAGGAAATTTTACAACGCTATCTCAGAGTTCCTGCTGACTGCTGGTATGTTGAGATCAACGGCGGAGCCCTCCCTTTTCTTTCTGAAACGAAGCGGACGTCTTATCGGAGCCCTTATCGCACACATCGACGATTTTCTATAAATCGGTGATGATGCTTTTGAACAAACTGTGATGAAAGACTTGAAACGGCGTTTTGTGGCACGAAAAGTTGAATGTGATAACTTCACTTATGTTGGATTCCGAATCATACAGAGTGATAAAACTATAGAATGCTCTCAAGATCATTTCAATGAAAGAGTGCAGTCTATAGCATTGAGGCAGAGCGAGTCATACAATCGCAGGAAAAGCTTACGGCAAAGGAAAGGACATTGTTTCGCAGTGTGGTTGGTCAATGTAATTGGGCTGCGCAAGGAACACTTCCCGATTTGTCTTTCGACGTAGTCGATCTTTCGTCCCGCTTTCAGCCTGCCACTGTGTCAGATTTGATAAAAGGTCAAAAAATAATAAATAGGCTGAAGTCTTCACGATCCTATGTCTCAATACCTCAGCTTGCGAATTCATCAACATGGTGTGTAATGGTTTTTTCCGATGCATCACTGGGAAATTTATCAGATGGAATGTCCAGTGCCGCTGGATACGTTATTTTGATCGTAGATGAGAATGATAACTGTTCGCCACTCACTTGGTACCCTTCAAAGATTCGTCGGGTTGTACACTCAACCTTGGCTGCAGAAATGCTTGCAATTGTTGAGGCTACAAATCACGCAATTTATCTTCGATACGTCCTTACTGAACTGACTGCGGCAGTGAAGCTGCTTCCTATTTACGTGATTGTGAACAATCTACCGTTGATGCTGTGTATTCGACTCATTCAGTGGACGACAAACGATTGAGAATTGACGTAGGATATGTGAAGCAACTTCTTGAAAGAGATGTCATTACATAAGTTTCCTGGGTTCCAGGCACTCGCACGATTGCTGATGTTCTAACTAAGTGTGGTGCACCTGGTGCACAAATCCTTCCTCTTCTTCAAACCGGAAAAATGTGATCTCAAACTTTGTTGATATCAACCTGATCAGTGATGATTGTGTGAGTTTATTATTCTTATTATATTTCTATTATTCTTATTCTTTCGTCTGAGTTTTCTAGCATTTTCTTTACAAAGCTTCGATTTTTATAGTGATGTGTTTTAGTTCGACTTAGTATTACTATTGGCGCAATTTTATTTTGAGAATGTGAGTTCATTCTTCCAATAACTGACGATTCTGTGCTTACTTTTAAAAAAAAGAAAGTAGAGTTAGTCCATTGATAAAGTTGTCATGTCATGCATGTTTTTTGCATGTCTCCTCCTATCATGTGCGATGATTATCTGTCTGCATATTTGTGCATCACATGTCGTATACTTGCGTGTATCAGATGCAAAATCAGAAAAAGAAAGTAGACTTAGTGTTATGTTTGCACGCATTCACCTCATCCATGTGCATCATGTCTGCATGCATCTGATCATAAGTCTCTATTCATTACTTGCATCGTTATCATCGTTTGTTCTGTTGTTTGTAGGTCTGTTGTGCAGGGGGCTTAATTTCCCTTGATGAATAAAGAAGCTTGTGATCATTAAGAGTTGTTCTTTAACAAGCGTCACGCGAAAAGGTTTTCAAACTGTGTTAGTTTCGCTTCGCATTCATCACTCCTGTCACATCGTATCATCTGCTGGAATGGTACTATTCACGACACTCAAATATTACTTCGAATTACCAGTTGTGACGAAAACTGTAGTAATCATTTTCCTATAGGCAGTGAAAAATACGCGCCATTTTCCCACCACATTTTACTTGCATGTGACCCAGCTTCCTCTTCTCGCTTGAAGAGTCAGTGCTTCATAGACAGCCCATAACGCATACATTATTGGAACATGAAACATGACAGCGCCGTTAACTACGAGAGAGACTCATTCCGTCTCCTATCTGCTCCATAACCATCTGATGTCGTCATCACGTTTGACCAATGCGCGGGAGGAATTCCTTCGTTTACACAATATCCGATCGCGAGAGAGAAAAAACGCAAATCGTGGTGCTATGGACTTCTGTCGACTGAGCTGAATGGACGAAACGTAATTAACTTTTCGCATCCGTCAGGTGGTGCCGAGGACGGTGACGCACAACACCATCCCGCTCGAGATAAATGAGATCTGAGCAACATGTGACGCTTCTGTATTATTTTTATTTTTCTATCTCATACAAATATAGCGTATTTGAATGAATACCTTTAAATGCTCAGGTTGCTCAAAAGTTTGGTCATCAGGTCCTCAGAGCAGCCTAGATATACTAGATCGTATTTTACGCAAGGCACTTCGTCTGATTGATGATGACATTGCTATTTCAAATTTGGCATCACTCGGACACGTTGAGCAGTCTCCTGTCTTCCTCTCCTCTATCGCCATTATCGCTGTCTTTGTTCAGGTGAACTTGCTCGTTACTACACGTCCTCGCTCTTTTACCAAATGCA
Source organism: Prostheceraeus crozeri (assembly GCA_907163375.1). NCBI lineage: Eukaryota > Metazoa > Platyhelminthes > Polycladida > Euryleptidae > Prostheceraeus > Prostheceraeus crozeri. The sequence goes on along the minus strand of CAJQUW010008085.1, from coordinate 45,687 downwards.
TAAAAGGAAGAGACTACGCAAATCCATACCTCATCACTATTCCTCGTTGTCGCACAGAACATTCAACAGATCCGTCTTTCATAGGACAGCAAGGTTGTGGAAAAGGCTTCCTTCGTAGATATTTCCAACATGTCATGTTGGAGCATTCAAGGGAGTCGTCAAAAAAATTCCACCAAGCTCTGAGGAGATCTGATGATTTGATGGGTATTTTGTCTTATGCATTTATATCATGTTATCTCGGTTTTCAACTTTCCTTTGTCGTTAGTTTTACTTTTATCCCCATGAGTTACGCAGTTATTGGTTTTTACTTATTCACTATACATTTTACACCGCCTTATTTGTCTATTCACTTTTTACCACCCAATTTTCTTTTTCACTTACCTAAGTTATACAGTTATGAGTTACATATCTCTTTACTACGTGTATTGCTACACAGTGGCTTAGTTATTTAGTTATATTCCCCTATCATCTCCAATTTTCTTTCTTCCATTTTCTGCTTCTTTGTCTTAACCATCTGCAGAAGGATACCTTTTGGCGTATAGGCTTGTCCTCTTTCTTCAAGCTTTGCTTAAAAATATATTCTCGGGTAGATGAATATGCGTGTTTGTCGGGATACCGATCTTTCCCATCCCTAGGAAATGATTACTAATGCAATCATCAAAAAAGATTTTCACATCGGTTTCTAAGCAACCGGGACATCAATGAAACATAAATACACAATCCTGCGAACTACCGTCTTTTACCAAATAGAACCCGACACCTAATGTAAGCATTAAAAAAGATCTTCACATCGGTTTCTAAGCAACCGGGACATCAATGAAACATAAATACACAATCCTACGAACTACCGTATTTTACCATCGGTAAATAATAGGTCCATCGGTGTAATAGTTCTATTAACAGGTTTTTGCGAGATACATGTATTTTATGAAACCACTCCCACTGGATTGTGGCGACATGTAAGTCAGACGATTTTATAGCTTAACAATGGCCTTCAATAATTGTTGTTGCTAAACAGGAGATCGACCAGTAATTTCTTGACTTCCTGATAACGAGCATGCCATAGTTAATAATTTAAAATTGTATTTCGATTTTTCTTTCAATCATAAGACATAATTCATAGTTCAAATTTAATCTATATGTTATATCTAGCATATGTGTACAATAGATTGCAGTAGTAACAAAATGATAGGAATCGATAGAATCTATAATCGCTCAACTCTATCCAATCATTCAGTGCAGTTCATAAAAGTGATACAAAACTTTCAATAAAAGCAAAATGACATTCGTCACTCAAAATAGGTTTCTAATTCTACACTACAAATCTTGCGTCTCGAAGTCGTTGTCACTGTCGTAGTCGTGTTCATCTTTGATCGCTTTCTTTCATATTCCGTCTCATCAATGTTAATACATGAATGTATTAAATCAACAGAAAAAATCGATGCAGTGGAACAAAATTTATTAATTTGGAGCCCGCATGTAAATTGCAACAAAACATATAACCCATGGATTATATTGGACAGAATGCTGTGATTGCAAAAGCTTTATTCGATGAAATAGACACTTACAGATATATAAAGTGATACACCAGAGCAAGTGAAGACTGGAAAGTACACTACTTCCTAAATGACTTGCGAAGAGAAGGCTAGAACTGTTAAATCCAACTATAAAGGTCTAAGCGTCTAAGCCAAATATGAGGTCTCAAATTCATGATTGGTCACGAGCTTGTTAGCTTTTTAACTACTTAGCAGCCATCAGTCGGATTGACGCTACAGCTGAAGGGTCTTGTTGTCATTTAAAATATCAGAAAGCGTATATTATCATTAGATTAAGATTGAATTCGCCTGTTTGTTTGTTGCCAAACAGAAATCTCTTGGAGGTAATCGGGTAACTGGTGGAAAAGTAATTAAGGGCAATTTTAAACACATGTGACGAGAGGGACTCAGTGAGAGTAGTTGCTTTTAGGCTTTCTATGCTTAGCGCACTGCATGATTGCTGACAGATCAGCAATTCAAGTGACAACTCGTATGTTGGCTATCCTAGTTCGTCGACTTATCGATGCTAAAAGCATCATTTCATAATTTATAAACAGCATCCATGTTTCTAATGCTGAGAAAAATATCTTCCCACCCACATCTGAAAGCATGTTAAAATACTGTTTGCCTATCGATTCATAATTCAGTAAAATTTGAAAAAACTATTTAGGTTTTTTCAAATTGGAAAACCCGTTTACCCACCCATAGGATGTCAAACCTGGTGCAACTGGGGTATCTGGGTTCGAATCCCAGTGCGTAATAACAGCCCATACGTATGCACTAACTTTACGTATCACTAGACTAGCATCACAACTATTTTTCATGGAATGTTCAGGATCTCTCTTACTTTTTTTCGTGAACTTAGCATTCACTATCCTACTTTTAAGTGAATCGGTGCTCTGGGCATATCGAAAGTGTCGATTTCAGATGATTTTTTTAATAAAATAGTCGGTCGCCTAATCGGCCACCATCTGACGATTAATAAGTAATTGGCCGATTAGCTAATTCACTAATCAATGCATACCTACAATCATGATCACAATCACCATTGTGCCAAACGAGAATAGATATCACACGTTTATGGCTAGGATGTGATCTTCCCCGACACGCATGATCTTCTCGATAAAAATAATTCTATTAGTGGATCTAAGATGATTCATGAGACGACTTTGCGAGCTGCAATAACTTTCTACGTATTTATCTGGTGGAATAAGATATTGTTTACATGGGAATTTCCTTTGCGAACGCGAGTCATAACTACGGTTTAAAAAGAGAGGACGGGTTGTGTTTGCATATTTCAATTTATGAATATGCATATTAGCGATAACCAACTCAAATCTTGACTATTGTGATTTGATTGCCCTCTGTCCAGCCAAAATGTAATTACACCATTAACTTCCGATACATACAATCTACGTCAAAATTTCGTCAAGACACCGACTTTGCTATGGCATTTCTCATCGAATAATCAAAACTCTGACTTAACGTTTCAATCATCATTCACAATGTTAACTTAAGGTCACGTGTTTAACTTGACCTGTCTATTCACGTGTATTACTTTTTCTATTTTCACAGTCACATCTGCTGACGGCGCCAGGCGTTCAGCTAAAATAAGCGCCACAGTGCTGTCCACCCACGGTATAATGAAGTCTCTTGTGAAGAGTGAAAAGAATGAATCGTTATTGCTTCGTTTCAGAGAAATAATTCAGATGGACCACAACTATCATTTCGTCTAGTCTTGCTTTACTTTTTCCTTCGACAAACTCTACATATCACAAATCACGAGACACTAAGCTTGAGTTAGCATAAAAGTGAACACCCCGCGTAAACGAAAGTTCGTTTGAATATTATTTCTGACAAGTAAATTTAAATATTATTTGTACATATTAACATAATGATGATAAAATCACAGTAATTAAATATTATTGTAATATTATAATGATATTATATTGTGGATTCATTTGTGAATAAAAAATGTTTGATGATGGTAATATAGAATAATAAATTGAGAAGCTAAATTAACAACAGCAACGCCGATCATGCCATTATCCAATACAAGATCTAATCCAAGAACAGCTGTATACCTAAGCATATCGGGAAAATTGTGGAACGATTAGTGGCCTATGAATATCAAGGTCTGTAAAAAGTGATTCGATTGAAAGATATTGAATGTTAATTATCACGACTATTTTGATTGCGGGAACGATAGCAGAATCACGCATAATTTCTTCTGTCCATCTGCATATGACAAAGGAGATACATTTAGATTTCTGTGCTCATGTTATCCGTAGAAATTTTCCAACATTTTACAGATGTAGTGCGCGCTGGTAGGCCTGTATCAATTACATGTAGGCTATTGTTGATAATGTAAAAAAGATACGCATGTAATATGATGGGCATATGCCTATAATGCTTATATCTGATGGCCGGCGGGCGCGAAAACTTGTGACATTTACTTTATTTTGTTAGTTATCATTTTGACATCTCCATTTCATGACTGTAGGATAGGCCTGTTGGAGGGTAGGGTATTTCAAATATTTTATAGGCCTACACCTACCCTGTAAATGTTTATCGGATCATTTTTTAACAGAAATACATGTGTCGATAACTGCTTTACATCTCTTGATAACCATTGAAATGAAGCCAACATGTCAACTTTAATTTAATGCATTTTAGGCCAATGGATTGAGTGCGTGTGAAGGTAGCGAGTTGGTGATAATGCAAACACACGTTGGCAAATGAATGAAGAAGAATCCAAAGAGACGAGTTGGTCGACATAAGACAGGACTAGGCAATTCATGATTTGACAATTGACATGGCCATTCGTAATTGATTTGGGACATGAATGTATAGGGAGATGCTTCCATAGTACAAGGGATCGATCGATAGAATGCAACGCTGCTATAGCAAAGTTTAAAATGAGATGCATATAAGAATAGCACGTGTTATGGCAAAGAACTTGTTCTCAGAAACCTATGGTAAGACTAAGGAGTTTAATGTCTTCATAACTAATGTACATAGCCTAAAAATGTAGGCCTATACAAACGGGACTATGAATAATATGATGTGATTATTTATGTCAGTCATTTTGCCAATACCAACACATAGTGGCAGAAAAGACTGCAATAATTTATCAAATGCCATGCTAATTGCTATCTCTCCAATATGCATTTAAAATCTTTTGATTCTGTGTTATTATAAGTTGAGACGATCACTATTAATGTTTTCTTATCAATGCCTGCATGGACTTCTATGATGATTGTAGCCAGTGTATTATTAAATTTTCCCATGAGACTGCGATAGGGACGATATCTATCCATTCTCTTGACTAATTGAAATAAAATATAGTATCACAATTTACTACTAACTTACAGTCACTAATTGACATGAAGAACAATTTTTTATAGCTGAAAAATATATTATATACAATTTTTTCCAACATAATATATACATAAACAGCATCGAATTCTAAGTGATAAAATATACATCGTCATACTTCATGAAAGGATATATAATAAAAATCTACAACGAGAATGTATGTTACTGAATAACATACATGTGATCGCGTTCTATTTAGTGAGAATTAAATTAGTTCTCATGCCTTACGAACATGGAGTGCATCAACGTGTTACATATCAGTCAATAGCTTGCATCATCAGCTTTCAATTTAGCTATGATGAAACTATCTACATTATTTTGTCTGCTGGACAGTGGTCGAAACATGAACATCGCTCAATCAACTAATCGATTTTTTCAACTGTGATTTCCTGTCATACTTTACATAAATCATTGAAAAAATTCGATTTGTAGATTGAGCGATGTTCATGTTTCGACCACTGTCCAGCGTAGATAGATTATGCATGGCTAAATTGGAAGCAGATAATGGAAGCTATGAAATGAAACACTACATGATTGCAAGATATGAGTATTCATTGAATTTCGACATAATGTAGTTGTTCAGATTTCCATGATTCAGAAATATAAAAGTATTGATTTTATAATGCAGAAAACATATTATTTCATAATGATACAAACTAATCTAAATCAACAGGGCGTCATCACGTAAGAAAAAAATCTTGTAAATATGATATATATATATATATATATATATACTTATCTCCTGTCTCAGCTCCACTCACATGTCCTGTCTCTGCACCACATCCCCTGTCTCTGCTCCAATTTTTCAAGAAATTCATATATCTAAGTCCTGTCTCTGCACCATTCACCCCTGTCTCTGCTCCACAACATACTGTCTGTGCTCCAAAACCCCATGTCTCTGCACCATATATCATGTCTCTGCACCACCAAAACGGATTCTTTTTGAAACAACGCCTGTCTCTGCTCCAGTATTCCATGTCTCTGCACCTTTTTGTCTTGTTTCTGCACCACATGTAAACGAATTCTGTTCAGACTCACGTAACTACTTAGCATTCCGATAACGTTACCTACAGGAAAGCATTTACCATGGCAATATTATCAAATTAAATCAAATCTTTTTTTTAAGTAACTATAAAATGAGCGATGGAATGATAGCTATCTACAAACTAAAGAAAACAAGTTTGCTGTAAGGCCGAATCAAAGAAGATCTGCATGGAACTTTTGCATTTTAATGCTTGACACTTTTTCTAACATTCTAATCACAATAGCACAATATTATAATTTTAATTATGTGATGCTTTGCCTTCGATTTCAATGTTGTTTCACATAAATACCTCTAAACTGACATCATTTCGAATGAGATATGATATGGGAATTGTTAAAAATGTACGTTTAAATACTATCTTCTGAAAGTTTGTCTTCACTAAGAAAATAGGTCGGCTGACTTATAAAAGTATGAATTGGGAATCTACATTTTATGTTGAGTTTACCAAATAACAAAGTTAATCTTTAAATATCGTCCATTCGGCAGATAGCCGCGTTGAAACATTTTCTCCGCTTTCGAGGAGGAGTGTTCACTGCGAAGTTATAAGCAGATGCCTGATGCAAACCGTCGGTAGCACCTGTTCCGGCACCACCTCTTGTGGTAGCATCTCCCGTTGTATTTACAGCAAAAATACCACCATCTATTACAGACAATGCCTCCGTGAATATTAAACCCCTCTTTGCTGTTCCTATACGTACAGATGCAGTGTAGCAGGGATCACGTAGTCAATGTTTGTATGCTTACTCCCGAAGCACTGGAGTGGAGCTTTACACTCCGATACAAATACACTGATTGCCGATGAATGATGAATTTGAAACCTTTTTGGAATTTTAAATCCGCTGATTAACTTGCAATTACAAAACATCCCTCTAAGTTGAGTAAAACACATTCGAATTTTAGATAAGGGCCATAGTTACATTATTTATTCGGTCTTTTTGTAAACTAAAAATTAAAAACTTTCTTTAGCAATTCAGCTCTAACGTAACTATCACACTCATTACATTTATTTCATGAAGCATGACTGATTCACAGGCTTCCCGTTGGGTATTGGGATTCCCATTGGGATTGGGCCTTTTTGATATGTACATGTCAATGAACAAAATAAATGTGGAATTAATGATCCATTTCAAATGATTCAGTAATACATTACATATAAATATCAAACACTCCAATATTTAACATACGTACATACCTTCCGTTATTTGGTATTCATAATATTTAAGAATTTTATATTAATTATCATAATAATATTTATTTTTTAATTTTTGAATATTGCGACTCCTATAATCGTTAAAAAACCAGGTCTCTAAGCAATTCGTATGTCAGGTAATATCTTATCGTTGTTTCATTATCTTTCATTTTTCATGCATAAAATGATCGTCTTATGAAAATTAGACAACATTTTCTATTTATTGATGTTATACTTACACGTACGACATGATACTGTTTCTCTAGACCAAAATCCAGTAATCAATGTAATCAGTAATCGAAGGACGTTCAATGCGCTATTCAGAGCACAATTCCGCCAGAGATTCGGAAGGCATAACGGTTTGTCCTGTAATTATGAAGCAATTGTTCTTGTTAATTACAGTATAACCTCATTTCATCACAGCTGATCAAACTCACCATATCGATCATTGAGTTGTTTTTACTTGAAACTCAGAATAAATGCTATTATGAAATATCACACACTGCAAAGCAAAGGAAATATTCTATCAATATCAAGCAATTTAATTTCTAAAAAACATTATCATGTGGAGGTATAATAGTATGCTATTCACTAATAGTATGTTTCATAATAGTATAATAGGTATAATAGTATGTTTCAGGTCAAATGTTTTGACTATTGATTAATTTCTAAAGTTCACATTTCACACCAACGAGTAGTAAAAAATTACTGAAATGATAAATTTGTCACTGTTATCATAACTTTTTACACCGGTACTTTATTTGTCCTTGAGTGTATGTCAGCATTTATCACAAAAATATAATATTTATACAATATAGGTTACAGAGAACCTACCATAGCTAATCATTTTGCCACTAAGTTTGACCATTACGCATGAAAAGAATTATACCTTTTGAAACTCTGCGTGATGATTATGCATTATGATTAGTTCCAGTGAAATAATGAAGTCCCTTAGAAATGAGGTCACTCTTTTCGTCGATTTTTTTAGAAGCCTCAAATTTCAAAGATTAGACCATATTTGAAAATCTGTATCATTACATCGAATTTCTCCAGCTAATCCAATAACAGAAAATTGGTTTTTAATTTAGGATTTTAACTCATTTCGGAGATCGTAGCTGTATGCTTTCCTTGATTTGAGCCTCGGAGGTGCTAAAAATATGCTTGAACCTCTGGATAATTAAAAATTGATCGACTTGTTCAAAGTGACGTAAAAAAAGACTAAGTGGATCTAATTGAAATTGATTCGCTCTAGCAAATCCATAAACCAGGTGATGCAGCACCCATGGCGAATTTGTAGATGATTGTGATCCTTTAGTCAAAAGTCGAAAAAGTCAGCCTAACATTATACATTTCGTTTCTGAAACAATAGTCGTTTAAAGAGAGCAGTGAAACACATGTTTACATGATGGATTATTCTTTCATAACTTAATTATATATTAGATTCATTAAATATTCATTATTATGAGCCAATCATCTTCTGACTGAATAAAATCCAAATTTAGACATTCCGCTATGTAGTTGTTCGAAATCACGCATGCGCGCACAGATGTGGACGTCACTCCGCGTTCAAATGTCAGCCGATTGCAGAAGCAGCAACTTTCAGCCAACATAACGCCATATAAGAAATTTTGTAATCAATTAATGTCTACAATGTTCAATCCGGATGAGAGATTTGAAGAGATCTCATGGTAGTCAGGAAAAAAAAATCATATAATATTTATGCTTGAGATGATCATGCCTATTAATTTTCTGTAAAAATATATGAAAATGCAAGAAATATGTTACAGACAGTTTAATGGTGTTTTCGGACAAAATTCAACACCCGACCAAATGAAGGCGACACTGCTACAAAAAACTGGTGGGTGATAATGTCCCCCATGCCCCCAGGGATGTCTCCAATTTTCATACATTTGATCTGATGACTCACAATCATCTGTATGTCCTAATTAGATCTCCAGACTAATTTCGTATTCTGAACAATGTGATATATCGTACATATCATCAACGTCCAGAAGAATTATCCCAATAAGCGGTCGTTGCCGTTCCTTTTTACATGATATATTTTCTTATATCAGCGTTGGTTACATTTATCACAGTATAAAATCCATGATGATAAGTAAATCTACAATAGTCAACAACATCAATAATGACATTTTTAAACTATTCATTTATAGCTAATGGTCGACATTCTATTTCTTTATCATCGTAACATAAAGAACCTCGAGATCAGCTGATATTTGTTTGAATAAAGTAAATTTTGATTTCCGCACCTTTAACCCAACATTATGGATAAAATTTTTATTAACAGGATTTAAATATCCTCTCAATATTCCGAGATACTTTATTGTATATAATAGATACGATTTAAACCAAATATATTTATTTGTTTAAATTACTAAACTATTCAAATCTGAGAATGTGCACTTTTATGCTAACTCAGGTACCGTCGATCATGATAAGCATGATAACGTATTTAAATTTCCGCTAAACTAGTTCAGACACCGTATCCATTGAAATATCAATTAAAACAAGCAATTTATTTTCATAGAAATCAGATTGTTATACTGTATTAAGCTGGAAGGGTCATCAGATGATTTCAGGTGGTCTTTAAAGTTGCTCGCAAACCCGAAATTTTGGCGCGAATTCAAAACGTCGGACTTGTATTTCTCGAGCATTAAGTCACGTAGCGGACTTTGGAAACACGTCTGAGAAAATCTTTGAAACAAGTCTGAGAAACAATGCCAATTTGGTGCCAAATACCCTAAAACCTATTTTACACAAACAAAAAGCACGAAACAACTAAAACTAAAACAATAATTCAAAATTATTAAAACAATTTTGATAATTTGAGTTTATTTTTTTTTTTTAAACGTATCAACTCAACACACCTCTATGTCTAAATTGACGAAAAATGAGGTTTCCTTGCAAAAACACGTGCAAACTTCCATGTGCCATGTCTCTCGATATTTCCGTCATTTATTTCATGATATTGCATGTGCAAAAGGACGTTCCTATCCATATTATTTTACCAAATTCAAACACTGCTACCATCTCCACTCAATCCACCGCTCACAAGTTTCACACGCATGGCTACAACCCGCCAAATCCACATAGTCATCGAAAATGTGTCTCATCCACCACGTAAATATCTTCTCAAACCCAACCATCATCTATCATCTATGAAAGGGGTAGAGCGTCAAATTCAGACCAAGTAAATACAAATCACTATCATCCATCAGGTTTCGTAAAGGACGAAACCACAATTTCTTTGACATCATTTTGCCCAAACCATGCAAAAATTAGTGTTTCTTGACCAGTTGACCCGGACAATTTTTTATCCACCCACCTCATCCCTCACACACTAACCCTGGTCACCATCATCTATCAGTTGAAGCAGTGAGGGTCGGAAACACTTCTCTTAGACACCATATTTTACCCAAAATAGTAGTAAAATCAAGATTCTATGTATAAATTATTGTTTCTTGACAATTGAAACCGGGAAAAATTTCCACCCACATCATCCCTCCACACTAACCCTGGTCCACCATCCATCTATCATGTCAGAGTTCAGTTTACTGTGGAAAATCATGTTAACTTTTAAAATAGTAGAGTATGCTGCTTTGTCGCTTCATTTAGTACCCAATTGAAATTCTCTAAATTGCTAGAACTTCAGCTGATGTCATGCAATCACAGCTATCTGAAGAGTGTTAGGTGTAGAGGTTTATGAAATTGGACTGTATTTCCAAATGGAATAAGTTTTAGTGAGTGATGTGTTTGATAGAACCCAACAAAAATTGTAGCTTCATGTCTACCTTGTGTAGGACTCCATATTGACATATGCAAAGAGGATGGATATCATACACCCGTAGCGGAAGCTAGTGTGATCTTTGTGTATGACAGCGCGCTGGCTAAAGTGGCATATCTATTCATTTCAGTCATAATTATGTCACTAATAGAAACAACTTGCAGAAAACTTGACCAAAGCGGATTACTTACTCTTTCAGGCACTCCATTCTCTCTTTCTGAAAGACGAATATTCATTGTTTCAAATGTAAAACAAGCACTGGTCGTGCAAGACCATGATGCGGTCGCTCATTATGTCAAAAGACTAGAACCTCAATGAATGGTAGAAGTGTTGGCTCAAAGTGGTTTAAAAACAAATCAGTTACTTCATGCACATAGACTGAATAAAACACAATGAAAGAATTTGTTTAAATGGGTATTCTATAACAACACATACAGCTCCACATTTAAAGTTCTCAGCTGTGGAAAATCCAACATGACCAATTCGGCATCAAGAAGTAAATGATGCACGTGGAAAATGTAGAACTATATTGATCAAAGTTGAATGTAGATGCAATGAATAAATATAATTTCATCAATTAAAATTGGGAATATTTTAACTTTTCATAAATACCTGGAATTATCTTTGTTTATAAATATAATTTAGATCACTGTAAATTTCTTCAGTGAAAATGTGTCAAGTTTGCATCATCAGGAAGTGCATGCAGCATATGACAAAAAGGGAATGAGGCATGATTGTTGAAATATGTGGATTCCCATGGCCGCTCCAATGCAATGTTAAATTATATACATTGCATTTATATTCCGCATATTGCATGTCACTGTGCGTACCACTAATATACAGTATTTTAAAGTCACCATGCCCGACTGTTTTTTTGAAGATCATTTAGAGCGTAGAGTGGCACATTCTTGCAAAGACAGACAGTTAGAGGGTGAAAGTTTTCACGGCCTCGGGTCTTTAAACGGCTGCATGAAACTGGCCTCTTCTAACTATTGCATGGGGTCAGATAATGGTAACAACGAATTATTTCCATAAACTTATCATACGAAAGATTCTCGTTTTTTGAATATTGCCAATAATTGGTCTAGAGGAAACAAGCATTGTAAAAATTGGCATAAATGCTGCCATCGATGTTAGGGAAGCATGAGAGTTAGCGCATATCTTGGAAACATTTGTCTCTGTAATACTCAGCGGTTGATAATGAACTCACACCACGCAGTTAAGCCATGGAATACCATTAACTTCGATAAATGTTTCGAAGGTCATAACGTCATCTAAGCATGACTTTCCTGACACGATTCTACATGTCTTAACGTGTCATGCGAAGAAATGCACAAAGACGTACGATCGGACATGATCGGACACGATCGGACATGTTGCGTCAGATCTTTTGTCATATACGATCGTAGATGTCTTTTCATAGTATGACTGACACGATCTTGCTTAACTCTGATCGGACATGACTTTGCACGATCGTGTCAGACTTTGAAAGTCTTTGCAAGACGTTTCCTCTAGTGGCCGCCTCGAAGAGCAAAATTCAATCCATTCAGGTAAAACAGAGCATATAACAATGACTGTCCATCGGAGGACCCCATTGCATGGTTCCATAATAATTTTTCGCGTCACTTTTCATCCTTATCACAATTAACCGACATATAGATTTCCAACTGGCACCCGTTTCATGGATATTCTCCATCCGATGAATCAAACTCACTTCCCGCTCGCTACAACTTTTCAGTCAGCGAAAGATCGACTTTCTCCGTTGTAAGCGAAAATATGTGATCTGTACTTCCCTGCAACAATCGACACGAGAGATCTCCGGCGTTATTCTTCTCACACATTTTCATTCCTTAACTTCGTGGATGAACGTACTCAGTCATTAAGTTCTTGGTCTGCTTAATAAATGCATCATCGGATAAGTAACACATCTACTGGTTTAGAATTTACAAATAAATCACTCGTAATCTTATCGTTTTCTCCAAGACATTCTCCAAATAAATTTTATTGTGTCTATCCTTTATTGCGCTCTTTCTTTTCTTCTGGTGTTCTTTGTTTGTACACTGAGTGATGTTCAAATTTCATTCTCATAGCTCTCTGTATGTGTATAGTTGGCTAAGCTTCTGCTTGTAATTGTTGCTCAATGCTCGTTTTGTTGTTGCCAAACATCTTTAGTAGTGATGCGTAATATCATGACTATTTCTAATACAGTCTTCACACACCTCTCACACAACAAATTTGCTTCATTTGACTTAATTATAATTCGAGATCTCGTGTTGCCGATGAATCCCATATAGTGAGTCCTACTCAGAGGGTTGACAATGCCGCAATTTACCACCCATGTCCTGCAAATGTTTACCACTAAAATTGTCAATGCAACCGAATAGATCCTTATATTACGCGGTAACAAGAATTCTATGACGCGTTGATCAATAACAAACAAATTTACAATTACATCAAAGGGAGTTATCTAATAACTCCCCATAAAATTATCATGGTATGTTTTAACATGGTTTACATATCACCCAGAAATTTCATGGAATAATCTTATTCATAATATCTCTGTAACCTGGGCTGTATTCATAGTCCGTGTCTTAGCGAAGTCATCGTCTTAGCTAGTCATTTTCAACGAAATTCTAATTCCAGACAGACTTAGCAAAGACGGCCGTTTACGTTGATGTCTTTGCTAAGTCTTGATTCAAATAATTCTTATTCATAGTGATGATTAGTAAAGACAACGACTTAACTACACATGACCGGTGACCTTAGCATCTATTTTATTCCTAAGGGAAAGCTAAGGAGGTTCTTAAAGCCTCTCAAGTTGTATTGTACAACCAATCAGCTTGCATTATCCCATTGTAGGTGTGACTGTCCTCAGTTTATTAGTTTGAGCTTTTTTAAGATGGGAGGCTTTCATTAACGCCAACATACCGGAGAGGAAAATGAAATATTACAAGGATCATGTTGATCATTGCCACTCGATGAAAAGCTATCCACGACGAACTTAATACAGATTTAAATACAGATAACTCGAAATAATTGCGTGTCTGTCGTCTTGATTCTTGATCGCAATATTATAACGTTTTTCACGTGTAACTACTGTGTTTGAATCATTACTCGATGGTTTGAATTACGGAGCAGCTATCTGTACTACATTACAATGACGTGCTATTGATGTAGCAAAGGACTACCACAACAAGATAAGTCTACAGTAAAAAAAACCGCCAGGCCTACAGTTTTTATACACACACATTGTAGGGAGTACCGGGCTGGTTGTTACACGGGGCAGGTGAATACAGTGGACCTCGAGCGAAAACTATTTATATAATCAAGAAAAATTAGACCGCTATCCCATTAATACTTAGGTTACAGTCTTGAAAAAGTCCGAAAATTGGTAACAACACTTCCCCGTTATCCCCCAAAACACATGCCTATGTGTTTAGTAAAAATGTAAATTTAACTATTATAAAAATTGTATTTACAATGAGCATTTATCGAAACCAGGAATGAACCAAGTGTTTTATGAATCTTAAATTAACCTCTAGATATTCTATCCTACTATCGCAAACCTAGCGATCATATTGCAATGATCATGCTAGACCCTCTCTAATCTTCTTGCTCATTTTTTGCCTTCGGTAAGGCTACAACGCCAAAAATAATAACCATAATCCCAATAGGCCTACGTTTATACAGGCCCAGTAGGTACATGTACTATGTCTAACATGCATTAGGCTGATTTATCTTTCAACGGAGTCATTTTTTGGAGGACCTTGTTATCAGCCAAGCTTTGATTGATTTCGCAATAGAGTTCGTCCCCGTTCCACTTAAATTACAAATACTGGCCACTTTACGATATCTTGGCACTGGTGAATTCAGAATACCGTAGCAATACTATCGGAATAAGTCAATATTCAGTCAGTCGATTGTGGATCGTGTTTGCTCTGCATTAATAGAACACATGAATACTTTCAAAGTTAGGATGCCTTGTCGAGTGATCGAAAAGAAGCGGAAAATTTTTCACCATTGCTGGTTTTTCCGAAAGTGGTTGGTGTAATTGATGGGGTCTCAGTATATACAGGAGCCCAAGAAGAACCCCAAATGCCTTCATCAGAAAACATTCCCCTCATTGAATATTTTTTGCCGTTTGTGATGCGAGCAGGCAAGTTTACGTTTTCTAAATGTACGCCTGGCCGGGTAGCTGCCATGATAGTTTCATACTAAAACAAACTGTTGCTATGGGACGCATTTGAAAGCACATGACAAGAAATGAGAATCATATTGGGTGTTATAGCGGCTACCCGCTGCCGTAGGTGGCTTTTAACACCGTATTCGCAAACCAATGTCAGTGGCACAAGAAACTTACAATACAAGCTCATGTCGTCGACAAGATAAAGATCGAGTGCTGCGTCTTTATGTCGCCGTTTAAATCACCATTCGGATATGCCTGTCGTACTCCTTGTTGTGCTATTGCTGTCATATTCTGTGATCTCGTGATGCAATAGAATCTACCGGCGCTCATACACTGTGAATTGCGTAGACTCGTTGTCCATCACACCTCGAACAATATCCTAGCACCTCGCTCTCTTAATATTACCCACTGCACATGTGTGCATCCCTTACACTAATATTGCTTCCTCGCTTACTTGAAATGAACGTGATGCCCGACCGATACCTGACATTTGATACGTGTCGAGGAGATTGCTAAGCGACTCTTCAATCTCGTCTGGTCCATGTTTAACAATGCGTTTTGAAATGAGGAATTTCATTTACGCGAGACTTATTTTTCTTTAGGATTGTTGAAGCCAAAAACTTTATAGTGTGCTATGTTAGGCCTAGGTCCTTATATTACAAAATTATAGGTATATTTTCGACAACAATGTATTTTGATCTAGATAAAACCATACATTAAATATCCAAGTAAAAGAAGGACAAATTGAAACATTTTCTAATGTGTTCTTTTTATGAGATAAATTGAGTCTTTTAACAAAAAAAATATCAATAAAATTTACGGTTCAGATTGCGTTACCTCATATCCAGGTAATAAAAAAACAACCAAATCAAGTCGTTTTCAATCCACCCCTCAACACATACGATACGTACATGCACTTCAAAAATTACTCTTATTCCAACATTTGTAGAACAAACAGAAATTTCTGTTCCCGTATTATAAAAATAGAAAATTATAGACTATACACTGTAACTTGAAGAAAAAACTATACGTAATTGAAATTACTGTCGCTTCGTGATGTCCGCCAAGATTTCTAGAATCATTCCTTTCCACTTAGTTTTGGGACAATCTTGTTCGTTGAGATCACTGTATTCCGTTTTTGATGTGCTCTTTTGATGATCTACTTGGCCTCATTCTTCTTATTTCCAAGTTCAACTTTTGCCTTTCAAGGCCGAAGATTGTACCGTTGGTCTAACAGTACTTTCGCTGCAACTGACGTACAAGGTAAATATGTTCTTTTTTTCGGGTTGTCTCTTCTTCTTCTTCTGTACCGATATAAACTTGTTGCTGGATTCCCCTACTGGTGCTGATGTTCCTCGACCTGGCATGGAACTTTCGACAAAATTGAGAAAGCCGCTCATCGAAAGGTGTTACCGATGAACACTTCAGCAAAAGAATCTTCTTCGTTCGTGATCTGAAAAGAAAAAAAACGAAGATCGATAATGTTTAGAAACTGCCGTATTATTTTTATCATTTAGTTAATGTACCCATATGTCACGTAATAAAATTTGTACTTGTATAGTAATTCAGTAGGTCCAAACTCAGAGGCAAGAAAGACTGCTGGCGTGACCGTGTAGTCCAGTTCTTATGAATAGATTGATCGATGTATGGGTGAAGAAGACTTGGATGCATGCATTTCAATCGGCTAAATTTAGAAAGGAATATTAAATCAAGAATATTTTTGGTGCACTAACAAAGATGGACTTAATTTCAGATAAATAGGCGCGCTTAGTATTGGTTCACATTTCACAATGATTGTCATCATAAGATCTCATAACGCAAATATAAATTTAGCGCTTTTAACCTTTTAACATCTAACATTTTAACGCAATAAGATTACAATTATTTGTTTTTTAACCATACTAGACAAAATAAAAGTAAAGCAATGTATCTCATCTCATAGTAAAGGCAATACCAATAGAACCCAATCCCTAGAATTCAGATAATAAATATAACCCCAGGCAACCAACCGTCATCGAACGAGTACGGTAGTTTCTACGGGGGTGTACGATGCAAATAGATATTTGAATGGAAACCGCTATTAAGGATTAAATCATTGTCGTATGTAAGGATAACTGTTGCCTAGCCCAAACGTAGGCCTAATTTCACTGAAGTCAAAATCGGTTAAAATGCATGCTCACCTCTCGCATTTGGTGCTCCTCCACCAGTTTTCTTTGCACTTTTCCTATCGGCAGCGACCTTCTCCTTCATGATGGACTTCATATTCCTGAACTTCTTGTTAGTTATTTTCGGGCAGGGTTCTCGATTCACTACCGATCGCATTGCATCTATCGGGACAGTGTCCTCCAAACGCGTCGTCCTTGTTCTTCTTAGTCACCTTCGCTGATATCGGTGATTCGATTTAATTTCCTTAAATTCGATGTAGCCATCATGGATGATAGCTTCTTCCGCCTTCGAGAATGGTTGCCTTCCGCTTCCCATCACTCATGAGTCATGATAATCATACTGGGATCTCATTATTCTCCTGTGCTAGTTTGTACAAACTTTTTCCCTGTTATGATTCGATGCCTATTTTTAGACTGTGGGAATCCTGTCCCTACCTGCCATGCCTTGACGTCCAAAAACATAAGCTATCGAACATGATCTCAAACAAAGATCCACCGGATGACTTAGAGTAAAAGCCAACGCTAAGTCACCGACTAAGCTAAGACAAGCACTATGAATAAAGATCGGAATGCTTTGACTTGGGTAGGACAAGACTTTGTTTGAGTCGCTGACAATAGTAAGGACACGTGCCCCGTGTAGGCAACCAGCCTGTCTCCCCTACAATGTGTGTGCTATAAAACATAGGCCTGCGTTTTTTATTTACTGTAACTCTACTCTTGTTGTGGTAGTCTCTTTGCTACAAACATCAATAGACGTACATGTACATAGTAGTACAGCATAAGCCCTGCTCCGTAAAATTCAACACCATAGGTAACTGATTCAAACACAGTAAGCTTACACGTGAAAAACGTTATAATATTGCGAACAGAATCAAGACGACCGAACACGCAACTTATTTCGAGTAAATCTGTATTTAAATCTTGTATAAAGTTCGTCGTCGGATAGCTTTTTCATCGAGGCAATGCTCAACATGATCCTTGTAATATTTCATTTTTTCCTCTCCGGTTCTGTTGTTCATGAAAGCCGCCATCTTAAAAGGCTCAAACTCATAATACTGAGAACAGACACACCTCCCCTGGGATAATGCAAGGCTGATTGGTTGTACAATACACTTGATAGCTTTAAGGAACCTCCTTTAGCTGCTCTTCGGAATTCAATAGATGTCCTAAGTCACCGACATGTAATCGTAAAGTCGATGTCTTTACTAATCTCACTATGAATAAGGAAATTTTGAGCTCAGCTTAGCAAAGACAACAAGCTTAACGGCGTCTTTGCTAAGTCATAGTACTGTGAATTAGAATTTCGTGAAATTGACGTAAGCTAAGACGATGACTTCGCGTAAGACACCGACTATGAATACCAGCCGATGGCGTGTCTCTGATTCATTGATATGCAGGACTGTTTTAAACATAATTTGCATGGTTGATCGAAATGTCTATATTCAACAAAAGCAATGTTAATGCTCGTCTAATGTTCATTGAAAATTGTAGAACTCGCTTATCGCTCGTTCTACATTTTCACTGATCCGTTATAGACATCATATTAACATTTGCTATATTGCAAACTAAAGAGGCAATATTTTCCGGCAAAAATGTAAAAAAATCCTTATGCTAAGTACTACTTATACTATAGACAAATGTGGTAGTATGGAGATTTATTTTTCATAGTTTCAACAACATGAGTATTCTGCATAGATCACGAGCTTTAAGCGAGTGAGCAATTTCTTACAAATGACATTTAACTTATTTTCACTGGTTTCAATTATTTTCACACTTTCATTAGCCCAAAAACTATGAAATTATTAGAAATTTATTCTCTTATGTCTATGAAAGAATAACTCACAACTATGGTACACAAGATGAATTATAATGCTCCGCTGAATTTTAATTGAATTGCATTGAGTGAAAAATTGCATTATTTCCGAAAGAAGCATGCTACTGTCGAACCAAATCTCCATAGAAATTATGAAATGGTCGATTTTTATTCATCCTTATAAACTATCAATAATTTAATCTAACAAATCACCTCGATACTCAAATTAAAAGATAAAAATATTCAACATATTGATAATGCTATGAATAATATTGATGTTGCAATATCGATCTTCGTGAGTCCAGATCTTATGGATCGTCTCGCTGACACTCGCAGACAAAAAAATTCCATTTGGCGCTGTTGGCGGCGTTGCCCCATGAGCCGTGTAGGTCGTTCACGGACAAATCGGACATGGACACTGCCGATGTCTGACCGAGAATGCCACGATGGAAGCAAAATGTCAACCGCCACGAGACAGTCAGTGCCCTCTCCTGTTTCAATCTGAGGAGTATAAATGACTTTTCTGGCAAAAAGCCAAAAATACAATCCCTCAGTGCATTATGACGGCTGCCAACGCCTGGGACCGTACTTGCATGTTGAATGCGTGATGACCGAGCTGATCTAAAAACTGTCATTTTACTAGAAGGCCACGTCGGACAGATGGTCCTTCTAAAAACACTCTAATCCAAGCTCACCATTTCAAAAGTATTTACATATTCCATTGGGATTCAGAATGTAAATCGAGACCAACAACCGATGGCATTACACGAAGCAAAAACTTTTGGAAGCATTCGGTCAACCCACCAGACCGTGGCCTGCTTCGGTGTGCTGGAGAAAAGCTGTTCAATATAGAATGTCAAACATCTGACTCTTCAACTGACCTTGATAGTGTTGAACTGAGATATTCGCTCGCCGGAAAATCAATTTTCACTTCAATCAAGTGATCAACGCGATTTAAGCCAAAAGTGCTATACATAATTGATCGCATTTGAAAAAAGTCTCTGATGCGGAAGGGTTTATATGCTCACGCAACATAAAGATGCGATGTAAGCACGGACCGGCCTGTCGTGAAAAGAGATATGCAGGCCAAGTCCACCAAAGCGTGTTCCCAACTGGACTTGCAACTAAGAATTCTGTGTAAGCTCAAGTCCGGCACATTTCTTCACTCTTCCAAACAACGTCGAATCTCACAATCAAATATTCTCAAAGAGCGGATAGTATTTTTCGGTCGCGTACTGCGCACAATATGCGACAATTTACAAAAGGAGCTACAGTTTCTGAGTAACAGCAATGACGTTTGCGGGTCCTCTAATTTTGGCAACCGGTGGAGGAGATGCCGTGGATGCATCTCATGATGAATGTACTACTAAAGTTGTCGTCTCCAATGGGCACATCCAGAATTTCCAAATTTCGTGAATGGGAATTTTGATTAAAACTTTTCAGATATCCATACTAAGAACACAAATTGTCATTTAAGAATCATTGTAATATGATATCAGACATCTGTATTTGAGTTAAGATTTTTAAAAACCTAGACTTAAAACTTGTCGTCTGTTTCAAACTCTTGTAAATTTCGTGAAAAACAGAAGAAAAATTCTAAGTTTTGATCGAGTTAGATAAGATGTCTGAGAGGATTGTGTTGACTATCTTAAAAATTCCTTATATCTACACAACTGCAGAACTATACTATTCTCTTTAATAGGTACAGATGAGTTGAGTTTCTTCTACCATTACTGAAATGGCCATATAATTACCTTCTCCTTATTGCAGTATAAATACGATTTATTCGGCGGTTGAGATGAGAGTATTGGTTTAAAATCTATCCAAGAGCATTTAGTTATAAAAAGCAAACATAATTACATATATATAAGAATGTTGAATTAGTGTTTCATGGTTGCTTTTATGCCATTAAAATAGTATAAGGAAATTTTATATGTCATTTTTGAAAAATTCTCACACGCTTGTTAGTGAACGAATTACTGAAATTCAAGAATTACTGTCGCATGATACCCCGCAATTCTAATACATCCCAGTTTCAGTGTCGTAGATTGCAAACTCTGTTGGTGACGGTTGACAAAGAGACAGAATCCACACTTTGTCATTGAACAGTTACAGTAAAAATCTGAAGTTGGAATTCATAGCAGCGGATCGACAATTTTTTCCATTTTTCCCTTCAATTGATTGTCAGAAAATGTCAGATTTACATCTTTCTTACTAAGCGTGAATACGTGTGCTCAATTTAACTCGAATTTGACCCTTAAAATCTTTCTTCATCGCTGTACGAAGCGGTATTGGGATGAAGTGTTAGCCCATCTCATGAGGTCAAGGCATTCACAAAAGCTAAGTAATCCAAGTTTAAGAATCAAAAATTTCATGAAACACTTGTCTGTAGGCCCGTCGAAAGGAAATGTCACTTCCTTTTTTCCAACAGACTATTTCTCAGAGTTGGATTTGTATTTAAGAAAACGGTACGATCAAAGGATTTAAATTTGCAGAATTTTCAATTGTCATGTGTCCTATGATGATCACGTAAACACTGTCGCCTACAGACGCACCGAGACGTATATTAGACCGATTTTCAAGGTGAGATTGCGGCTAAACTGTTGACATTCATGCATTGACAAACCTCTACTCACGATTCCTTCCTCTCCGTGGTCAAAATTCCAATAACCATTTGTCGAAACTGTGACCTGCAACCTGAACGAAACTTTATTCTTGATTCTGTCGACAACTTTATTCTGTCGACAACCGCAATCATTGGATGAATCATGTTACAATGCAACTGTGAGCATGTTTGAATTCGGACAGCAATGACTGCTAACGCAGCCTCGTCTTTACATAGTCGCTGCTGTCCTCTCAAACCTGCACGCAGTTATACATAGTAGACATCGCCATAGATTTCATCTTCATTGGGTTAGAATACCCATAGCATCCACTTCTATCGGACATTAATATAAAATTCCTCGGGCGCTAACGCGTCTCCGGAATATATGCATTCATATCCTCTAAAAATGGATACTATTCCTATATTATCTTCAATGTCACGAGCCGATCAAACCTGTATTCATTCTTTATTGTACATTTAACAAAATTCATTTTTAAACGAATTTGATCACTTTCTTTCGTTTGCCTTCATTCCTATTTTTTAAAGGTATAGATGGCATGAGCTTTTAGGTACATAGGTTATTTTCTTTTTAATATGAGGAAAAATGCTAAAAAGTCAAGATACAAAAAAGAGAGGAAAAAACACAAACACAACTGCCAAAGTTGGTCTGGAATTCCAGCACCTTCGAAAGTGAGGACGCTCCATTGCTTTAAACAAGCCGCGCAAACAATGAGATGTAGTTCTAATAAATGCAAGCGATATTTTTGCGGACATTCAGTGTTTAAAACGTGATTGTATGAGAGCTGCCATTTTTCACTCAAACTTCTTGAGACATTTTTGACAAACAAAGATGACTGTGACGCTAAAATGCAATTACAAGAGCAAATCAGTGGAGTGAAATGTATTTTCTCGCATGATTCTTTTTATTTCATTTCCTTTTCTGCTTGGGAGTTTTTCATTTGCGCCAAATGACACATCATTTGCGCCACGACTCATTTGCGCCACAACTCATTTGCGCCACTATTCATTTGCGCCACTATTACTAATTGAATAATTGCTCTCCATGTTGTTATCTGATCGTAATTTGATATCATCCAAACGATATCTTGTGATAGATGCAAATTCCTATATTTCCTCCATCATGTATAGGCTAGGGACTAGCACTCTTTAGTTTATTTCTTCTAAACATTGCTTATAAAATCTTTATAAATAATATACATGAACAGACTCAGTCCCACTGTCGTTATAAAAAGTTGAATGAAGTTTGCAAGTATACGTATGTACAGTACAATTAACCTTGTAGCATTACATACCATGAAATTAAAAAAAATCCAACTTACATGATTTTCTTTCAGATCCTGTTAATATGCCCAAGTAATTTCAAGATGTCACATAGTTCAATATCACCGGTGTTTCTTCCCTCAAGAATGTCTCTAACACGGTTCTGCTTCACTTGCGCCTGTTTCTGCCTTGGTGCCTGTCTGCCAGTCATGGCACTGTTCATCTTGGCGGATGAGGCTGCCTGGAGCTTCAGCAAGACGTCGACGACGATCAAAATGTAAGGATGGAATGAATAGAATTCCTCATTAAAATAGCTGTTGAATGACTCGCAGCCATTATTCGTTCTGCGATGTGCGAGTCGTTTGACGCCCACAATGAGGGTGGGTATTGGCTGCTCTCTTCTATGTAGTTCAGAAGAACGTAATCCGCAAAGTTTTCTCATCTTTGGTCGTCGGGGATCGTGGCAAACAGAACGTCCGTGAAGCAATCGGCGACCTCATCAGGTTGAAGGAATGGTAGAAGAGGTTTAGCCACTTCGAATTCTCGGAATTCCGGTCATGGTAGTCCGACGAGAGACCGAGTTGCTGAATTTTCCTGTTCCATGCCTGGCTGAGATGGAATCTGCAGCCAAACCTCGTTGCTGAAGGGATTTCGAAGCTCGAAATCCATCACGATTCTCTCTGGTTCAAAATCCTTCCCGTGCTGCTGGCAATACTCCTTCAACTTAGACCACATCAAATCACATGTCTCCTCGGACTTCCTCGTCATGAACACAAATACTAAGGGCACGTACCAACCGCAATGTAGGCCAATGATTACATACATCTGCTGAAAGAAGGTCGGGACGTATTTGAATGTTCCGTCGCAAAAGAGTTCTTCACAAGCACAAAGGAAGTTGATGTTCTCCTCACATGACAGCATTATCATGCTGTTCGAATAATCAATGTCAATTACAAAGTTTTCCCCGGAAACAGTCTGAAACGTCGCAGATTCCATCTTGTTGAATACTTCGGATAGAGTCTTTCGAAGACTCGGATACTTCTTACGACGCTCCCTGTAAATTGCCTGCCGTATTCTGCCATAGTCCTTCAGCCATTACACCTTGCAAAGACGCATCGTTACAATGCTCCGTCTTGATGATCTTGCTCGGCTTTGAAGTCAAATCTTCAGCTGCCTTTCTCTTACATGCTTGTTGAAGTTGGACAGCTCCTATATTTCGAGTTGGATCATGACAATGATTGCCGATGCAGTTGACTACGTCGCCATTTACAGTGATGACCTTAGCTGCATAAGTCTTCGTACAGCATCTCCAGCGGGTAACTCCATCCTTCGACGTACTACCGACTCTGAACCTGTATTCTTCATGCAAAAGAGATGGTCGCCCGGACTGTGTCGTGCTCGTCATGTCGAAGTTGAAAATATTGAAATATGTTAGTCAATCTACAAAATACTGCAAGATATTGCTTTATTGTCATCTACAGGTAAGCATCGTCAGACGATTCTATTATAGATCAAGGAAACCTATCATGGGAAATTAGTGTCTGACAGGTCCTCATTGTTGTCAGCGTGGGATTTGATTGTTTTTGTAAGCCGTGAGGAATAGCTTGACATTCTGCAGATGTGCTTCATCTAGCGAAAATTATTTAGGAATACATAAGAAATCTGATCCCAGAAAATTCGACAAAATTATACGGTGACGCAAGATCGGACCTCATACATAATCGACCTCCACTGATCGCTGTCAAAATATCACTTTGATAGGAATTTGAAGAGTGGCGCAGATGAGTTGTCTGATATATCTTGACTGGCGCAAATGAGTTGTTTGTAATTTTGGCGCAAATGAGTGGTGGTCTTCTGCTTTCAGCTGTTTTAAATGTTTGTTGGATCGTTTAATTGGTATTTCTCATACGATGATGAAAGTCATCCCAGTAGCCATTTATAATAGAATATAATGCTTACTAATTTAAATTATTAGTTAAAGTAGTCCTAATGAGGACTGATGGCGTTCTCCAATCCGCAAGTGTACAAAGGCAATGCTACTGTAACAATTGGATTAATCAGTTCTTAAAAGAACTCAATGTAGCTTTCTCGTGGCAACGAATTAAAATTGATCAGCTTTGGCCCAATATCTGGTAAAAATGGAAATCTTAAGACTTGTACTGTAATACTACTCATTCTTGCTGTTAATATACTAATACCATAGATTCCAAACACTGCCGTATACACGTTCAAAACAGACGTCTAATATACTGTACCGACTACAGATGCTGATAGTGGAAATAGAATAAGACAATGGTCACCATAGGTTAAGGAAATTAAAAATGGATATTATAAAACAACAGGAAACCGATGAATAAAAATTGGAAAAGTGGAGGTAAAATATGGAAATACAACGATGCTACTACACCGATTATAAGTGAACTATATCTGACATTACACGAAGTGGATAATGGTAAGAGTGGATGATTGGAAAGTGGATAATGGAGGTAAACAATAGAACTACAATGACACTCTACTACACCGAAAGCAATGAAACTATACACACTATTCCTAAGACCACACATGGAAAATACTATTTCTTCACTTGAATTTGTTATCGCCAGTTTCTTCATCCGTCTATAGTACTTCATGTAATTCCACATTTCTTCATTTGAATTACAATACATCGACCACTACTTCAGCTACCGATTAAGGGATATAAAACATAATACTGCAGTCCGTCAGTCATCAGCAGGTACTCGTCTAGTTGTGTTTCGACCCCTAACCTGAACACTCAAACCCAGACGAGTGGGGTCCCACACATAGTGGCTGACAAAATACTGAATAGGTAATGATATGTCTTGAAAGATAGGTCACAAAGATAAATCAGACATCATTCAATTGTTGCGTTTCCCACATGTAAACTGATCCTGTCATAAAATTCATCCCATCAATAAATACAGTATGCTTTTTGCGATCCGCACATGTAAACAAATCCTGTATATCAATCTTTGCCTCTTCGATTCCTACAAGTAAACACATCTGTTCATCCTCGAATCCCATAAACACGGCGTGTTTATGGGACACGGCGTCAAGATTTAAAACTGGCACGTCAAACAAAGCCAGTTTCTGTGCTTCCCAAGCATCATGTATTAAGATATCTGCGCGCAAACCGTTTTCATTAATTGATGACTCTCGGATTATCGGTTCTTTTATTACGTTTCATTCTCCCATACAACTGCTGCAAGATCCCCAGCGAATTTCATTGTGTCTTTGCACTATTAATCCACCATTCTTACAGCTTAGACTCTGACCTATGGCAAATATTACACCACAACCATGTATTTGTTGGATCTTTCAATGGAGTCCATATCGGAGAGATAGTCCATCTAGAAATTGTTGGCGGTAAGATCAAAGCGGTTGGCGAAAGTAGGCATCACATTTAACCAAGCAGAGCTTTTGATTTCATTGATCCTTCGGAGATGTGTAGCTCTTTAATTGGCAATGATTCACAGCACTAAAAATTGATCTTTCCTGACTTTGCTTGTGGAGGTGGTTGTTTCAATAATTTTTCGTGATTTTCAACAGAAAATAATAGTTTATTATTCATAAATGATTAACGTACTAGCTTCGCTGATGCTCGTGAAGGGTTGTAATTCATCATTGATTCATCGGCAGAATTTCTAAGTTGAAGACCTCCCTATCGACTTGAATTTATAAATAAGCGACATCATCTTGGGAAATTTGACCATCAAGCATTTACGGCAAAAAACACCTCGAACAGAACGGTTTCTAGTGGTTCAAAAAGATGACCGCAATCGGGAGTCACTCTTTGAATGTAGTTCCATTCACTTTGATGAGATATCACCATTTTGCTGTTGAAGCTGCCTGCGGCTCTGATTCAGCTATTTTTGAAATAGTTTCTACATCAGAATCCACTTTTTACTCTTTCAGATAATATATTTCTCTCGGCGTCAATTGAGCCAATGAAACCACCCAAATGCTTATGTCCTGTACTTATCTGAATGTTTTAATCGCAAAATATGCGGTTGGCATAGTCTAAGTTGTTCTTTACAGTTTTTGAGGGCTTAGGATGATATCCAAATTTACGACCTATCTGGAGTAAATAATCGAACCATTGTTTCAATTTCTCCAAATGTCCAAAGGCAGATGAGTCATCAGCACACCAGTATTGTGTTATATCCTTCATTTTGATGTCATAGATCAAAAGCAAGACAGCACCAGCAACATTAACAACGGTCGCATTGTACCACACCTTCGTATCTAAATAGAACATTATTTGTTCCTCAATGGCACTGATCCACGATAAGTATTGAACAGAATATATGAGCATCTTGGCTATGAGATTCTTGCGTTCCACAATGCTGAAATTCTTCTTATCGAATGAACCCATTTGAAGCATCCACCATTAAAATTCACTATCCGGTTTTCCTTGAGGCATTATCATCAAACAGGTCAGTAATAGCATCTATGGCGCCTTCAATGCCACCTTTCATGCCAGCACAAAGTTGCTCGGTTCTGCATCTTTGGATGTAACAAAAGAAACTGATTTACGAAGAATGCGCATCAAACTCTGTGAAATTCTAATTGGGCGGACGTCAGGACACTTGTCCAAAGTAAAGACGATCTGCCATCAATACACGAATTTCTATCCAAGGAACAATCTAATTTGATTATCTTTGAGCAGTAGCTGCAATGGTCTCTCGTAGCTTTTCACTATGCATTCCATAGCGAAACAAATAGTCTTGCCATCTTGTTGAATCACTACCAGCAGGTCCTGAAGGGCCTGTTCAGCGTCTGTCTGATTTTTTCAATATGCGATCCGGTAGTATCTATATCGCATTTAGCTGGTAGATCAGAACATTGCAAGAGTGCCTTAGACAGAAGATCGTAAATATTTGGATTTTTTGTGAGTAATACATCAAGTACTGTGCTTGACTGAAATTTATTCGTCATTTAATTTTTTGGATCAAGTACCGTACATCGCCATATATAT
The DNA here is from genome assembly GCA_907163375.1 of Prostheceraeus crozeri. NCBI lineage: Eukaryota > Metazoa > Platyhelminthes > Polycladida > Euryleptidae > Prostheceraeus > Prostheceraeus crozeri. The sequence continues at coordinate 17,689 of CAJQUW010008085.1, read as the reverse complement.
TGGTGAATTATTTTCTCACGAACGACTCCAGAGGCGACGGATCGGATGAACGATGCGTTATCAAGTTTTTAGAAGATGAAAACGTCGCAAAAATCAAAAAACTGAAATAATTATTTAGTCTCTACCGGTTTCAATTGGTAACAAGATGACAGAGATTGAACAATAAAAGTGAATAAACTAGTTCGATTATCCAACTTGCAATATTGCGAAATGTACGATATTTTTATGAATGAATTTGATTCCATAAATTTCCGATTAACTCGTCCACGTAATCGACGCTTTTCTAGAAATAAAGCACCCCAAAGACCTAATCTCACTGTTACTGATGAAGAATTAAATCGCACAGTTATTTCTTTGTCCACTTCTTACGAACTATCACGAGAAGAAAAATTAGTGTTGAATAAAGGACTAGGGGAGTAGTAAGAAAACGGCGAACACCAGATAGCGCAAGATGGCCGCCATCGCTGAGTCCCCCCCCTCTGGTCCGCCAGTGTCGTGATGTGCCGGCGAGGTTCCGCTGCCGTCCCCCCCCTCTGGACCGTCAGTGTGTGAGTCTTGGGTGTCTGTGTCCGACCGCCTGGTGGACTTGGGCGACCGTCTAGGTTGACGTGGGCGACCGTCTAGGTTGTCTTGGTTAAACTGTGGTATGTTTTGGTGTGTAGTGTCCAAACGCGGCCTCGGATGTGAAAACGGAGGCCAGATTCGGATTCAGCGTGAAATTCTGCATCTGTATGGTGAATTTGAAAGCAATCGGAGATAAAAATTTTTCGCTGACGTCCCCCCCCCCTCTGGACAGCTTGCTTCGATCTTGGCTTCTAGTGGACGGATTTTGTCGAGTGAGGTGTCATTTGAAAGCTAAGAGTGAGACAAATTCACTGAAACAAACGGCTTGTTCCTATCTGTCTTCGTTTACATGTGAGACGCCATTTAAGATTTTAGGTCGGAGCTCACCTGAAAAAATCCTAAGTGTCAGAGTGACTTTGTATGGGAAAAATTAAAAATTTTCCAAAGTGTGGAATTTCGACCTGGGACCTTTACCAAAGTTTGTTTCATCAAATTTCGCTAACCCCCCCCCTTTGTTCTAACTTTGGTTCTAGTGGACGGATTTTGTTCGTTCGACTTGCATTGGAAAGAGGATGAAACACTGCTCGACCGCATTTTTCGTTGCGAGTCAATCGGAGCAGCCGTTCAAAAGTTAGAGCGGTTACAAGATTTTAGGTCGGAGCTCACCTGAAAAAATCCTAAGTGTCAGAGTGACTTTGTATGGGAAAAATTAAAAATTTTCCAAAGTGTGGAATTTCGACCTGGGACCTTTACCAAAGTTTGTTTCATCAAATTTCGCTGACCCCCCCCCCCTTTGTTCTAACTTTGGTTCTAGTGGACGGATTTTGTTCGTTCGACTTGCGTTGGAAAGAGGATGAAACACTGCTCGACCGCATTTTTCGTTGCGAGTCAATCGGAGCAGCCGTTCAAAAGTTAGAGCGGTTACAAGATTTTAGGTCGGAGCTCACCTGAAAAAATCCTAAGTGTCAGAGTGACTTTGTATGGGAAAAATTAAAAATTTTCCAAAGTGTGGAATTTCGACCTGGGACCTTTACCAAAGTTTGTTTCATCAAATTTCGCTAACCCCCCCCTTTGTTCTAACTTTGGTTCTAGTGGACGGATTTTGTTCGTTCGACTTGCATTGGAAAGAGGATGAAACACTGCTCGACCGCATTTTTCGTTGCGAGTCAATCGGAGCAGCCGTTCAAAAGTTAGAGCGGTTACAAGATTTTAGGTCGGAGCTCACCTGAAAAAATCCTAAGTGTCCGAGTGACTTTGTATGGGAAAAATTAAAAATTTTCCAAAGTGTGGAATTTCGACCTGGGACCTTTACCAAAGTTTGTTTCATCAGCTTGATGTTATTGTCCAATGAGGATCATCATCCAATGAGAATCAAGCATTTCTTTATAAATAGCGAGCCTTCCACAGTGAGAATCATTCCATCGTTGAATCACACGAGTGACGGACGCACATTTTCTCTCTCTATTCTATTATCCAACTAAAATGGTAAGTCGCTACTTCCCTCCCTCTCCTCCCTTGAACGTAAACTTAATACAATCTTTTTTCATTTTCAGGCATCTACTCCATCTGCTGCACTAGTAGGACAAAATGACGGTCAAACGTTACAAGGTTCGCTCCGATCAGATCATCTACAACTGAGGCCAGTGGAAGAAACAACCAAGGTACATAATCCTACACCGCTACAGCGTAAATTTAAACAAGTCTTGCGTTATGACGATCATAGCGTAGTACTCCAAACGGGAATGCTCCCTTCCACGGATGTCAAGATAATGCGCAATCAGTATGGGGACTACATACTGATCCCCGTGAGTACGTACATTCGCCGCCAACTCGATATTATTGAGGAGTACGTGACATTAAATATGGACATTCCTACTCCTCTTGCTCAAGAGTGGAAAGCGAGAGATGACAAGGATACTCCCTATAGAAAGATTTGGGATGGTAATCAAATTTGCCTACCGGTATCACATTGGTGTACTTACTATAAGAAGGAGGGAGATCATTCAACAATCATCACATGCGACGAGCTCGGAGAAGGTACTTGGGATATCCTTTTCAAAGTGAATGGACTATATTATGGTCAGCACAAAGATAATAAAATAGCCTCTCTCTCCATGCATATGGAATCCATCCTATATATTCCAAAACCAGCCAGCGTAGATGACATAATTGATCAAATCCTCAACAGCAGTGGTACGAAGCGCAAGTCGGAGAAGAATGCTACATCAAAACGCAAATCAAAGAAGGAGAATTACTAGTCCTTTCCTAACTCTACCCTATGACAATTCGCTTATGTGCTTTGAGTGTCATAGACGTGGTCTTATTAGATACATTTTACTTCTTCGTTGCCATCATATCATTTGTGTATTTTGTCGTGAAAAGCATCGATGTAATTCTTCATTTTGTAATATGTTATAGAACGCTTCCTTAGATGTGTAAATTTCCGTTTTAGGCTTCCATCATCATTTTTATGGATTGTGAGGGTGAACCTGTACAGGAGCTCAGTGCTATTGCTATGAACAATTGGACATATCAGATTGTTAGTGTCTATCATCAACATGCCAACTGCGATCCCAATGTTGATCAATGGGCGAGAAAACACATTCATGGACTTAATCTGAAATATTTGCAAGACTATGGCTTTTCTTGTGAGAGTGCTCTTCTTATTGACTTTAAACGATGGTTAGCTGCTTTCAATGTTATACGCATCTTTTGTAATAATCCTGGTAAGGAGAGGAAAGTATTTCCCAATCTAATCATTGATGATATTTTGCTCCCGCCTTGGGATAGTAGAGTGAATCAACATTATCATGAAGTCACGAAACGTTTTAAGGATTTGTGTGTTCCTATTTTGTCTGTTCGTTGTAGTAGCTACGTTCATAACCAATGCTTCTTTCCTCCTTACCTCAACACTGCCAAAGTCCTGTATGGTTATCATTGCTCGCTGTATGATAGTTATCAGCTGTATCTATTTTATCTCTTTCAAACCATTGATTTATAATGCATGCTTGTTACCGTTATTCAATAAATGTTACTATGAGAAGAGTTGTTGTTTTCATGCAATGGATGGGTTAGATAAAGGGCGATCATGTCTTTCTCAAACGACTGCGGAACATTACGTTTTCATAGGCAAAGTTTAAAAGGAGCTGTTCAAGATTATGTGATAAATTTTCATAAAGATGAGACTGACATCGAAGCAGTGCTCGATGATGCTAGCACTCTATTTCTAGAGTTAATGAATACATTCTCTGATAGCATTGTCATGGCGCGATTAGTTGCGAAAATTAAGTTTAGTCATTTTGGAAAGGAAGAGGTGGAAACTCGCTCTTTCCATTTTACTTCTTATTCAATGGAAGTGGTAGATCACCCCGAAGAATTTTTTAAAAGACATATGATAAAAATTGCTGAACGTCTTAACGCATTTAACCATCATGGTAGCAGTCTAGTGATTGAAGCGATTTCAGATATTCACATTCAACTTTCCATAAAGAAAAATTGAAAATGCAGTGGTACTTGATTGTAGCACAACTGGTTTTCGAGCTATGTCTGCTCACTCTCGAAGTATATTCCTTCTGTACATGCGTCTATTATTTAGAAAAGGCTAGCAAATTCATATCTTCAAAAAGACTTGCTATAGACATCAGTAACGGTGAAACTATGTGTTGCGATGTATGTAAACGAAAGGATGGAAATGAAAAGCGCATCTTCAAGAGATGTAAGCATGCTTTTTGTCAACGCTGTTTCATACGTAATTGCATTCAACTTTGCCAATGTAACCACTGTGATATTGCTCATTTCGAGTGTCACTTATGCCGCAATAGTTAGTACCTATGCAAATGTGGTAAAGATAGGTTTTAGCAAAGACTAACACGGAAAATGGCGAAACGTAAAATGACGAAACGTAAAAGTCAAAAGTTTTCTTCAGCCATTCAAGCTCTCCGACGAATGAAAGCAAATCAGCGATACAATGCTATACGACATGCTAACGATAAATTCATTTGTGAAATTATTTCTCATGTGAGAAAGTTGAGGACGAAGAAATTAGCACCAAAACAACGAAAGTTACTTAAGCGATATGCTACAAAATTGCGTTTCATCTCCAATCCTAAAGTCGCCCTTCAAAGAAAGAGGAAAACTCTAACACAAAAGGGCGGTTTCCTTTCAGCAATACTTCCAATGATAGCTCCTGCCGTGGGCAACCTATTGGGAAATATCTTTGGCTCTAAGCGTTAATTATGCAAATGTTGAGTCTCAAAGTAATAAAATGGATTTCAGACTTCAATGCGATAAAGTTCTGACTGTATCAGGTCCATCTCATGCAGGTAAAACTGTTTTCACGCTGAATTTATTGGATAAAAGAAGGGAGTTGTTTAGGGAACCTATCAATCGAGTGATTTGGTGTTATGGTATTTATCAACCGTCGCTGTTTCAGGAATTGCAAAGTCGCAACTTTATTCGACATGAAGGAATTATTTCAGTGGATAAACTTCAGTCTAATGATGTTGTTGTATTGGATGATTTATTAAAAGAAAGTAAGAATTCAAAAGATGTTACAGATATGTTCACTCGCGCAGCACATCATAAAAGGTGCTTTATCATCTATATCACACAAAATTTGTTTCCTGATGGAAAAGAAGCTCGTACACGAAACCTGAATACACACTATTATGCTATTTTCAAGAATCCGCGAGATAAAAGTCAATTTGAAATTTTAGCGCGACAAGTTGCACCAAGAGGATCAAAAGCCTTAATTGAAATTTTTCAAGCAGCTACTGAAAAACCATACGGTTACTTATTCATTGACTTTACGCAAGAGTGTCCGGAAGAATTTAGATTTCGAAGTGATATTTTGAAAACTCCCATGATTATCTACAAACTATGAGTTCTTATTCTCGCATGATTGTTATTCCTCAGGATGAATATGTACAATTGACTGCCATGCAGCAAGTAAAGCAACCTCTTGCAAATCAAATGTATAGGAAAGAAATAGATTATCAGCAAAATGTTCACATCAAAGATCCACATCGTGCTGTATTATTACAATCGGAAACTGTTGAGCAATTGAAAAACTTGAAGAATAAGATGCGTGACTCTGTATCGACTGCTACACCTTTAGCATCTCGCGCACATGCCATATCTCTTTTCAACAGTATTGAACCCCATCTCAATGTAAATGATAGAGGAGAAATCATTACAGATGAAAATAAAGTGATTGATGCTTCACGTTATGAAGACTTGATTCAGTATGCGACACGTAGAAAGCGCCGTCAGGGCTATGTTCCACCTGGTTGGTCATACTTTCTTAAACTATTGAAAAAGCATAATGTGGCAAAATTTGCTTTAAATGATGAGACATTGAAAGAACTTGATTCAACAGTGGCTACTACTCCAATGCTTCAGGCGATGAAAATGCCAACAAATTGGTTTAAGACGTCACCTGCTACATCCCCTCCCACACTCACTAAGCAAACAAGAGGAAGAACTCGACGTAGATCTACATCGCCACTAAAACTGGTAAAAGGAAAACGTAAAACAGCTCCTCCTAGGAAATACATGTTCTCAGACTATTAATATGAAGCAGATGTGTTGCTTGCCATGTAATGAGCCGCCAGAGGTGAATGTCGTTGTCACTTGCACTTGCTGCGCCAGCTCTCATAATGAAACCCCTAAGCAATGTGAACACGATCGCAAAACCGCTAAAGCTAAATGCTGCAGTTGTTGTAAATGTAGAAAGGCAAGAAAGAAAAAAGATGAGAAGGAGGAAAAAGAGTCAGCCGTCATCGACTGAACGTTTGAAGTCAATCTATTATGATGTAAAACATCCGGCAGGATTTGCATCTATCAAGAAATTATCAAAAGCGAGTGGTCTTCCACAATCACAAGTGAAACGATGGTTAAAGGGTCAGGCTACCTATACACTCCACAAACAAGCGAAAAAGAAGTACCGCACCCGCCATTATATTGTTCATGACATCGATGAACAGTGGCAAGCAGATTTGTGCGATGTTGCCTCCATTTCAAAACATAACTCGGGCAATAATTTTATTTTAACCGTCATTGATATTTTCTCGCGTTATGCGTGGGCTCAACCTTTAAAAACTAAAGAAGGGAAAGGAGTAGCAAAAGCATTCCAAACAATTTTTCGAGAAGGTCGCATTCCAAAAAGAATTCAGAGTGATCAAGGAAAAGAGTTTGAAAATCAGCATGTGACAAGATTACTTGAGAGGCATGACATTGAGTTGTTTAGTGTAAAGAGCGCTTATAAAGCTGCACTCGTTGAACGTTTTAATCGCACATTAAAAAATCGCTTGTGGCGACATTTTACTGCCAACTTGACACAAAATTGGACAAAGGTTCTACAAGATACACTCCATGCCTACAATCACTCTATCCATCGTTCTATTGGACTCAGACCAGTAGATGTAAATGCTGACAATGTAGATAAAGTGCGCGAATCATTCCAACGTAAACGCACTCATGTGAAAAGTGATGTGAAAATTGGCGATAAAGTTCGTATCTCAAAAGTGAAAAGTGTTTTTGCTAAAGGGTACCTTCCGAATTGGACAGAGGAGGTATTTACAGTATCAAGGATTAATCAAAAAGACTCTCCGACCACCTACAAGTTGAAAGATTACGATAATGAAGAAATTGAGGGTAGCTTTTACCGCGATGAGATTGAGATAGTCACTGAAAGTGAAACATATTTGGTAGAGAAAATCATTCGATGTAAAAAACGGCAAGGTGAAGAATGGTGTCTTGTTAAATGGACTGGTTATCCTTCAAGTATGAACTCTTGGATGCGTCGTGCCGACATCTTTCATCTAAGTGATCGACAGTGATTCATGCAAAGTTGTAACTAACAATGTTTAGGGTTTGAGCTATGAATCCAACTGCCTCATTTTATTCACGACCCTCCTATGTAAGTGGCGGAGGACAAATTTACATCGGTGCTCGCCGCCAACGTGGAGGTAGCATACTTGGTGCACTGAAATCTGTTGTAGCACCTCTCATATCCAATGTCGGTAGATCTTTAAAACGAAATGTTTTAAGTAATGCCGTTGGCTTTGCTGGTGATGTTGCTAGTGATCTTTCCAGAGGTAGAAGTTTTAAGAGCAGTTTGTTGAATCGTGGGAAGGAACGCGGTTTAAAAACATTGAAGCAGACCATTGCTGGTGTTACTCAAGGAAAGAAATCACCTAAACGAATGAATAAAGGAAGGAGGAAACATCGCGGAGCTGGTAAGGTGCGATCTTCAGTCAAAAGGCATTCACGCAAACGTCGCAGAGGCTCTAATCATTCATCAGGCGCTAAACGACGACGCTGCTATAACTTCTAATCATGGAGTGTAAAACTTCCGGTTTTTGTTTGTTCGATCAACAAGCCATACAGACAGATATTCTTAGTTCAAGTATTGTAGATTATCATCCTCGAACAGCTGAGAATGCTGGCCCCATTGAATTTGTTATTCCTGGTGGTAGTGATGACTACATAGATTTGAGTTATGCGATGCTTGATTTGAGGTTTAGAATTCAGCAAGCAGATGGAACTGCTATTGACGATGCACATAAAGTTGGACTGAACAATTTACCATTGACTACATTACTTCGTGATGTTTCTCTAACGATTGGAGAGCAGCAAGTGGAAGGTGGTCAAAGCGATTATCCCTATAAATCATATTTCAATCATGTATCACAGTTTCATCCAGCAGCACAAAAAAGTCATATGGAAGCCATGGGATGGTACAGAGATGAAGCAGGAAAATTTGATGTTGAAACAAACAGTGGCTTTGTAAAGCGATCTGCTATGATTAAAGATAGTAGAGTATGTCAGCTATATGGTCCGCTGAATTTAGACTTCTTTAGACAGTCAAAGTTTTTACTGTGTAATACCAGCATGCGACTCAAGCTGACATTGAATAAGCCTGAATTTGCGCTGAATGCATTTGCTAAAGTTGACAATTTTAGAATTCATGTGGAAGATATTGCACTTTACATTCGTCGAGTAGTACCGAATCCAAGTGTCATTAGAGGGCATGCTGAAGGCCTTAACCGCCAAAATGCCATTTACCCCATTCAGCATACAAAGCTTCTCACCTTTACAATTCCGAAAGATCAAAAGAGTTTCATGAAAGATGGCCTCTTTCCATCGGAAGCACCGAAGCTCCTCATGGTGGCAATGGTTGAAAATGATGCATTTAATGGTAATATAAAGAAGAATCCTTTCAATTTTAAACACAATCAGTTAAGTGAAATTGCTTTACGTGTAAATGGTGTGAGTCATCCTGGTCCACCCTACAAACCAGATTTTGCTTCAGATCAATTTATGCGCAGTTATGTTGATTTTATGGATGTTTTTGACTTTTACAATACGGATGACACCAACGGACTGACTATGAAAGAGTTTAAGAGTGGATATACTATTTATGCATTTGATTTGACTGCTGACAGCGATATTAGTGCACCCTATCGTCAAGCGAACGTGCCTCATAATATTCGTTTGGATTTAACGTTCAAAAGAACACTACCTGAGACGATCAATGTATTAATTTATGCAGTCTTCGATTCAAATATTGAAATTACAAAGTATCGTGACGTGATTCTTCAATATAATCGTTAATGAGTTGGTTGACTGCTGACGATATTAAGACTAAAGTGCAGCGTAATGCAGACGAAGCGACGTTGAAAGCTTTCGATAATGTCTATTCACTCGATACCTTACCACCTGCAGTAAATCACTATCCCATCTTTATTGTGCTAAACACTCATTCACAGAATTTAGGCGGTGAGCATTGGAAAGCGATCTTTATTGGAGAAGACCGACGTGGTGAACTATTTGACTCTCTTGCTCAACCTCCAAATATACCAACACAGCAGTGGTTGAGAAAACATACGCGTCAATATCAGCGAAATGAACGCATACTACAACATCCACTTTCATCAACGTGTGGTGCTTTTGTACTGTACTTCATCTTAAGACGTTTACATGTATCTCGATTTGTATCTGTTATTCAAAACTTTTCATGTAATCCATCCTCTAATGAAAAAATGATTTGTAAGTTCTATCATGATTTGAAATAAAAACATCATGTTGGAAAAATTGTTTTTTATTTTACAATCCGCTGGGTACGTACATACTCAATGAGATAGTCTAGGATCATATTTGCTTGTACATGAGATTTTAGTCCAGTAATGATCACTTTACTATTATGAAAGATTGCCACATGCACAGGTAACCAACAACTAATGAGAGCTGCAGGAAAAAGTTCGGGTTCATAACACAAACTGTAACTGCTGGTACGAATCTTCAAAAATGATAGACTGTCACTCAATTGAGTAGAGATCACCATATTGTCCACAGTCAGATTCGACATCACACACCTCTCCCTCTTCCATATCCGACGTAGTAGTCTTTGTAGCTCTAAGCGCATTGACTGCGCCGATGAATGAGAAAGGGCGCCGAGAATCTGTACAGTCCATTTGGGAAGAGTTGAAGATTCCGTGAATTGTTCATCTTCACCACTAACATTTGAGGACGACCCGGGTAATACTTGCTGTTTGGAAGCTGTTGGTGTAATGTTGTGAGATCGATTTTGGTGTAGAGTCTGAAGCGACGGAGAATGTTGACGATGGTGTAGCGATGGCGCTTCATGATGAAAGAATGAGTAAATTGAGCGATGTACCTTCCTTTTATACTTTTCCCAACTACCTTGATGAAATGTGAAGTTAGTATGAAGTTGGGAATGATAGAGTTGAATTCGCCGATTGTTGACGCGCAACCAGATGCGATTTCCAATACGTGAATGTCTTTTCATATAGAAGTATTTTAAATCCTTCATGATATGATGTAGAGATTGAAAATGGCGATAAGATAAAGCAAACTCTCTTCTCACATTTCCAGTTGAATCTTTGAAATAGACGTTTCGATCATGATCCGTTTCAATACGTTGTAGGGAATCTAATTTCCAACTCATGGTGCGTGATAGTCATGTCTGATTAAGATTTGCATAGTAGGGCGATGAACTCACGACGAATAAATGTCATGATGGAGCGATGTATGTATCTTCTATACTTCTCCCAATTGTATTTGCGAAATGAGAAACAGTTTGCGGAATGAGAATGGTAGATTTGAATTTCATTTCTGTAATGTTGAAGCCAAACTTGATCACCCAGGGAGATGAATCTTAATGTTTCAAAATATTCCAAATCCCTCATGATATCATTGAGGTTGACAAATTGTCGCCATGTTAATGTAATTCCTCTTGATGTATGACCATGAGAATTTTTGAAATGTACGTTTCCATCACGATCAACTCTGATATATTGTAGAGAGTCCAAAATCCAAGTCTTCATGATGTTATGCAAAGTTGCAGATTAGCAATATAAAAATGTCGTTTTATCATATTTTGCTTAGCAATGCGGCTACAAAGAGATTTACTAGTAATCGAGCCGCAGTCTTTTCTACTCCCATTGATCATGCACAACAGCTAAATGGGAATTGGGAAGTGGGTGTCACTCAACTTGTTTATAGCAACTGTGTCTATACTTTTGATCATGAGGTGATGACTATTAATATGAGACGTACAGCTGCTTACCAATGTGAAAAGGGCTGCCGAGTATACATTCCACAGTGGCCAAAGAAAGATCTCTTATCATGTAAAAAGTTTATATATGATTTCTTGAATAAAGCGTGTAAACATATTGCCCAATTTACTCCACACAATGAGGATTATACTTATATACATCATGTAGTTGAGAAAGATTGGATTGTTGGTTTAAGTCCAAGTTTAAGAAATGATTTAGGTTACCTCGCTAGCGCCTTGACAAGCTATGATAATTTTAACGTTAATTACCACATAAGTGCTCATAAACAGTTAATATATCGAGAGGAAGCTTATTATGTAGATCTTATTCCAAAAAATGAGAAGACGTTGGTGAAGAAGATTGTGATTAAGCCAAGAAAGACAAACATGACTCCTGAAACATTATTGAAGAAATTTAATTATCTCCTTCGAGTTGATGGTAAACAAGTGGCAACATTGACTTATATTAAATCATCTAATCATATTGCAATAAGTAAATTAAATGATGATGATCTAGTATTAATTTGTTCAAAAGATTTTCATCAGTTCTTGCGACATCATTCTGCAGCTGTTCATGGAAAATTTAATATGCAACATTTACCATGTGAAAGGTCAAATCAATTTGATACAGAATGGAGCGTATCTTTATACAGAAAGTGTGTAGAGCCTTTCGGTGGTATCTTACATGAAACAAGAGTGCTGATGCCTCGCATCATTACTTCAGTTAAATTGGTTGTAGATTATTTAAATGAAGTGATTAATGACCAACATATTTCATTTTCTGAAAAAGAAGGTACTTTGTCTCTCACTATAAGTGGAAAAGGTATTGAACTAATTATGGATAAAACTCTAATGGACATTTTGGGTTTTGACCAAAATATCTTTAAAAGTGGTACTGTAACCAAAGCTAGCGCAGACATGTCGCTATCGCGTCGTATTAACTATTTTCAGATATATTCCAATATTGGTGAAGATGTACGTGTGGGAGATGTTGAAGCTCCATTGTTAGCAATGATACCATACCAGCCAAAGAGCTGCAGTATTTTATCTGAGCATACTTTCAAGAAAGTGCATTATACAAAGCTGAAATCAAACTACATCCCACAAATTGATATTGCCATTTATGACGATGCTGGTGCGTTGATTCCTTTTCATAAAGATGCTGTGACAAGTATCACACTCCATTTCCGAATGAAGAGTTAATGCAAACGTATGCTAATATATTTTTCCAATGTGAATAATATGGAAAGTGAAAATAAGGACTCGTTTCTAATCTACTTGCCCAGTAATGCTTCTATGAATAAATTTCCCAAAAATAAACCATCAGACTATCGAGTAGAATTAAATCGCCCACTGCATTTAGAAGGTGAATGGGAGGTTGGCGTTTCTAGTATTTGCTATGATAGCAATATTCAGAATGTGAATGATTTGGAAGAAATGATATTGACTCCTCGCACCCATGATGGAATAACGATGAATAATGCATTTCAGTTCCCATACAATTTAACATCAGATGGAAAGTGGAACTATGAATGGATTCAGATAAAATCAGATTCTTATGAGCCATTTGGGAATGAGAAAATTATTAAGGCATTCAACAGTGGTAATACTTCCATCATGAAGAATAAAAATCAGAAAGCTTATGAGTTTACTATCTATCATTGGAGTGGGAGACAGTTCCTCCGCTTTCATTCTTTTACTAAAGGTCTTACGCTGAGGTTGGATAGTGAATTCTATCCGCATCTCGGTTTTGGTCATGGACTACATCTAACGTCAATTGCTACTGCAAATGTTAGAAAAGTTTATTCAAATCGAATCAACAAATTTCATTATAGATTTAAAATATTTGATGAAGATGTTGTAGAATGCGAAGAACGCATCATTTTGAAAAAGCGTGGTGTTCAACCTTTATCACTTATTGAGTTAGTAAAACGATGGAATGAGACTGTGGGTAAGAAGTATGGAGAGAAAATTATGGCGGACAAAAATAAGTTGGTTATTCAGAAATATAATGACAAACTTACAGTTTATTTCTCTCCAACCTTGCGTCATTTTGTAAGACATTATACACCTATTATTGGAAGCGGTGTGGTATATGCTTCTCATGAATATCACACTAAAGCTGATTCAGTTAATGATGAATGGTGGGTGGACATCTATGGCGATCGCATCAAGAAAATTTACCAGTCTTATGAAGAATCTAAAGTTGCTATCAATATAATGCCGCGTCTATATCATACAGTTGAAAGCTTCATTCATGTAGTAAATCCTTATATACAACAGAAGTTGAAGCATGTGATGAAAAGTAAATATGATGTAAAGACACACCACATTTCGTTTTCAATTGAAAATCAACGCGTTGTTCTGAGACTGGGTGATGACATTCAATGTCAATTGAGTAAAAATTTGAAAAAACTCTTTGGTTTTTCAATGCTACAAACTGTGTTTGCTGCTGCGCATACGATTGGTATAGAAACACCAATGACACTTGATAAACATGAACAGCACCTTTACATTCAAAGTGATTTGATTCTACCTATTTCTGTTGGTGAGAAAAAAGAATACATTTTACGTGATTTCATTCATGATAAAGACGCTTCATATGGAATAGTCGAGAAGATGTTTGAATCTATTTTCTATCATCCCGTCGTCAAACAAACTATACCCTCTATTGCTATCAAAATTACCAATGGTTTACAAGAGTGCATCCATGTGAAAGATACTAAATCCCTCATAACGTTAGTGTTTCGGAAAACAAAGTGAAGTCTTTATACAACATTTATTGAAATATGTACATGAATGTGAAGGAATAGACTTTATACAACATCCACTGAAAATATATACATGAGCGCACTTCAATAAACATTGTTATATACAAAAAGTCTTTTTACTTCGTGAAGGGTGGAAATATACAGGGATAGGAAAAATGTCTTTCAGTGGAAAAGTCATCACATGGGGAATGTACAGATGTGGACACATATTCACAAGGAAAAAACAATCTCATGCGATACATAAAACAACAATGTTTATCTACAGAAATCAACATCAAAATACTAAGTTAAGGATGATTATGCTAAGACGTCTCCTGAATGTGGTAGTGTGAGTTTAATTCTTTTGGGTGGTGGTATGTTTGTGTCAGGATGTCCATGTGGAAGAGATATGTTGTGTTCTAGCCAGCACCTCTTATCCTCCCATGCTGAAAGCGCCCGTTTCCTAAAAGTATGAGTTTTGATCTCATGCGACTTAGATTTTAAGATTGTCATATTGACAAACGTTATATTTTTATTTCTATAGGCTTTCCTGAAATTCTTATGTTTCATGTTAGAGACCAATGATCTTGATATGCCTTTAGCGCGCTTAATGCTATCATCACTATCCTTTAATTTCATAGAATACATTTTAGGGCGGAGGAGAATCATTTCAGCTATCTCCTTCCCTGCTGTCTCATCCTTAAAGCAGCCAAGTTTTGCCTTATTTTTGATGGAGTATAGTGGATGATTAGCAGGATAATTTGATGTATCAAAATATCTTTCTAAAGATTTTCCTACTTCATTAAAATTTAAATCTTTTTGAGTGGTAATACCTAAAAAGAAACTATCTGTGTCACCACCCAACAAACGAACCTCTTTTACGAGAGGACACGGTTTTAGTATTTTATAGAAGAGTTGATACATTTCAAGCTTGGAGTAATCTAGAACAGCTTGACCAATATAGATGGGTTTGCACAACTCAACTTCAGATTTTATCATTTTAATACCTACAAGATCCTCATCGATTATGTCTCTATCGATGAATAGAGGTGATGAGATCAATTTGTGATACTTTTGATCATCATTAACTAGTTTGTAGTTTACGCGCTTTCTAACATCCTCCATCGTCTTACCAAATAGACTGTTGTTCTTATATTTATAAAAATCTTTTTCAAAATTATTTTGGGCTAGTGCACGTTTCTGACTGTTACTATCTATGTAGGGTTTGAGGAAGGCTTTCTGTCTAAATTTAATAATGCGGTGAACTCTTTTTAAAATCATGCCCATTTCTAAATAAAATTTTAAGATGCTAAAGTGGACTAGATAGTTTTCCTTATCATATTGAGTGAGTAAAAGTTTGCGGCAAGGCTTATACTTGGGTTGTCCACATGATTCTAAATCTTTATGAAATTGTTTCATAAAGTCGGAAAACATATCTTTACTCACTTCACCTGATTCGGGTGCGAGTGGAAAATCTACGGTTTTATGTTTAATATTATTTGGATAGATTAGATCTATCTCAAAATAATATCCCCAATCACCTTCATCTGGAATTGCTAGTATGTTGGAAGGGTTGGAGAAATGTTGAATTTCACTATCATCTAACCAGCTAAACTCAGAGTGAGGTAGCGGTTTGGATAATGAACTACCATACAAATTATTTTGGTCATAATACTTCAGATGAGTCTGGTCATTACCTACTATTTTTGATTTTAACCTATGTTTATTTACAAATGTGAGACCACCGCGAATTCCTCGCTCAAATAAATTATACATCTCTGGATCTTGTAAGAGATGAATGGTCTCACCAGTCATTTTAAAAGCAGACTTAAATGACATGGCTGGCAGACTGACAAAGTGGACGGGATCTAACTTATCTTCTTCTAATGCCACTCGTCGAAACTCCTGAAATACATCAGCCAGCAAAAATACATCTAACTTAAGGTAGGCAATCATATATTCACCAAATGTATGGCAGTCAAATTTTATCCATGCATCTTGTGCATGATCATAATCTTCGGTCTTACATTCTGCGCCGCTCAAATCATTTTTAAATTTATCTATGGGCGGAAGAGAAGTCTCGCCGAGTTTACTAATTGCATCAAATATGCATATGGAAAGACTCCTTTCCGTGTGATGACTTCATCGGTTAGATTTGGATATTGTTTCTTAAGATTTTGTGTTAGTGGAAGAGACTTTAGATTTTGCACGAGAGAGGCCAGTGATGCAGTCATAAATTGGTAGGAATCTAAAAATTTTATATCAAAATAGACCGTCTTATTTTCTTTAGTTTTATCGACAGGCACTTTTGCTGTCATGGCCATAAACTTCTCTCTCGTTTGTGCTATTACATCAAGCTTCCACTCTTTCATTTGACCTAAACCTCCTTTTATTATCATATGGCTGTCGTAGCCCTTGAAATTATGGAAAATGACGGGTAATGTACGCCGCTTCATCCTCAGCGAAAAATTACATTTTGAACAGAGTGCGTTTCTAAATTTACCAGTGATGTGGTCATGGTCGCGCACTTTCTTAATCTTATCATCGTCAAATGTTTTCCTACATTTGGAGCAAACGTTGCAACTATCAAATTTTGCTTGATCATCTGCTGTCATATGCAATGATCTGCGATAGAGTTCACCATCATACTTTTGTTGAAATTTTACAGCCTGTTCGAGGAATTGTAGGAATTGGTAAATACAATCCTCACCTTGCCAGACGTGCATTTTATTTTTTCTATTTTGGAAATGGTCATGCCATACTTCATAGCAGGAAATGGCTGCTGGTCGATGGATGTTATCATCGATATAACATTCGATGTCAGCATAGATGACACGAAGAGGACGTAGTTCATCGCCATTCTCTCTATATGAAAACTCCTTATCTTTGGGCATGCGTTCCATTTGCAGTTTACCTCGCTTACACCACTCATAATGAGTTTCAAATTTGTTTTTACTCCTAAAGTTCCGAATGCATCTGTCACAGTAATAAATCTCTGATGAGCTAGAATTTCTTAAGTGGTGGTATAAGCGAGAGATTTGGGGAATGCCGCAGTAGTGCCATTCCTCACTATCATCCTGTCTTACTAATAAAAGGTTGACAACATGATCATAACAACTCGAACGCGAGTTGTAGCGCACACCCTTCAATCCCTTTTCCCAAACATGGAGAACTATTTTAATGTGTTCAATTTTTCAAATTTTTCTATATCTTTAATTTTCATATCGTCACTATTACAGTCATCGAAGTTTAATTCATTCTCCCACTGCCTATAGCTATATGTACGATTTCGATTCGCATTGATGTCATTATAGTGGAGAATGGAGAGGACAGCATATTTAAAACATTGCGATTCGCAATCGACATTGATGACTGCTGTTTTGTTTTTTAAATTTTTTGGAAGTTTAAAGGAGCCTCGACCACTATGATTTCCTAATAAACTGATTTTAAATAAGGCGGACTCAATGCCGTCAAAAATGAGACCGCTATCGCGCTCGTTAAATTTATCAATATTTAATTTTAATCCTTGGATGTGAAAATTTATCCAAGACTCATAGTCTACAACCTCGGTTGCAGGAGAGGAGGGTATGTGAAACTCCAACCTCTCTATTATTTGTCCAGTATGGTGGTCGATTTTTACATATTTTATTTTAAGATAGATGAGCGCCTTCATCCTAAAATTGTCTAAATTGTTGAAGAGCGCTTCTATCAATGATGAATTTTGATGAAACCATTCCTCAAAGTTAGCAATGGTTTCTGAGGAGTCCATCTGGTAGTTCCCCACTAAATTATTTAT